>CM060598.1:34496861-35009361 GCA_030578255.1 Tiaroga cobitis | reverse complement strand
AACGGGGCCTTCGGACTGGCCGAACCGCACAAAAATGCCAACCTTGCAAGGTGAATTCAGTCAGGGAATGTACGCTCGAATACTAAAGCAACGTTTGAGGATGTCCGTTCACAAAAAGTTCACCCCCTTTCAGAGTACGGACAGGTCACTTTAAATTCGCCTGAGCGGTCGTAGCCATTGGCCACACTGCCTTCCAAACTGTCACCTCAATTTGCCTCACTCGACTGATTTCTTTGAACACTGCCCGTCTTTCTATCCCATGCGGCTTTCAGGAGAGCTGCAGGAGTCAGTTTGTGTCCCACACGCCCATCAGTCAAAGGATTACTCTGGAGGGACTCTTGTTGTCCTTTAGGTGAAAAATAGATTAATTTAAAAGAAACATAAACCATTTTGACCAGCACATTACATGCATGCTACTGTGCATTACTCGTTACTCAATGAAACATGAACTGAGTGATGTATGTTTGAATGTTTAAATACTTTCTCCTATCCCCGTGTAGTGTGCAGTCTGTACTATATATACAGCGTGTGTGTATGTATATGCAGAGATAGGTCTTTATCCATCTATCATTATAGTTACCATTATAGTTAGTAATAACATTATAGTTATAGTTATTATAGTTAAATTACACAAACATTCAGCAATGAAATGATCATGTGTGCATTCAGGGTGTAGAATCACAGTTTAACAACAATAAGAAAATATTTAAAAAATGTCAAATATATCTTTAAAAATATGAGTATATACACATTTCCGTGCTGAACACTCAGGTAATTTCTTTTTATATATAATTATATATTGTTATAACGGCTGTGCATCAGGTGTTCCACAATCATCTGTAGAGAAGTTTAGCCAGCTTTAGCTAATGTTGGGGTGTAAAATCACAGCTTCAAACCTCCAGTAACCCAAACTGACGGAGTTAAGTGGCAGGTTTTGAGGCACAGCACTGTCCTTCAGGAGTTAATGCTCGAGAGGACGTGGGAAAAGCCTTTGAAAGCCACTAATCTTCTAAACTCTATACCACACACATCCATCAGCTGATCCCCTAAAACAGCATTTAGACAACAGAGCCTGCACCGGGGTTTTGTCTAGTATTTCACACCCAATTATTGACTATGGAAAATATGCTTCTCAGTTCTTACCCTATTAAAAGTAAACCTGCAGCCAAATATTCATTGAAACATCATTGTTTACTAATCTGATTTCTGACTTGTGATGCAGCCAGAATCATAATCACGCCGAGTTCGTCATTTTCCTGTTATCACTGTAAAGCTGCTTTGAATAAATCTGTATTGTACAAAGCGCTATATAAATGAAGGCGACTTGACATGACTTTACTACACTGAAGTTTAGAATAAAGAGAGATGCGTGATGCATTGATCATAATTCCCTAGTGGACAATTTCATTGCTCAAAGGTTGCTCTTTCATATCTCAGGAGACTTATTGTAGTTCTCATTTTGTTTAAGTATCATCACTGTCTCAAATGTTTCCTCAAACTTCCTCCTTAGACACAATTGTTGACATAACTATAAAATAATTGTGGATAGCAATAGCTCAGAGATTTGGACTTGTGAAATGTTGAGGCATTACTGATTATCTCGAGTCTAGAGGAGATAACAGGCTCTTTTTTCAGGAGTTTAATCTGACCTACAGGGAAATCATTTTAGCACTTATCAGCTATAAGACTGAATATACATGTAAGTTAGTCAAGGCAAGTGATTTTATTCTGGGTGCACACCAACCACATAAAAAATTCATCTCAAAGCATTGATATTCATGTATGTTATGACAGTCAAGAGGACACCATATGTCTGTGTGAACCATCCGATCTTATTTAGGAGGTGTGAAGGTCATTCACACCAGTTTAAAAGATTAAGACTATCACTCAATATCAGCTAACATGTTTTAAATCTGTTGCTTGAGATTTAGCTAGCCTATACAGTAAATATTAACTTTATCTCTTGATCTCCACAGTGTTGACATATTTAATTTGATGTGAATGAAAAGAAGGCTGCTTTTTTTCAAAGACATTTTCAAGGTTTTGCTGGGTGAACAATCACCATCAAACACACACAAGAGTAAAACCCTTAGAAGAAAAACCAGATCTACCTCTCGCAGTGTTTGGATTTATTTTAAAGGGATAATTCATCTAAAAATTTAAATTCTGTAATCATTTACTCATTCCAAACCTGTATGAATTTCTTAGAACAAACCACTACGTAAAATATTTTTAAAGAACATTGGGGTTCAAACTACACTGAATCCTATTGACATTCACTGAATGGACAACAACAACAAAACATTACATTTTCATACAAAATATACCAATATTTTTCAAACCATCAATGTGTGTGTGTGTGTGTGTGTGTGTGTGTGTGTTTAAAGGAAGATGGATTATGTAAATAAATAAATAAATAAATAGATAAACAAACAAATGGAAGAGACAAACATACATGCATTAAAGGTAGAGGGAATAAATAACGGTAGAATGAATGAATGGTAGAGGAAACAAACATACACACATAAAAGTTACAGGAAATAAATAAATAAATAAATAAATAAAAGGTAGATTGAATGAAGGAATCCACCATGACCATGTTGTGAACTTTATCACAAAGATTTGTGAGTTTTCAACATCATCTTCCACCACCATCACGTGAATAACTGGGAAAATGGGTAGAAAAGCAGATCTCATCCATCTCTAACCGATAATTTACTTTCTATATGAGGTTTCCTGGATCAGCGTGACCTGTTTTCATACTGTCCGATTCCTATAGAGCTGGTTCAGATTACCATACCTCTCTCTCTCTCTCTCTCTCTCTTGCACACAGGAGACTAAAGGTGTATTTATTGTTCTTCGGGAAGTATGGCAAATATTTGTGTAATTCGCTTCATAACCTCTGTGGGGTTTAGGTGTTCTTTTCTTTTTGGATCGCTCATAAGCCTTCATATTTCAATAACAGCGCAGCAGCACAGCGTGAGTCTCAGCAGAATGAATTCCAGCGCTCCTTCTGTGCCGACACCGTCCAACCCTCCAGGGCACAAGCATCCTTCTGACATGAGAGTGATTACAAACTCATTAAACTGAGCCGAGAGCGAGAGACGCAGACCGAGTGTTGACCCAGCTCTGTCACTGACACCCTGGCACTGACGCACGCCTTATCTCCAACAACCCTCTTGAGTGGGCAAACGTTACGCATCCCTCGAGGCTCCACTCTGGCTGTGGGGTAAAGTACTTTTGCACACCCTTGTAGTTAGTGCTACGCTACGCACCTTCACTTTAAGAATCTCTTTATTATGCACGAAGCAACCCACATTCTTTCCTATAGCACATCCTGGCTGGGAAAGGGATGAGACAGGGATAGAGGCAACTGATTTAGACTGAGTTGAAAATATTCACTGAGCCTCCAGTGGCACGGGCTCTGCTCTGAATGTCTAATTAGACAATGTGAGGTTAAAGACTGCTCCAGTTATACTCCACAAACAAACTCTTTCTCTCCTCACCTCTGATCTCCACTGTTAACTTTTCTTTTTCTGTCTATATCCCCCTTGTTCTGTAAGGCAAACATCAATATTCCCTTTGCTCTATAAGGTTAGTTCAGCCAAAAATGAATATTCTGTCATTAATTACTCACCCTCGTGTCGTTCCAAACCCGTAAGACTTTCATTCATCTTCGGAACACAAATGAAGATCTTTTTAATGAAATCTGAGAGCTTTCTGTCCCTCCATTGACAGCTACGCAACTACTTTGATGCTTCAAAAACTAACCCATATGAATTGAGTGGTTTAGTCCAAATTTTCTGAAGAGACTCGATCACTTTATATGATGAACAGATTTAATTTAGGCTTTTATTTACATATAAACATTGACCAGTGAACATGAACAGAAGGTGCTCAACCGAACCTGCTTGACCCACGAAAACACTGAAGACTGAACACTCTCCATACCTCATTGGTTCTTACTGAAGCTCAAACGTGCTGCGTAACACGAGAATGAACCTCATTGGTTCTTACTGAAGCTCAAACGTGCTGCGTAACACGAGAATGAACCTCATTGGTTCTTGCTGAAGCTCAAACGTGCTGCATAACACGAGAATGAACCTCATTGGTTCTTGCTGAAGCTCAAACGTGCTGCATAACACGAGAATGAACCTCATTGGTTCTTACTGAAGCTCAAACGTGCTGCGTAACACGAGAATGAACCTCATTGGTTCTTACTGAAGCTCAAACGTGCTGCATAACACGAGAATGAACCTCATTGGTTCTTACTGAAGCTCAAACGTGCTGCGTAACACGAGAATGAACCTCATTGGTTCTTACAGAAGATCAAACGTGCTGCGTAACACGAGAATGAACCTCATTGGTTCTTACTGAAGCTCAAACGTGCTGCGTAACACGAGAATGAACCTCATTGGTTCTTACAGAAGATCAAACGTGCTGAGTAACACGAGAATGAACCTCATTGGTTCTTACTGAAGCTCAAACGTGCTGAGTAACATGAGAATGAACCTCATTGGTTCTTACAGAAGCTCAAAGTGCTGCGTAACACGAGAATGAACCTCATTGGTTCTTACAGAAGCTCAAACGTGCTGCATAACACGAGAATGAACCTCATTGGTTCTTACAGAAGATCAAACGTGCTGAGTAACATGAGAATGAACCTCATTGGTTCTTACAGAAGCTCAAACGTGCTGAGTAACACGAGAATGAACCTCATTGGTTCTTACAGAAGATCAAACGTGCTGAGTAACACGAGAATGAACCTCATTGGTTCTTACTGAAGCTCAAACGTGCTGAGTAACATGAGAATGAACCTCATTGGTTCTTACAGAAGCTCAAAGTGCTGCGTAACACGAGAATGAACCTCATTGGTTCTTGCAGAAGCTCAAACGTGCTGCATAACACGAGAATGAACCTCATTGGTTCTTACAGAAGATCAAACGTGCTGCGTAACACGAGAATGAACCTCATTGGTTCTTACTGAAGTTCAAACGTGCTGCATAACACGAGAATGAACCTCATTGGTTCTTACTGAAGTTCAAACGTGCTGCGTAACACGAGAATGAACCTCATTGGTTCTTACTGAAGTTCAAACGTGCTGCGTAACACGAGAATGAACCTCACTGGTTCAAGTGAACATGCTTGAGCTTCCGTTTACTGATGTGTGCATAGATGAATGTTTAAATGTGAAGAAATGCCTAAATTAAATCTGTTCATCATATAAAGCGATTGAGTCTCTTCAGAAAATTTGGACTAAACCGCTCAATTCATATGGATTAGTTTTACGATCTTTTATGAACTTTTTGAAGCGTTTAAAGTACTAGTTGCGTAGCTGTCAATGGGGGGACAGAAAGGTCTTCATTTGTGTTCCGAAGATGAATGAAAGTCTTTCGGGTTTGGAACAACATGAGGGTGAGTAATTAATGACAGAATTTAAATTTGTGTGTGAACTATCCCTTTAATAAAACAGTTCGTAACTTTTTTTTAAGTCAGTTACATAAAAACGTAGATTGGTCTAACTTGATAGCTAAAAGTAAGACTGATTATTCCTAACTAACTACATGTTGGTCATACTTTTAAGACAGTCTTAACATAATGGCTATGTTTATGCAACTGGTCCCAGAGCATCAAAACAACCACCCAGAACACTCTAGCAACAGCATATAAACACCCTGGCAACCAACCAGAGGCCGGTTGCATAAACCGCTTAGAATAGTCTTACAAGTTACTCATCAAATTTTTTTCTTCATAACTTTTTTAAATCAGTTACATAAAAACGTACATTGGCTTTATTTGATACCGAAAAGTAAGACTAACCGTCCCTTGACTAACTCTTAGTGGGTCACACTAGATCTTAAGACACAGTCTTAACATAATGGCTAAGTTTATGCAACTGGCCCTGGAACACATTAAGCCTGAGAAATTTGCACGGACAAGCATCAGCAACTTTTTTGAAGTTGTGAATAACATTAAAGATTATTTTACAAGAAAATCCAACTTCAGTGATTCTACTTAAAAAATTCACGTTTAATTCAATGTTTTACTTTGTGATTATTTGTGAATAACTGAAAATTATTCAAATTAAAATAATTGAAAAGTGAAAACTGTTTCCATGTAAACCCTACACCAAATTGTTTTTTTTCAGTAGGCTGGGAATCGTACCAGAACACCCTAGCATCCGCCCAGAACACTCTATCAAGAGCATGGCAACACCCCGGCAACCACCCAGAACACGTTAGCATTGCGCCTGAGAGAATTGCACAGGCAAACATCAACTTTTTCTTCTGAGACTATACAAATCTAGTCTATTCTTGTCCTGCTCCTATCCTCATCTGGCCGCTTAGATCCCACAATGCCTAATATAAATGCCCCATTTTTGCAAATCCACCTTCAAAGTTTCCAGCATCCTCTGCTCTAGATTTCCTATAGTAGCCAAACATACACCAATCCTAACATAAAACAGCAGCAGCTAAAAACGCAGAGGCGCAGGTTCCTCCGGACCACTGCCAGACCTCACCCACGTGTTTGGCCCACATAATAGATTCGCCAACTGCACAAATCCACACACACCCTTTCATAAGGCCAGAAAGAGATAGATTAGTGGTGAGCGCTCCTTTTAATATAGGTTAGCAGAATTATATTCAGGGAGACCTTTTCACCCCAACAGCGGCATAACCCAGATTGCACATTCAGAGCTGCTCTTTTTCTCCCCTTCAGCGTAATCCTGTGATTACACTTATGATCTGTAAAGAGGATAATGGGCTAAGATTTTGGCTCCGTGGCTCCTCAAGCTGAGGAGTGAGTCATAACGTATTAGACGTTTAGTGATATTATTGCTTTCACATGACAGTGTTTTACAGATCTCAGAGAGAGACTCCAAATATTTATGATATAGCAAAGGGTTTACCGTATCATAAAAGTGTAGAAAAATATCTAGGAGAAACATAAGGTCTAGTTGCATGTTTCATAAAGTTCAACTGGGCTATCATTGAGATGCATGGATCCAGCAAAACAACCTCCAGATATTTTTATAAGTATAGTTTAGATAAGTGTATATATATATATATATATATATATATATATATATATATATATATATATATATATATATATGTGTGTGTGTATATATATATATATATACACACACACACACACACAATGAACTAACTGACTATTATCTATGATTTTTGCCTCAAACTCCTAATTTTTGCTAATTAATATGCGTATATGGGTATTAATATGTGCTTTATAAGTAGGCTACCAATAAACCTTCAATAATCGTGTAATATGCATGCTAATAAGCAAATAAATAATAGTGAGAATTTGTCATTTTACATATGTCTTTTCAATGTCTCCCTTTGACTAGCTACTGGAGCCACTATTTTTATATTTAAATATTTGTATTTCTCAAAAAATGTTTACCTACTCCTATATATAGCCTATATATATATATATATATATATATATATATATATATATATATATATATATATATATATATATATATATATATATATATCAGATAAAGTTATTAGCCGAAGCTTAATAACCAGGCTCTGAGGAAAATCAGTAGTGTGCCATAATAAATATTAACGCTGAAAAGTGCGTGCGGATGAAAATTGAACACGCCCAAGTCTCCGCACAAGAGCAACTGAACATTCCCACGCGTTTCAATGTCCAAACACACACTGCATACATCAAGTTACACTTTCACTCTAGTACACTAACATAATGAATTATATTATTATACAATGAATTATCACAACAGTTAACGGGATGAGGTGCGTGTGTGTGTGTGACCCCATTAATGTACCTGATCCTGCGCGTGAATCTGGGGCGAGGACACATCTCCAAACACTGTGGCAACCGCACTGAGATCTTTGATAAGATCTTACACAGCATTATATTAGAATGCTTCAAAATCAATATTTATATATAAAAAATATCGTTAAAAACAGAACAGCCACAAAATAGAAGAAATGGCATTAGGCGTGTATACATACAAGTGTGTAGCCTACAGAATAAAAAGATTTAGTCAGACCCCCGAAACAACACACGCAAAAAAAAAAAAAAGCTTTACATTTCTGCACACAGCTCGTGCGTAAATAACAGTAAGTGAATAACAGGCGCGAAATTCCTCCTCAGATGTGTTTGTTTTGCACTGCAGACCATGTGCAGCATGCAAACACAGCATCTCCTCAACGAAACATCGTATCAATGCTGCTGTTCAGTTAAACCCCTCACAACCACAACATCTGAACCGTTTAATACCTGAGAGGATGCTGGAGTCTCTCCCGTCCACGTGCGTCCCTCTGCGTCATCTCACGCGCATCTCCTGAGCATCTTTACTCCTTCATTGAGCTGCATGACTGTCTTCTGCTCATTGATTTCCAAATCATCATCATCCTCGCCTGTTCGTCAACACACACCCCTGTGTTTACACAGCAGCCTCCTCTATACGTCCCCCATCTGCAAGGGCTGTAGTTATTTTATCCTGCCTTGATCTACACACAGCGACCAAACCAATCACAATTCAGCCACATTTCAGCTTTAACCCGTTCAGTGACACAGTACTGGAAACACTAACACATCTATCAAATATATATGTGATGTTTATAAAAACATTTTATTCTATATTTCTATGAATTTAAAATATGTAAATAAAATAAAGAACATTATAATACAAATTAGTATATATATATGTATATGTATAAATTCACAAACATATTTACAGTAGGCTAATGTTCTGTGACCCTTTACATATATATATATATATATATACAGTAGCCTACTCAGCTATTTATGTATACATACACACACATAAATAATATATAACAATTTACACGCACATAGAGTATATTATAAACAAAAACCTTTATGTTAGAAAATAGTAATATACATAAATAAGTAATTTATATATATATATATATATATATATATATATATATATATATATATATATATATATATATATATATATATATATATAAGATGTTCTGACCAGTAATGTTCTTGATCCAGTAGCCTACTAATACCCCTGTACCGTTATCTGGCATTTGGAGGGTTAAACCGCAGCTGTAATCCGCAAAGCCTGGTTGGAGATTATGAATCGGTGGGTAAATCAGTTTCCCATTCAATTCCCCTGTTTGAGTTTGATTTGTTAATGCTTTCCGTCCTCAATATAGGCCTGAAATCATGCACAAACAATCAAAAGCTATTGATGAGTCTTAATAACACAAACTGATCATGTAGCTAAAAGAGCATAACATATTATAATGGTACAATGAAATGATAACATAAACATGCGGCCTCTTTTAATGTACATTTTAAGGTTTGTGAATTTTGTATAGGCTTATATATTTGCTTCCTTTTATTCTTTGCGATTTCTATAGATCCACTGAAAGCACAATACAAGCTAAACTTGGTGTTGCTAAGATGGATAAGAATATCAGACTGTTACTGAATGCAAAAGCCAGATATCAGACGGAAGGCCACTGGGGTCACTTTCCTGGCACTTCCGTATGGAAACAAAGCAGCTCATTCAGGATCAATCCACACGACACCATGAATGAGTCTCTCTCTCTCTCTCTCTCTCTTCACTCGCTGCTCAACCCATAGGAACTGACTGCAGGTGTCTCCGAGTCACAGCAAATAGGTAAAGAAATATACATTTTTGTCATACTTTGTAGAGACTGTCAAGTCTTTCAAGAAAGCGGTAGAGTCTCTTCAAAAATATCAATTCATAAGCATCTGCGTGCGTTTACATGCGAGCGCTAAATAAAAGAGAAAGAGAACGAGTCCCCCTTGTGGAATACTATAGAAATGGCAAGAACTGAGATACATTAGGGGTTTTCAAACTTAAAATATGATGATCCTCTTGTTCCTAAAGTATAAAGGCACCCGCATATTTTAATGCGTAAAATCCAATGAATTCTGTGCTGGAAAAAATTGCAAAAATGATAAGCATACATGTCGTTTCCAAATGATTAATGGCCTTTTATTTAGTCAATATAGCCTACTAAAGACTAAACTAATTATTAAAAACTATCTATGAATTTACTTTAAGTTTACAGCATGTTAACTCACTATTTTTTAACTTCTGTATCACCGTTAAAGGGTTAGTTCACCCCAAAATGAAAATTCTGTCAGTAATTACTCTCCCTCATGTTGTTCCAACCCCGTAAGACTTTCGTTCATCTTCGGAACACAAATTAAGATATTTTTGATTAAATCTGAGAGCTGGGCCACTCTTCCATAGGCTTCTAAGGGATCGAAACTTGCCGGCCCAGAAAAGTTATTAAAGACATCGTTAAAATAGTCCGAGTGACTACAGTGGCTCAACCTTAAGTTTATCAAGCGTCGAGAATACTTTTTGTGCGCAAAAAAAACAACAAAAATAACGACTTTATTCAACTATTCATTTCCTTCTCTGCGGGCCTGGAGTTAGTTCATGTAGTGTAACAGTGCAGCGCTTCTGTGTTGTACGTCACACGCATCACACACATGATGAGCGTTGGCCAATAGTGAGCCTACATGTGACGTACAACACAGAAGCGCTGCGCAGTTTGCAAGCTTCCCACCCTGCTTTACACCAAGGACTAAGAATGATTTTGATTCACTTCAGATGCAAAAAAAGACCAGTTTTCTGCATATAAGAAAGAAAACTTTATTTTTACCCACCCTTCATAAAAATCTTACTTTACAGTGTTTCAAAAACTGAACTCAGTGGTTGAACAGATCAAAAGGGCAAGATTTACAATACAGAGATGTTCTCACAAACACCTCTAGCTTCCATCCTCTGTTTATAAATATTTTCAGACAATTACGTGTTTTACAGCTCATTTTGTACACATCTCCAGGGGAACAGGTTGACAAACTTGATTATGCTGCCGATTTTTTAATTAAATCACTCAGGAATGAAAAACACAAAACGTTGCTCTAAAATAAAAACAAGGTCTAATTTTGTCTGCATTGATTTAACATCTCTTAGGGAGATTTTAAATATGCATAAACCGTAGGAAGGCCAATCAGCGTAATAAAAGATGGCATTCACCAGGCCTTCTCCGGTCGGACGTCTACACTAGGCTGGGATTAATACACACAATAGCAGAAATGCACACAGACGCCATTAGTTGCACTTTATCATGCGTAACACAATTCAGTCACATGAAAGCAGGTGTGATTAACAACAGGACAAAAAAAAGACCAGAGCGCATCTTTCTTTGCATAAAACGCTCAAACAAGAATTCTGCTTTAAAAAAAAAGACGTAAAAACACATGATGACCGATTGTATGCTTGCTTTGGGGTAAAAATTAAATACAGTGTAAGCGATCAATAAAAAGCAGACTATTTCTAAAGGTTGAGTGATTTTGGTTTAAAATTGTGTTCAAAGAGTTTAGGTTTGAACATACAACCCCAAATTTACCACAACAAAGGCAGTTAATAATACTATTTTCATTGTACAACAATAAACATGTTCACCAAACAGCTCTGAATCAATAACTCAGCCTGAATAAGGGCACCTGGGAAGTTCAAGGTTGAAATTGGTCCATAAAATGATCGAGAGGTAGTTTAAATGAGACTTGGAGTGACGGAAAGAAAGGATTTTGGCAAAACTCAATGTTTTTCACGAGTCCTTTTTCAAATGGAACATTTTGCCGCATCACTAACTTCCACATTTCTGAAAAAAAAAAAAAGCACCATTTTGGATGTTGATTAGGATGATGACGTGAGGTTGGTACGGAGCCCTGCACATGTGACATGCTGGGGAAAAAAATGTATATCGTGGCAATGAATTAAGAGTTTGTTCCCACGACTCGGCTGTTTTACTAATTCGTTCCCTTGTTTTAAGAAAATCGTGCACACGGTGTAATTCATTCCCCAATTTACTAAATCGTGGCTGCATTATAACAATTCGTTCCCTTGTTTTAGTTCAATCAAAATGAGGGAACGTATTAGTTCAACGTGGCCTCGATTTATGTCATTTGTGGGGCTCCGTAAGTTGGAAACAGCTCCAACTGCACTATAAGCTTAAAAACTGGTGGAGGATTTTTCCAAAAACTACAGTAAATTCTCGTGGAAGATAATTCACCCCTCCACAGGCTGCGAGCATTTCACACAATGTTCTTCATCCTTGGAAATGAGCAAATCGCACAGAGCCGCTCGGACGCACATTCTGGGCTCCCAGGGCGAACCCATGTCGAGGCTCTGGTAGCCCTGACACACACCCAGCCCTTCCAGGTCTAGCAGGAGCGACACCACATGATCGAGCGTCTCGAGGCAGGTGGGGTGGCGCGAGTAGATGGCGTGCATGAGCAGGAGAGGCTGGTTCTGAACGCTGACCTGGTAGAAGAAGCCCTTCTCGATCTGGACGATGGTGTCAGCCATGGTGGAGAGCTTGGAGCACTGCAGGAGCTGGAGGACGGGGCCTTTGGCCATGACACACACCCAGTGAGCGGGCAGCACAATCTGGCCTAGGGAAGTGAACAGCTCCATCAGGCCTTGGTCTCGGTCGCAGTCGCTCTCTGCTGCCGCCAGACTGAAGATCTGAGTGATCTACAAAAGCAGATGTGACATTGACATTGTTGGTAGGTGTGTATTGTATTGTATACTTTATTGTCCACTTAGGGAAATGTGTCTTGGACACAGTGTATGCTGCATTTCCAGAATAAAAAGTAGACATTAAAAAGAAATAAAAATGTATAAATAAATTCTAAATCAATCACAGAATAAATTAATCACATGATGCATCTCGCCTAAACAATCCATACAGTAGAGCAAAACACGTAGACCATGTAAACGGTCGTCATACTGCACATCTAAAAAGACCAGTTATCACACAAATAGTGGTGGATAAACCTTAAAGGGTTAGTTCACCCAAAAATGAAAATTAAGTCATTAATTACTCACCCCCATGCTGTACCAAACCCGTAAGACCTTCGTTCGTCTTTGGAACACAAATGAAGATATTTTTGATTAAATCTGAGAGGTGCATGACTGCTACATAGGCTCCCTAAGGGAATGAATCCTGACGGCCCAGAAAGTCATTAAATTTTTTTTTAAATATTCCATGTCACAACAGTGGCTCAACTATAAGTTTATCAAGCGACGAGAATAATTTTTGTGCGAAAAAACAAACAAAAATAACGACTTTATTCGACTATTCCTTTTCTTCCTTGTAGGCCTGAAACGAGACTTCAAGAGATTTCCACGACGCATGCGCGAGAATTGCGATCTCCTTCAACTACTTCAGTTAAGTTCTCGCGCGTGCGTCGTGGAAATCTCTTGAAGTCCCGTTTCAGGCCTACAAGGAAGAAAAGGAATAGTCGAATAAAGTCGTTATTTTTGTTTGTTTTTTCGCACAAAAAGTATTCTCGTCGCTTGATAAACTTATAGTTGAGCCACTGTTGTGACATGGAATATTTAAACATTTTCTTTAATGACTTTCTGGGCCGTCAGGATTCATTCTCTTAGGCAGCCTATGTAGCAGTCATGCACCTCTCAGATTTAATCATAAATATCTTCATTTGTGTTCCAAAGACGAACGAAGGCCTTACGGGGTTGGTACAGCATGGGGGTGAGTAATTAATGACTTAATTTTCATTTTTGGGTGAACTAACCCTTTAAGACCAGCAATAAAGTAACAATAAATAAAAATTATAATATAGAGCAATAAATAATGTTAAGTAATTGGTCCAAACCAGAGACAATCATAGGCCTTTGTCCTTGTCATTCAAAAGTCCAATAGAAACGGGAACAAAAGAGTTTTTAAACCGGTTCAATCAACATTTGGGCACTCTGTACCTTCTTCCTGAAGGCAGAAGCACATATTCAGGATGAAGGATGTGGAAAGGGTCAGCTAGTATCCTTTGTGCAACTCTGTACACAGACTGCTCATATAATGTTTGGAGCGATGGATGGTCTTCCCATCCCACAATTTTCATTGCAGTCTTAATAATGTTGTAAAGTCTGTTTTTTAATTTTACAGAGAGATTACCATACCAGGCTTGGATCCCATACCTGATTAGACTTTCCAGAAAAGCCTGATAAAACACAGTCATGATTTTTTTGTTGACACCATACAATCTGAGTCTCCTCAGAAAGTACAATCTTTGTTGGAGTTTAGAACATAATTTGTCAACATGAACCTGCCATGTGAGCATGTTATCAATGTAGATGACGAGGTATTTGTAAGAGCACACCTGTTTGATTTGAGTATCGTGAATGACAACAGGACTGTGAGCACCGACTGCTCTGGGATCAAACACCATCTCTTCTGTTTTTTTTTTTAACATTTAAACTCAATTTGCTGGCATCACACCACTGTTCAAAGTTCCTTATCTCAGAGTGATAGGAGGATGGATCACTGTCTTTGTACAGTAGACTCAGGATTGCTGTGTCATCTGAGAATTGATGAAATTTCCCATGTGTGAACTTGTGCAGTCATTAGTGTAGAGTGTAAAAAGCACAGGTGAGCTCACACAGCCCTGAGGAGCACCTATGCGTGTTATTTTGGAGTCTGATAGGATATTATTAATCCTCAAAGCCTGAGTACGGCTAGTCAAAAAAACGAATAAAACCAGGTGTGGAAATCTCTGACTGCGCTGAAGGTTTCATGCACCTCTCTCTCCAATTGACCGTTCGCAAAGACCCGCCCCCTTTAGTTACTGTTGCTATGTCCGACAAGCCACGCCGCTCACGCCTTACCATGTTCTCAAAAGACATTCATAATACAACTAATCGTCAAAGAATCCTGAAAAAAACATTTATCACGGTTTCCTCAAAAATATGAAGCAGCACAAGTGTTGCAATAATACTTAACAATATTACTGTTTTATGCTATTTTTGATCAAATAAATACAGCCTTCGTGCGCATAAGAGCCATCTTTCTAAAACATAAATCTTAAAGACCCCAAAATTTTGAACGATAGTGTATTCAGTAGTAGTGAAGACAGACGTCCAGCGAGACTCACCATCGGCGTGGCCTCCTGTTGATGTTCTAACACGTGCTGTTGTGTGTTCTGTGGTTCTTCTGTGAAATGTGATGGTGGTGACCCCACTCTCACCATCTCAATCTGAAGAAAACCATTCTGAGTCGCATCATCCCCCATCGGCAAAGAACCGATGACCTCACCCAGCGGCATCTGATTGTTGTTGCACATAGGTACTGTTCCAAGCATATGAGGCGCCACCGGCATGCCCGACATGTAGAATAATCCCTGCGAAACATGCAGGCATCAAAACTCAGGCAGCTTTCAATGGCCATCAACATTTGCAACATCTATATTTGGATTTTGTAAATTTAACTTTCTGCTGAAAAACTCTTATTGATGGAAAATCCCCCCAAAAATCATGTTTAATAGGTCAAAATCCTGGTTAACTATTATCCACAATTCTGAATCAAGATTCTCCAATCAGAGAAATCACTGTTATATTAGAAGTGGGAATCACTACAGGTTGTGCTGAGATGGCAAGCAGGAAATACCAAGGTAACATGCATCTACCTAATGTTAATTATGGGATGTTTAAAGGGATACTTCAGGATTTAGCATTGAGCTTTGTATTAGTAGAAAACCTGTAGTATTTTCAAATTACCATGCTTTCCACCCTCATATCCCCCTGAGACGAGAGATTTATGTATTTTTTGTCTGGAAAAAATCCTCAGATGACGCAAAAATCGTCATTTTGCATCATCGGAGGATTTTTTTGGCCAGAGGCTAGACTACAGCCAGTAGTAGGGGCTGTCTCGCATGTTTTCACCCCACCCATAGAGCTCCGGAAGCTGACGTCACGCAATCTAAACTCCGCCATTTTGGGAGGCAAATCAGTAGAGCGCCAGAGCGGCTGTAGCAGAGGCGGTCGATAGCGGTCGAATGATTTAAAGTCTATTTAAAATTAAAAACCTTAAAATTTCAACATGGTGGACAGCTGCTGTGCGCCTGGATGCCAGAACAGGAGGAGGAAAGCAAAGGGGAAATCATTTTTATCGTATTCCTAAGGATCCTGATAGACGACTGAAATGGCTCACTGCAATAAAACGTGCTAACCAACACAACAAAACAGTGAGATGGGAGCCATCAAGCAATGGATTTCGCTTGTGCAATGATCACTTCACATCAGGGTTGTTCTTTCTAATGTAACTTGGCTAGCTAACATGTTTAATATTGTTTCTGACGATTGTAACGCCATTACGTTTAAGTTTTCAACCCTCTACAAAGCATATATGCGACTAAATCTTCACTCTGGGAGACTAAAAAATGTCTATCATTAGCCATTGGCTAATAAATTCGTAGAGTTTACACGTCAGTGTGTAATAGTAACGTATACATTTAGCATATATTTATTTTCACTCGCTGAACACACTGACTTGAGATTGTAACGTTAGTTATCTCTCCGTCAAGCTAATTACTAGTTGGTATTCTTTTCTGTTAACTAAAGTTCATTGCTTTGTAACTTCAATGTTAGTGCTTGGGCTACTTGTAAGTCTCTTTGGATTAAAGTGTCAGATAAATGATTAGATGTTAATGTAACATTAGCTCGGCTAAAAGAAGTTTAAATTTTTGCCATTTTCTGTTTACTAATGTTTTAGGGAAAAAGAGTGACAACCCTCTTTCACCCGAGAGTCTCCGGAGTAGGACGAGGGAAAGTTGATGAGGTAGTTGTAGATATCAGGATACTGCAGGTCAGGAAAGCTATCAGTTCCTTCATCAATACACATGAAAAGCACCCCGGGGGCATTATAGGGATCTGTTATGTTTAATCTATTAAGTTTTGTTATGTACAAGTCTATGTCTTTTGAATTAAAGTGCGCTGTGAACTCTGTTGCCTTGAAACTCATTCATTCGCGTCCCGGACCGCCTCCTGCCTGCCAATATGGCGGTATAAACAGAATAGGTCACGTGACGTCCGGAGCTCTATAGAGGATAGGATCTCACTCACAGAATGTACACATAGTGTCAGACATCTTTTTTGGAAGCTAAGCTAGCAGGCTCTTGTTCTGTGGAGAAAGCTGAGTCACTTAGTAGTTGAAAGCTGAGTAGTAGGGGTTATCATTCATCCTCTTTTTCCCGGACATGTCCGGCCGTCGAGATCGTGCAAAATGTCCGGGATTCAGCTTTTGCTTTTTGCAGTCGCCATTCATTGTTTACATGCACACCTTTTGTTTCAATCTAACTGAATTCATTCCGATTGGTGAATCTGAATGTAGTTTACATGAACGCTAAACAAGTGATCGGTTGATGTGCGCTAAGAAAATTCCCGCTCCTCCGTGAGAGATACGAGACCGGTGCATCTCACAGTCTCTCCTCAGTAATCACGCCACCGGCCTCGCGCCGTTCTCCCGCGGCCCTAGCCTCGTCCTGCTCGCCACAGTAAACATAATGAATGGCGACTGTAGAACGCAAAAGCCGAATCCAGGAATTTTTGGGCGATCTCGAAATCCCGGGCAGGCAGACTCATCACGGAGACTCACTAGTAGCCTAGACTTGTTGTTGAACTACTGCGCTCTGTTACCGGTAGGCGTGGCCTCCTAGGGCAGCGAAGCAAGTGCATTCTGGGAGTTGTTGTCTTTCATCCACATAAGCCAAAAATACATTTTCTGGCTTTTCTCAGTCTAGAAAGCTCCAAATTCAAACATAATTTCACATTTCTTCTACATAAATGACCCATTTTAAATACACATTCATCTTTCCAGAGGTGAAGTATCCCTTTAACCACTAGAGCATAAAAAAATAATAATAATACTAATTATTATTATTACTATTGTGTAGCCATATTGATATGTAATCATAACATTTTGGCTAAATTGTGCAAACAAGCACAGCAAACCTGATTTATTTATTTTTTATCAGAAAAATCATGCCGTACTAAAACCCTGAATGCAATGTATATCCCTTTGGATAAAAGCAATTGCAAAAATGCATAAAATGCTTTAGTCTAGATTTTTTAATGCCAATTAACTAAGAAATGAATAAGAAATTAATTCCAGAATACCAAGGCTGGAGAAATCAAATAAACGAGAATGATGTAGAAAGACTTACCTGAGCACCGAGTCCAGAGGTGTTTGAGTACATCACATTAGACGCCATCATTGACCTCTCATTGCCCAAAATAATAGGATCCTATGAAAACAGGCAACGAGATTATCTAACATTAAAAATATTTAATAACCTAATAAACATTCATTAAAATAATTCATATTTCTTTTTTAAATTACATTGTTGTTGTCGACCTTCTGCTGAAACTTTAAGTCTACTTTTAGTCTGATGCTGCAATCAAGTCATAAATTACCATAATTACTGACAACTTTCTGACTCATAAAAACCATTAACGTCATTGTTAATCCCATAAACACAAAATTGAAATTTATGACAGCTCTGATGTTTCTAACTCCAACTTTTAAATGTTATGGCATTTTATTATAGCCACTGTACTTTGGTCTTAAGTATTTGACAAGCATTGAGTTGTGAATAATGTAGTTATGAAGCACTTTGCTGTCATCAACAACAAATTTGCACATGGATCCATTTCACAATAATTTGAGTCTAAAATAAGTCCAAAAAACGTTGTGATGTATGATGTGAATGCAGACTAGACTTAGACCTTGCTTTGTGTTGTGGTTGTGCAACATTTAATTCTCTGACTGCAAACATTTAGAAATCAGAAACCTCCTCTATGTTGGATGGTTCGTCATCCTCAATCACGGCCTCAATGAACATGTCGTCGTCCTCTTCCTTAAAACTGTAATTCCATTTCTTCCTTCCTCTGGCCTTGGAGCCATTCATTTTATACGGTCTCACTTCTTCTTCGTCGTCATTATCCTTATCAGACATTTCATCTTCATCTTCTTCATCATCGTCATCGTCGTCATCATCCTCCCAGGGTTTGCTTCTGAATTTCCGCTTTTTTGCTGGTCTCCCACGTCTCTTGAGCTTGGGTTTCACGTTTTGTCTTCTTCGTGGAAGGGACGGATTCAGCTTTCTCTGCATGATATGATAAAACAAAAAGATCTCGCAAAATGCACCTCCGAAATGTGTATTAGTTGCCTGATGGTCAGGTGATAACCAGTGTTGGGGAAAAGTTACTTTTTAAAGTAATGTGTTACAATACTGTGTTACTCCCTAAAAAAGTGACTAATTGAGTTACTTAGTTACTTTTTATGTAAAGTGATGTGATGCGTTACGTTACTTTTCCGTTCATTTTTCTCACCTGGGCTGGGCTTGCTTGTTTGTTTAAAAGTTCTATTTTTTGCAAATGTAAAGTGGCAAACTGGTAAACTTTGTCAGCTGTACTGCCATTCTATATCACAGAAGAGGAAAGTTCAACACTATTACTTTAGCAATAAACATGTGATGTTTATCTAAAGACATTTTTGATTTTTAGCTTATTAGTATCCATTTCAGATAACTGAAGGTCAGCAGCAAAAATATTGGTTAATCAAGTGAGATTTAAAGTACATATAACATATATAATTATTGCAGGTTTGGGTAATATTCTGAGGTTGCATTTCATTCTATTAATTTTGAGGAATACTAAATATGTTTCTTGAATAAGTCAAATGAGTAAATGCATGCTCACATAGTCTAGAACTACAATAACCATCATGTTTACACACAAGCACCTTTCCTCCCGATTTCTCTCAACATGGGGACAGGAGAGCTGTCAGTCAATAAATGGGAAAACGGAAAAAATATATTTTCTTGTAAATTCAAAAGTAATGCATTATTTTACTAGTCACTTGAAAAAGTAATCTGATTACATAACTCGGGTTACTAGTAATGCGTTACACCCAACACTGGAAATAACCTAACTCTTGAGTGATGCCATGAGATGTTAATCATCCAAATACGTACATTTGCACTTTGACCATGAAGCTTTGACTCAAACTTGCACTGACGTAAGCGACATTTCTGCCTTTTCTTGTTACTGCCACCATACTTGGGCTTGTCCATGCAGAAGTCGCATTTGCCACAGTCGTCTTCACGAAGACATGCGACACACTGCCGACACATTCGGCGACTCCGTTTCTTTTGAGCCTAAAAGCAAGAGTAGACAGAGAAATTAATAAAGGACTAAAGATTTTTTGACATGCAGTAAAGACATAACTAAAGCTTTTTAAGGGGTTTTATGAGTTCCGCTATAATCAGGAAAAGAATATTCCATGCTCAATCCATAATATGCCTTTACTCTGTAAAGCCTGACAAATGCCTGAAATAATACGTAGTGAGCAAATACATTTTTTAAATGCAAATGTTTATTGAGCCTTGAGTATAAAATAAAAGTATATATAGCTCATACTCCTCACTTTTATTCAGTGGCACAAACTGAGCAAAAATATGCTATTAAGTGCAGTTGCTGATATTTGTATGGCCAAAAAGTAAGATGAAATTCTAATAACTTTAGAATTTAATAAAAAAACATCAATGAGTTCTTTATAACAGTAGTCAACTTACATAAAATGCATATAAATGTAAGTTATCACTCTATATCTGCCAATGATAGGTCTTAGTAAGATGATATTTAAACGCTTAGTTTAATGATCAAGTATGGGGAGTTTGAAACATAATGCAATGCAATACAAGGATGACTGAGAGATGAACAAATAAATGCTTCCTCAAAAGCCTAATGGATCATATTTGATACTCACATTTTAACATCATTTTTCTACAAAATGATGTCTGGATAATCAAGTATTCCTAAGTCGCTTCAGTCCAGCAAGTGTTCAGCTTGCAATATTACTAAGGATTATAAAAGTTATTCTTACATATATTTTATAAAAATCATTAAAGATTTCACAGCAAAAAGACATGTACCACGACCTGAACAGGGATGTTTTTACAATCATACTAAAAGGCCTTTTACTTGCTATCAATCAGACAAAAGGAACAAGGACAAGGAACGTAGAAGATTGTGTACGACAGCTTTTTCCAGCAAGTTTTGGTCAGGTTGATCATTTAGAGGACTTAGACATTTTGCATATCAAATAAAAATCATCCCATGCCACAATCATTAGCAGAGTCAAACAGAACTACAAAAGATTAGTGCTATCTGTGAGATTCCACTAGTGCTGTCGGTGCGAGAATGTGATGATGCACTCACTCACCCAATCCTCTTCATCACCACCATCAGGGGCAAAATCCTAAACACCACATTCAATAGAAACCTGGATCAGTATTTTAAGCAGAGCACTCCTACTCCAACAGTGGTTAAGCGTGTAATAACCGTTTCACGATGAACAGCACAAAATTAAACGATGACTATTTCCTAACAGGTATCCAAAATCTAGTCAACACTCAAAAAAGTTGATGCATATGATATGATCCAAGTTTGCGTTTACGCTATTGTTAAATTATACAGACCAGGGCCTGTATTCATAAAGAATCCTCTCAGAAAACTCTTAATTTAGCTTAAAAACTTTTACGTAGGAGCGATTCGGGACCGATCTGAGAGCAACTCTGAGTAGGGAAAAGACAAAAACTTTCATCTTAGTGAGGAGGCGGGGTTGACCCCGTTGCTATGTATGACACAATCTTTTGAAGACTGTGATTGGTTGGTTGTCCAAGAAGGAAAAAAAGAGTGATTTTAAGTATAGGGTCTATTCTAAGCCTTCACTTTGAAATTACATGCGTAATTTTTCCTATTTGACCGTTCTCACACACACACATTATATATGTGTATATAAATCCTTTTTTTTATTTACCATGCTGTTAATTTCCTATAAGGTATTTGATTGGCTTAGAATGATAAAAATGGTTCCACTCTTTCCAATTACACTATTTGCTGGCATGTCTATTTAAGTGGTGGTTTGAATGTTGGTTTTAATGTAACAAACATGGAATCAAAACCGAGAAGGACGAGAAAGCCCGACTGGACAGAGGAACAGTGTTTACTGTTAGCCCAGTTAGTGGATGAACACAAGGCCATCCTTAAAGGAAAATTCGGGCCGGGTGTCGATCTAAAGCGTCTTATTAACTCGTCTTTCTGCCATTTTATCCTCTGCTAAAGAAACTCTTAAGCCTCTTAAAAGTCCTCGTCCGTACTAACAATTAACAATTCTAACAATTTTGACCTTAAGACCTCTTTTAAGGGGTAAGATACTTTCTGAATGACTTTTTTCTTTACTAGGATTTTTACTTTCATTTTAAGAGTAACCGCCCACATTTCTAAGAATTTTGTCACTCTTTGCATTAAGATTCTTTATGAATACGGGCCCAGATAAACATGTCAAACTGCTCAAATAGCACAAAGTTTAGAAAGACCTATTCTCTAAGTTATCCAATGAATGATTTGCTTCTTTTTGATACTATATTTTAAGCTATGACAAAGTATTTAAACATTGAATAAATAACACTTTACTTTCAATACTACTAAAAAACTGTGTAAAAATGAATCATTCCCAATGTTAAATTAACTCTTGATGGTATGTAGTAGTGGTAGTATCTGTAATTTAATATCATTCAAATGCAGCGCTGACAGTTTCATGACTGAGCAACCATACATTGAACTGATTTAACTTTAAAAAAAGAAGCAACATGAAAAGTAAACACTCACCTTTGTTTCAATTTTCTTGTATTTGGGACGTGGTTTCTGCAGGAGATAGTGGCATTATGCTTTGGTGTGCACATAGTTCAGCTACAGACAGATTATGTGATGATCTTTGGCAATGCTTTTGTGAATGCTGCAGCCCATATATATATCATAAATGTGTCTATATGATTTTATATGTTTATTATTACCAGTATTTGTTTTCTTGGATGTTTTGTTTTCCCAACCTCCCACTGATCCTGCCCCACCTTGAAATAATAATAAAAAAAACATACAAATGCATAATAAAAAAGAAGCAAAAGAAATATGATAAACAAAGGTGCTACTTTCAACAGAATCATAAATAAAAGGAAAATGTTTCTAGAAAAGAATATTCAAGAAAATAAAAGAATGAAGTAAATAATGCTACTAGACTAGAGAAATGAGGGATAATCTGGACTTTGTTCAGCTACTTAAAGTGAGCAAACAACCGTTATTTGGCTTGTAGACAGAGCAGAACAAATGGGAAACTAGCTTGTGTTAGTTCAGATATTAAGACCCAAAAGTATCGCCAAAGCTACCTCTCATACAACTAACGTGAACACAGACACAGCAACACCGCAGTGCTTCTCTTCCACTTCACAACATCAACAACAACAACAACAACAACAACAACAACAACAGCACAGATGAACGATTCCTCAGCAGTTTTAAAAAGAGCTTTTTCAAGCTTCCATGTGCAGTCTTCCAAAAACAAAAACATAATACAGAAATGAGACATGGGATAACTACAATTTTCTTAACAGAAAATTTGCCATTTAAATTTCCTCTATATTAGTAAAATTACTACAATATTCCTCACTACCCTAACACAGAAAATGGTGGCTGTATTTAATACTTGTGTTATAAACAAAAAGATTTTTGTCAACAGTCATTTGTCAACAAAGGGTGTCAGATGTAGTATTTCTCCAATTGATGAAACTAAAAATCACTGTCAAGTGTCAGTATATGATGAATGACAGAACGCATTATTTGTATCAGCCTGTGAGTATTAGAGAAAGCAAAGAAAAAAACTAAAAATAGAGGAAGCAGAATCACAAGGTAGATAAATATTAAACTTGTTTGACAGATTAAAGTCAGAATGAAATGCAAGTTGCAATAGTGTTTTCTTTCCACGTATATCCAAGCGAAACGGCTTTTCGAAAAATAATAATTATTTTTTTAACCTTTATTTAACCAGATGATCTCATTGAGATTTAAAACCTCTTTTTTAAGAGAGACATGGTCAAAATGGCAGCATATTAACATGCACATTAAAATGTATGGCAGGACATAATTTTGTCCATGAGGAATTGATTGGATGGTTATGGTTTGCTATTGGTGGATGTTGTGTGAGTGACAGGTTGCCCCGCCCTCGTGCCAGTAAACACATCATCAGAGAAGAGAAGTACAAGAGGGAGGGGAAGTTACTTTGATTAAAGATTATGAGGGCACATGGTTTGAAAGAAAATAAAGATGTGCACAGATTTATAACAAATACTGCAATCTTCCATAAATTTTGATTTCATGGTGACTTTAATTCAAAATCGTTTTTGCCACATAAACTTTCTGTATTATCCCAAGTCTCAAGAATCAGTGACAGAACACAAGGAAAACCAGGACTGACAGGTCTTGCGATGACAGAATTACATACCTTCCTAAACACAATGTTTGGAGGAGAGTACTTCTTCTCTGCTGCAAATGAGAACATGTAGAAATTAGACTACAAAAAAGGCAACAGTACACCTTAGAATTATTGCAGAATATCATGCTTGCTGAAACTAAATGTGTAATTATAAAATTCACATACATTTAGGCCTACATCTGAAGCACAATGTGTCTCCAGGCTTCTGAGCAGAAAATGGGGAGCCACAGTTTTCACATTTACTAGAGAAAGAGAAAACTAGATTCGTTACTACATTCATGAAGGCCCTTGTTGAAACAGCAAATATTCAAGATAGGCATTCTGGGCAGTGTAAAATGAGTCTGATTTTGTTTACCTGAGCATTGGATGGCTTTCCTTCAGCACCATTGTTCCATTAAGCCTAGAATCCGGAAAATCTGGCGAAATTACAGTCTGATCTGAGATCAGTTCATCCTGAGTTTTTGTAGGGCTAATGGGCTCCAGAGATGGATAAAGCCAGAGTCGAAGGGGCAGCTCAGCGCCGTCTTTCCCAGGTTCGCTAGAGGAACTGACTATCTGTTGGGAAACATTCCCCACTTTTACTGAAGGAGAGTGGATGAAATCCCGTGTCCTGGATGTGTCGATATTGAGCGGCGAGACTCTCGTGAGGCGCGGGGGGCTGTTAAACACTGCGTTGGGTGTGTTGGAGAGGCTGCCGACTCCTGCAGGTGAGCAGGGGGTGAGTCGGGGTCTCTGGGGTGTGGATGTCGAGCTGTGAATGATGCTCTGGATTGTTCTGGGTAAAACTTCAGGCGTGTGGGTTGGGTCTGGGAGGGGAGTGGCTGTTCCTGATGAGAGACTTGAACGTTTGGTCATTTCCAGCTGGGAAAGAACACTCTATATATGACAAGCAACCACAGAGAAAAAAAAAGTATTAAAAGAAATGTATTAAAATGTTATAATTTATGATTAAATTAAAAGCAGATTATATTTAACTTAAAGTTTGATTTCAATTAATCCTAAATTCTGTAAATTGCACTCATGATCATTAAAGTGACCCTATTATGCTTTTTTGGATATTACCTTTCATGCAGTGTGTAATATAGCTGGATATATTATAACATAAATGGTCTGCAAAGTTTTAAAGCTCAAAGTGCACAACAAATAAAGTTATTGTCTCCCGAAAGAAAGAACCAATTCTGAACTGCCTGAAACGAGTTGTCAGTAATTTCAGTCTTAATTCCTGCACGAACCTATGTAGGTTTGTAACACATTTGAAAAAAAGCCTATGGTCTTCATTGGCTGCCCGCGAACGAGTTCTACACTGTAGTTGTTGCTAAGACTGGAAGAGTTTGGTTTGAGTTGTCGGCATGTCAAGAAGATGCCGTTTTGGCGCTACGAATGCAAATCCACTTTGCATGCACTTCCAAAGGATGAGGATACAGGCTCTAATTGATTCGGTAAAACGGGCGGCATCATTACAAGGGCTGAGGAAACATCCCGAGCTGAAATTTAGATATGGTAATGGGCATGTCATTTCCAACATGTGCTGTAAGCTGTAGACTAATTACAACAGACTGGGTCATCTGACCAATCAAAGCAGAGTAGACCAATCACAACAGACTGGGTCATCTGACCAATCAGAGCAGAGTAGACCAATCACAACAGACTGGGTCATCTGACCAATCAAAGCAGAGTAGACCAATCACAACAGACTGGGTCATCTGACCAATCAAAGCAGAGTAGACCAATCACAACAGACTGGGCCATCTGACCAATCAAAGCAGAGTAGACCAATCACAACAGACTGGGTCATCTGACCAATCAAAGCAGAGTAGACCAATCACAACAGACTGGGTCACCTGACCAATCAAAGCAGAGTAGACCAATCACAACAGACTGGGTCATCTGACCAATCAGAGCAGAGTAGACCAATCACAACAGACTGGGCCATCTGACCAATCAAAGCAGAGTAGACCAATCACAACAGAGTGGGTCATCTGATCAATCAGAGCAGAGTAGACCAATCACAACAGACTGGGTCATCTGACCAATCAAAGCAGAGTAGACCAATCACAACAGACTGGGTCATCTGATCAATCAGAGCAGAGTAGACCAATCACAACAGACTGGGTCATCTGACCAATCAGAGCAGAGTAGACCAATCACAACAGACTGGGCCATCTGACCAATCAGAGCAGAGTAGACCAATCACAACAGACTGGGCCATCTGACCAATCAGAGCAGAGTAGACCAATCACAACAGACTGGGTCATCTGACCAATCAAAGCAGAGTAGACCAATCACAACAGACTGGGTCATCTGACCAATCAAAGCAGAGTAGACCAATCACAACAGACTGGGCCATCTGACCAATCAAAGCAGAGTAGACCAATCACAACAGACTGGGTCATCTGATCAATCAGAGCAGAGTAGACCAATCACAACAGACTGGGCCATCTGACCAATCAAAGCAGAGTAGACCAATCACAACAGACTGGGCCATCTGGGGCACGTTCAAGTTCAAAACGGTGCGCAACGTTTTGCTACGGT
This sequence comes from Tiaroga cobitis, assembly GCA_030578255.1. Taxonomy (NCBI): domain Eukaryota; kingdom Metazoa; phylum Chordata; class Actinopteri; order Cypriniformes; family Leuciscidae; genus Tiaroga; species Tiaroga cobitis. The sequence continues at coordinate 34,982,620 of CM060598.1, read as the reverse complement.
TGAACGTCATGTTTCCTGGAAACGGCGTGCACCGGTGTGCAACGGGGTTTGAGATACGTTTTCTCTTGTTTGGTGGGTGTGTCAGAACTGCAGTCCAATCAGCAGCAGCATGTATATAAAGCAGACGGTATTAAAGTGAACTCACACAATGGGTTCAAGGAAAGTAATTTACAAATGTGTTCGATGCAGCTCGGTATACGCGTCGTGTCGTAAGTTTTATTGTAAAAATATAGGATATCAACATAATGATGTAGTTGTTTATATTTTTAGCTTTCACTGCAAGTGTATGACATTTGGTATAGAAATAAACAATGGTAATTAAGTGCTTTTCCTAAAAATGAGAAAGAAAATACAGGGTATTAAAACAGTATGAACTACAAATAAAGTCAGTATGTGAGGCTAAATAGATGTGTTTTAGTCTAAATTAGGTAAGATGTGTGCTTCCATTACAGTTTCCACAAATCCCTTCCCTCGATTGGGATGTTCTCTTGTGTTCTGGGCGGCAAGTGCAGTAACTGTAACATTGGGCATATTTTGTAGTATTAAACACATATTTATACCGACTTCATCAGGCTCCGAAAATTCTTCACAAAGAACACAAAGAATGGCCTTCTCAGCTGCCATAATAGCAACTCTTGCGTCATCAGAACAGTGTGTTCAATGCATCACCGTTTCTGTTTAAAAAACGTTGTGCAACGTTTTGTCGGGGCTAAACACAGCCCTGATTTCTCAAAATAGACCAATCACAACAGACTGGGCTGTCAGTGCAGAGTAGCTCTCAGAAAGGAAGGGTTTAGAGAAACCGGATCCATGAACGAACATTAAACACTGTGAGAAAAGAGGTGATGCTGCAATTTATGTTATGAGAAAATGAATGTTTTTTTTATCTTAGACACATGTAAAACTATTGTAGGAGACTCCAAATCAAAATGAGGAACCTTTAATTAGGCATAATAAGGTCATTTTAAGATTTTAAGATTTAAGAAAAAAAATGATATTTTCAAAAATGTTAAATGTTCTATAAATAAACAAAATATATTATAAATATTATATGATATCTTTTTTCTCTTAACTGCACATAATATTCTCTCTAACAATGCAAACAAAAGACAGAAAACGCAACACAAACCTTAGTTCTCCTAGTGCGATCCATGTGTAATCCTTTCTTGAAATCTAAACGAGTAAGTCCTTGTCTAACATTTTTGGCACTCGGAGGCCGACCTCTGCGTCGTTTTACTTTCGGACTGTGAGAATATGAGAAGTACAAAAGTTGTTTTATTAACTGAATATGATCAACATGTGTGATACGAATGTCTGAACATGTTCTGCAGCGCCTCCATATTCCTAACTGAATCTGATTTATCCATTTCTTCACTTCATGTCACATTTATTCATTATCAAATACATTTCAATGTTTATATGAAAGAAAATCAAGGTCTTAAAGGGATAGTTCACCCAAAAATTCTATCATCATTTACTCACCCTCGTGTCGTTCCAAACCCGTAAGACTTTCATTCATCTTCTGAGCAAAAATTACAATATTTTTATGCTTGAGCTTCCGTTTACCATATCTGATGTGTGCGTTGATGAATGTTTATGTGAATAAAAGCCTAAATTAAATATGTTCATCATATAAAGCGACCGTGTCTCTTCAGAAAATTTGGACTAAACCTATTCATAGTTTTACGATCTCTTTATGAACTTTTTGAAGCGTCAAAGTGGTAGTTGTGTAGCTGTCAATGGAGACAGAAAGCTCTCTGATTTCATTAAAAACATCTTCATTTGTGTACTGAAGATGAACGGAGGTTTAGAACGACACGAGGATGAGTAAATGATGACAGAATTTAAATTTTGGGGTGAACTATCCCTTTAAGGCCCGTTCACAGCAAGGACAGCCACTATAACGATATCGTTTTAAAAATCGTTCTAACTGTAAAAGATTAGCAGAGTTCACACCACAACTATAACAATAGCAACACAGAGGAACATTATCATTGGAATTACTTTCACAGAACAATTATTTTCCAGCTGATGAATGATAAAAACATTGACAGCCAATCAGAATCCATCCTGCTTTAAAGAGCTTGAGCATTTAAAGCGGCAGGTGACAAAACTGCAACACGCCTAGAATAAACAGAGTGTTATTGTGCACTGGTGTGGATGCTGATATAGCTATCATTCTTGTGTGAACGGGCCTTTAAAGTATTATGCATTCTTTAATGTAATAAAATGTTTCATTGCAAATATTCAGCGTAACAGTTTTAGTGAAAAATATGAACTGAATTCAATTAATGTCTTAGTATTTCGATTTCCTCCTTTTGCATTAACAGCAGCACTGATGCTGACACGAACAAAACTTGATCATCATATACTCAAGCACGATTTGAGACGCTTCAATGGAAGCAGGAAAATCTTACCTGAACAATCCTTTTAATTTGAATGTTAAATTTGAATGTATCCTCAGACCTTTGGACTTAAAATATTTCCAGGCAACATACAGCCTATAGAATATTCCACTAAATGCCAACAAATTTTAGGAAAGTAAGGAAAAGCCACATACATGCTCCGGACACTCTCGACACCATCTTCGTCCTCTTCCATTGGCTTCAGCCAATCAGGTGGCAACTCAACCGTCACTATTCCAGGCATGTTGTCCCACTCAGTATTTTCCTCAACGGCGGTAACATCATCGGCTCCAATCGGATGATTCTCACTCAAGAGGGCCGGCACAGTCTCTTCCGGGTTCATCGTCTCCGGATCAGCTGACGCCATGTTCAGCTCATCCGTCATATCCGATCTTTTCCTCTGGCCTCGAGGCCTCTATTTTACTAGTAGATTTGTGAGACCAATGGTTTTGACTTGGAGTCATCCCAGGAAGAGTTTGGATATTGAATCTCTGGCTCACATTTTTAAATAGGAAAAACGACTTTCTAGTCCAAAGAAGTCGGAGGTATTAATTTCATCTCACACTGTTACGAATAGCCTGGGTTGCATGAAATGTCAAAGATCCAACACTTCATCCATGTCTTTACTGGTTATGGATCGTTACATTATACCTGTAGAGAGAATGCTTATATTAGAGAAGAAAACTAAATTACACACCAAACTGTATATGCTATTAAATTATTATTACGGCACAGTCTGATTTTACAGTCCTGCCAACTTTTTTTGCAGCTTGACATATATTTCTAAAGACATACCAAACAAATCACACACACATACAGCGTAACATCGTCATTGCAGTTTTAAGAAATATGATGTTGACGCACTTGTATCATGATGTGCATACAAATCACCATTTGAATCAAATATTTCAGCAAAAGCTTATAATAAAGTTTTTCCACTGCAACGTAACCGATGTGTAAATAAAATCCCCCTATTAAATTGGGCTGTTGAAAATGAGTCAAGCTAGCAGAAACACGTTGAACAAGCGTGAAGGAGAATATTTATAGAACGGGGCCGAAACGAGTGGTTGCCATGGTGACGGAATTGCAGCGAGCCAGGCAGCGATGGCAGGGAGGTCGATTCAAATGGGCTGAGAACATTCGATATCTGCAATGCAGCGCAATTACTATGGCAATGAAATACGTTACAGTGCAGCAAGCAGCCAACATTTGTTCAAATTTCATTTCCTGAAGCCCTCATTACATGTAATTCAGACCATCTGTTTAAAACAACTGCTCTTTAAGAAAACTGCTGAAAGGTTGACCAAGGTAATAGACACTTTTAAAGATTCACAATAATACAAACATGACCAAATAGATGTCAACATCTCAGTGGTAAATTAAACCTCGCTGTAGGTTTCAGCTCAAATCTGGGTCATAGAGCCATTTGTTTAAAGTTACAAATACAGCTTGTTGAGGAAGATATCTTATTAAGGTTAGCAAGTCAGTAAGAAACTCACTGTATATGTTCAGTAATCAGTAATATTCAAAATGCTGAGCCAGCCGATTTCAGACATCTCTCATATAGTTAGAAAATAATAATTACAGCGGCTCATATGCAACCATTGAACAGATTCAAAGTATTTTAATTTTCCAAATGATTTATTCCAAATTGGAGCTTATCAGTAAGAGGGTTAGTCATAAAATGCAATGTCTGCTACTTGTACTCTATAGTTTCTCTATCAATATTGTTGCAAAATATTCAGTTTAAATTTGCTGCTATACAAATGCAGAACAGTGTACTAGAATAAACCATAATGAACTAAAAAAGCTAACCTGTTAATCAGGTTCTAAAAAAATCTGAAAATTCACTCAATTACACTCCAAAAAGTGGAATGTTAACAATAAAAAATAACACCTAACAAGAAACATTAAACGACATTAATCATTTTCCTTTTAATTATATGCAACAGAAGCAAAAATGCAAGTATGATTATGCAATCATTATTACATCTGTATTGTGTTTGTGACCAAGATCTGGGTTATTTCTTTGGCAGTAGATTTTAATGACAAATGCAGTGACAAATGGTCTCTGAGTATGTTATTACCATTTTTTACATTAAGCATTTTAGTTCGTCCCAAGAACAACGACATTTCATACACATTAGACGTGCATGTATTTTGCATTGTGTATTATATTTAATCTTTTGATGTATTGCAGAAAATGTTAAAGTTGACAATGCTGTGTTTATTATAATTTTGTGAGATAATAAGAACGACTTCAGTGAAGCTTTGATTGACGTTACTTCATAGTCTACATGTAAAAAAAAAATTTTTTTGACAGAATGATCGCAAGTTGATGTGCTTGAACTCGTGGCCCTGGTGGCGATAGATCGTGAAAACAGCGCGTGAATAATTATCTGAATAGCGCGATGCACTTTTTTCAGCGCAAATAAACTTATCTAACTTAAAACATTAAAGTTATGTGTCTTGCCGTCGCGTACGTCCAATACCTAACATTTCTACCTTGTGAAAACGTGATAAAAAAGATCGGCGAGCTAAATAAAAAAATCGACACGAGTTTCGCCAGCCTCCATTACAGATCGCTGGAGTGAGGAAAGCTGTCCGGACGAGCGATCAAAAACACGCTCGATATAACGTTACAATTAACGACATACGTAACAAACATCAAGCGTTTGGCAAGGGTATTTCACTGACAACGTGCTTTATTATTTGTGATAGGTTTTAAAGACACGTTAAGTTTATTTTACACGACTCTAACACGTCCATTTCGCTGTGTGCTGAATGAGCTCAAGCAGCCCCCCTTCGCTGTTGACCCTCCCCTTCCACACACTCCCCATTGCTTGCTTTCAGCGATGCAGCCTCGAAAACGACTTTCCGAACGCTCTCTCTTGCACGGACCCACGCCGATCTTTCGATTCATTTACTAGAGCGATAGCTATAAATTATGACGTCACCTGCGTTTTATAAACACGCGTTTCGCCATGCACAAAAACCAACACTGAATCGAATACGTGCAGCATTTGACATTCTTACCTCATCGCGTCTCGCGCCGTCGATCGAGCCGTTCATCTGCGCCTCGTTCTCTCCGATCAGCGATACTTTCGGCGATCTACTGCGCATGCGCTGACACGAGCATCGTAGGAAGTCAATCCTGACTGAAACCGAATTAAATTTAGCGGTTGAACAGTCGCTCAGCGTTCAGTGTCTGCAATAATGTTCGCCTTTAAATGATACACAGCTTTGACGCTTATATCAACAGTAGCCTACTTGCAGGTCCTCGGAGTTTGTTGTTGTCTTTTTTATAAGCATTTCACGAATAATGTACACGAATATTGCCGATTCGCGCATCGCTACATTATATTTTCTCGACCCCACAAAAATACGTACCATCACCCATTTGCCTTGATTAATAACCAGATTTAAAATCTATTCTGAGCATATTTAACAAAGATAATCGTTTAGGGAAATACTTTAATTTTCGGAGCTTAGTAATGTGCTATACAAAATGACTTTGTTATCGTACTTTAAATCTTAATCCGAGAGGGACCTTATTTTTTGACAAATTATCACAATTAAATTGAGGTCAAATAAACGTAGGCTACATCTTAACAGTACAACCAGCCCTTGATTCACTTTCACACATGAATACAAAAAGACCAAGGCTGCAGAAAGAGATATATTAAATAATAAGCCGTTCCAGAGAAAGCATTTAACATTGACCTTCTAATCGCGTTTTTCCTACATTATAATTATTGGTGTTCGTTATTCTTAACCTGGAAAACCTCAATCGCGCCATTCCAGCAAGAGGTTTTTAACGCTGATCAGTGAATATTGCAGAAAGAGCACGGAATTTTGACATTTTACATGGACCATAATTACAATTAAGCATTATTGAATTAAAACGTAACATTTGTAATATACATTTTAGAATTAGCTGATTTCGTCTGAGAGAGGTTCCAACCCTAAAATAAATGTTTTGTGTAAATGTATTACCAACGTTTAGGTTCACACAAGAAACTTTTTGTTGCTTATTAATTAATTGTAGGAAGTTCCCATAATGTCATTACATCAATTTGGCCACATTTGGACTAAAGAAAAACCTATCCCTTACGAAAAAATTAACCATGGTTTTATTATAGTGAAAGCATAGTAACCATGTTTTTTTCTTCTTCTTTTTTTACTACAAATACCAAGGGTAATCTATGCTTAGTGTAGTAAAACCATGGTTTAATTATAGTAACCATGTATTTTGGTTTTATTTGTAGTAAAACCATGGTTAAATTTCATAAGGGATATCAACCCAACAAACTACTGTAGGGTCCTTAATAATAACAATTCCTTTGTGTAGAGGCACAAGAAATAAAGACAAACAATAGACATATCACCAGCTCCAATATATCTCTAGATAATTTTTTAATGCACAATACAGGGTTATGAGATTGATTAAAAATCTAAAAAATTTAAGCACAACAAACCAGTGGTGTCACAGCACCATTCAAAGAGTGAAGCCAAGGGTTACATTAATGCAAATACAATACAGAAACAAGATGAGTGTCATACATGAATTACAGTTTTAACAAAACAACAGCTAAGACACTGACAAATCTTCGCAAATGTGAGGCGACTTCGTGTTCTCTGTAAGATCAAAGACAAAACCTCAGATTGTCAGGAGGGTTGCTTCATGGTTGAACATCATGTGTAAATGGAATAAGGGAATGACAGGAATCTTATCTGTCCTTGCTGGTTCTCAGGTCTGGGGTAATTGGGTCGTGTTGAATTGTCTGGTGCAGCATGAGGGCCATGAGACCTGCACGATTCGTCATGGCCAATCTTACATTGCGCTCCTGCTCAAACAATTCATCCAACTTGTACCACTGGGGGAATAAAAGAAATAATGAGAATGAGTAAATGAGTGAATGAATGAAAGATTGATGAACAATAATGTGTAAACAACATCAGCTGTTAAGAAATGTCTTGAAAGCAACAACATCTCAATCCATTTGAGTAAATACATTTCTTTGCTTCAAATAAATGATTCCTTTGCAAAGGTAACAGGTTGAAGTAATGCGCTGACCACTCTGACTCGCTCCAGGTCCACTTCGGCCCTGCGGAGTTTCTCCCAGCAGTAGTGTTTGTTACACTTGCGTTTGGACACCCTGCAGTATTCTCCAGTGGGTTCGAATACATCACGAACCAGTGGACACCCACAGACCTCGTCCGCAGGAACCTGCACGCATGACATTCACATTTATGAATACGGTCTCTAATTATCTATGCAAATTGAGTGTTTATGTATCAAATTAAAGTAACCTTGGGGTCTCTGGAGTGCTCTGGACAGAGAACCTGCAGTCTCTTACAGTAGGTTTTGCTCTGTGGATTGTAAACATCACAAAAGAGCCGTGTAGCACTAGATACAAGGAGATAAAAGAGCAGAAATAAAATGAGAGTATGATTTTGTTAACATTTTTATCTATTTTTAATAGGCATTAAAGGTGCACTAAGTAACTTTTCCCTCATTTTACAGATGAATAGAAGAAATGCAAACATACCATTTGGCAAAAACTCATTTTTGGGAGATGGCAGTTTACCATGTATAACTTTATAGATTAAGATATACCAATGGTGTTTTCTAAGTGTATAAGTGTTTGTCTGAAACACATGATAGTACCAGGTGAAAACAGTAATGTGTCTTTGCTGACCATTTGTCATGAGAGCACTGAAAACGGATCTTAAAACCAGGTGGTAACCGGGCTTCTCTCTTACACGCTCAAATTCCAGGGATATTGTATTTAATTTGCGGGTGTCAGGGAGCCGCTATCAATATATGTGAAGATTCAAAAGATCAAAAGCGACAGTAAAGACTCTCTATATCACACTGTATATCACAGTGGAAGCATCTAAATCTAAAAATATGTAGTATTATTATAAAAAATAAAAACAATAATTACTTACCCATCTATGCGTGTGGGGTACATGGAGCCAAATGATGTCTGACTCTCATACTGGATAGAAGAAAAAGATGACGTTATTAAAAGACAGGCATAATATTAAAAACAAAACATTGACCACAGTTTAAAGGTCTATGCATCATGATTATTAAAACAGACAACCAACCTTGGCATAGCACCTTTCCATGTGACGCAGCGCCACCTTGGGGTTAACTGGGTGACTGCAGGACACACAGAAGATTTGCAAATCAGTGTCGTCATCGCCCTCGTTGATCTTCAGGGAAAAGAAAAGCGATGTTCAGGACACTGTAATGTGTTTGCAGTGTTTACAGTAGTGCAAATGTCATACTGAAACTATGGTTATGACGATGTCTCACCTCTTCATCGTACTGTACGACCTGCTGTTTGGCCTTAGCGATGATACCCTCCAGCTCATGGAACCGTTTTTCCATCTCAGTGAGTCGCAAGCGAGCTGACTGTTGCTCACGGCGGATTCGCTCCAGAAGTTTCTTGCCTTGTTCTTCTGCAATGCACGGGCTCTGCTGCCACTGCTGGATACGCTGGGGCAGGATCTCATAGATTCGGCTGGCAAGACAAAAAGGCACAAATATTCAGAGTCTGTCTAATCTCATTCATACTTAATTAAAACAAGTATTTCCAGGTTTACTTGGCAGCGAGCTTCATGCCGCAGTCATCAGAGCAGTATTTGGAGCTGGCGCGTGCAGCTTCGACACATCCGGGCCCGAGGCACTGTCTTGCTCCTCCACTGTCTCGAACCTCGGGCCGCTCGCTGTGTCTCACCCGGTCGCGGTGCTTCTGTTTGGGTTTGTGCTTCCGAGGCTTATTCTCCTCTTTCTTATGAATGAAAAGTCCAAACATAAGTTTCCATTTTAAGCACAATGATTTACTTTAAGCCAAAAATTACTATTAAAGGATTAACCCAATAAAACCCACTGTATCATATTTGATACGCAAATTTCGAAGGCCTCTGAATTATCAACATAATCAAAGCTTGCTCAAATCCTGTTGTACACAATCTACTACATGCCTTCTGCCGTCTAATTTATAGTTCGTAATTTAAAGTAAATGTAAGAATAATTTTGTATTGTTAGTAATATTTCGAGATAAACGCTCACTGGGCTGAAGCAACTTTTGTTTACTTGATTATCCATACACAGTTTTTCAGAAAAATCATGTTCAAAAGTAAGTATCAAATATGATCCATCAGGCTTTTGAGGAACGTTTATTTGTTCATCTCTCAATCATCATTGTATTGCATTGAATTATTTGTTTTGCCCCCACAATAAAGACTACAGAGCTTTGATCATAAAACTAAGCATTTGAATAGAATTTTACTGAGACATATTATTGGGAGACATAGAGTGACAACTAACTGATATGAATTTTATTACAAGAATTTTAAGTAGTCTGCTATACTGTTATAAAGATCTCATTTACATTAGAAGCTATCAGGATGTCAACTTTTCGGCCATATAAACATCAGCAACTGCACCAAATTGCATATTTTTGCTCAGTTTGTGCCTCTGAATAAAGCTTTATTTTATTTTCTCCTATATGAGCCATTAAAGCTTGTACCTTTTTTGTCGAAAGGTTCAATAAACTGTTACATTTCAAACAATTAGATCTTTCTGAGTATTATTTAATATGTCCGGCTTTACAGGGTTAAACAAGCATTCAATACACATATTTTTAGGTCTTTACCTTTTTTTCAGATCGCTTTTCTCTTCTTTTCACGTGCTTGACCTTAACAGCTCTCTTTCTCAGAGCCGAATCAGCATATGAACCATCATCATCATCACTGTTCCAACCCTGAAGAAAAAACACAAAACTCAGACACAACCAATTCTGCCAATGATTATTGGAAATACATCCAGGGGTGTTACCAAGACAGCGAAGTGGGCTAACTTCCTTTAAAAGGTACTTTTTTTTAATAGCGCTGAAGTGTGATGTGAGGTACCATGCTGTGTTCTCCATACTGCCCAGCGCAGTACTGCTGATACAGCTCCAGCTCATTCTCACTGTAGTCTTCAGACATTGGGCCATCTTGATAGTCTCTGCCCTTAGACATGGAGCACTCCTCATCCTTCACTCGCAACATTTTCTGAAAAATAAAAGACAGTGGCTAAAGAAGGACTGGAAACTGAAAGGTTGTAGGTTCAAGCACCACAAGGGATGATCCTTAAAGTCACCAAAAATTCTTGTTTTGTTTTTTAACGGAATACTGCAGTGTTTATTAGAAATGATTTATCTCTGCACATCATTATTATGTTTTAAATTCATGTGCCCTCATAATCTTTAATCAAAATAAGTTTCCCTACCTCTTTCAACGACATCATCTTTTCCTCTGATGATGTGTTTACTGGCGGGGCAACCTGTCACTCATATGAGATCGACCAATAGCATACCACAACCATCCAATCAATTCCCGATGAACAAAACTGAGTCCCGCCCTATATTTTGTCATGCTTGAGAAGCCGTTTCACTCGTATATACGTCACAAAAGAAAAGAAAAGATTATCGCAAATTCCGTTTCATGCCGATTTTTCAAGTTACTCCAGACGAATTTTCTCTGTAATCAGTGTACTGACAAAAGTGTCTGCTTAATTTAAATTATTAACAATAGATCAATGAAAAAGCATTCAAACTTACAGAACCATTTGAGAATAATTGCTGAGTGCATCATATTGTACACAGAGGCAACAAAACATTATCAGACCTTAAAGTATACCATAAAGGTGTATGATAAAAAAAAAAAGATGAAATCACAGGCAAAGCGACTCTTTTACAAAAGTGAAACTCACCCTAGCCCGCACTTCACACTGCCTCAGTCGGCATTTCTGCCTGATCTTATTCGGGCCGCCAAACTTCTTCATGTCTTTACAGAAGTCGCACAGTCCACAGTCCTCTGTGCGCATGCAGGCTTCACATTCTCCACACATGCGAGCGGAGCGCTTAATCTATGGACAAATCCCAAATACTCCCCTCAGTCAGTCCAAAGGGTTAACAAACAACACACTTTTAAGTTACCGTCTTCACAAAGGTCATTTGAAGACAGCAGTTTTTATGAATCCGAATTTCTTACCCGTGACCCTCGCCGTCCATCTGATTTGAAATCCGGTGTGTCGGGCTGGTTATCGGTCCCGTCTGCCTCTGATTCTTTCTCCCGGCTTTTTTTGGGACGGTATTTGATCTCCAAGGAATTATTTTTACCTAGACCAAAGGATGCACAAACTCAGGGTTGCTATTGACACTATAATAATTGAAAATGAATAAAATATTATTATTATTATGTTATTATTATTATATGTTCTAAAATAAAACAAATAATTACATTAAATAAATAAACTATAATTCAAATAAAAAAAGCCCTTACCTCGACACCTTTCACAGTACCACACGTGGATGGTTTTGGCCGTCTTCTCAGAAATATTAATGCAGTCTCCATGAAACCACTCACTGCAGCTTTCACAACCACTGTTTACATGAAACAAATTTAAAACATGCAATTAAAAATATTTAGTTTACAAAGAAAAAACCTCCCCAAAAAAGGCATTCAAACATTTCAATAGAAACACATCTTACATCATGAAGCAGTTGATGTCTGGTTTGCGACAAACGCAATAAACAGGTGTGTTGCTCCGGCTTAGACTCATCCCGGGTCTGGGAATTTTTTCAAAGTCTGACACTTCGCTGTCCTGTAACATAAGAGAAGAAACAGAACTTGCATCCAATTTTGCATTTTCTGTACGTTACTGTAACCCTGCCAGCAGATACTATTACTGTATTCTGTGCTGCTCACATTTTATGTTACTCACTTACTGTATATGCACACTTTAATATGTTTCTATATACTGCATACCAAACTCTGATACTTTGTGATGCCAAACCTTCATTTGAACGAGCTACTCTGAGCTGTCATTGCCATTTATATTAAATAGTATTACATTCTCTCTCTATAACGGATTTTATCATACTCTTAACAAAAAAATACCATGTTTTGGACATGAACCAGGGCTTATATACAAGTGCCTTGGTATATTAATTGTTTAGAATAAGTACTAAGGTATATATCAAAGTACCAAAGTATTACAACTTGTACCATGGTACCGCCCAGTTCTACTTATAAGGGTAAAACCAACAAAATGGCAAAACTAGTATTTCACTTACCATGACAGATTTGTACGGTTATTGTCCAAAAGGAAGGAATGTCACGACAGTCATTCAGAACATCTGAAGTACAAAAACTTATAAGCTGTCATAACATCGTGAACTAAACGTGTTTACAGTGAATTCATTTAATTTGACTCCTATTGTTTACACAGCGGAACACTGCATCACAACATTTACTTCCGCTTCCACCGCTATGATTCTTCTTCTACGGTTTAGAGACCAAACGATCTACTGCCACCCATTGGACGTGTGTGTAAGTGACGCGCACCTACACACCGGTGACAAAACTACAACCATACAAACATTTTTGTTACTTGAAATAAAATAAAATAAAATATAAAAAGTCAAGGCAACATGTCTCATTTTGTTTAACTTGATGTACTAAAATAACTAAAACTGAAATAATAATAAAAATATATAGAGAAAGAATAAAAATAAAACGGAAAATATGAAAAATAAAAACATTCAAAATGCAACTTCGTAGAGAATTTCCTTTTGATGTTATACAGTAAAAATTATACAGTTTTTGCATTTTGTATTGATTTAATATTTTGACTGATATGATTGTTGAAATTTGTATTCAGATATCTACTATTAGAACCAAATTAGTATTAGCTATATAATTACGGATTAATTAATTCTGATATTACCGCCAAAATTCAGGGAGAGATAGCCATAAAGAGATCTGGGTCAATATAATCAGTAATATAAACAAATGATTATTGAATTATTGTCGTCCATTAATATTGATAATACCCAGTGGCAGGGATGAATGTGTTTGAAACATAGACAACATATGAAGATTGAAAACATGACTTCATGCCGCAAATAAACCAGAATTTCATGAGGTAATTTATATGAATTATTTTTTTTTTTCGTACCAGTACTGCAGGTAAACTATTATGATAAATCACCAGTTCCCTGCAGTGCAGGAAGGATGTCGTGCACGCGCACAAGCTAGAGAGTTCGCAACACGCGCTGGTCAAAGCCGATGCTCGCGCTCACAAGCGAACATCACACATTCATTCTGAATTAAGGTGTATTAAAACGTCCTCGGTACAAGACTGGAGTTATTCGAGATCAGGTAAGAAAGACTTCAATTCAACTTTGTGTCTTCTTCAGGCTCTGGTCATTTCGCTTCATTCTGGGTCATCAGAAACAGAGTCACGTTATCGAAAGTTTACTTCTGTTTACCTCTTTCAAGTGCAAATGTAGTGCCAAAACTTTCTTATTTAAAATAACACGTGGTTAATTTGGACAAGAAATATCTTGGATAATTAAATTCAAACTTTAATCCCTTTATATGAAAAGGATATACTTGATATGGTCCAATAAATATTTTTATTTTGACATTTACGAGACTGTTTGTTGTGTTTGACTGCTAAACATCCAAAATATACATTAATCATGATAAAATCAATGATAAAAAAATCATAAATAGGTTTAAAGGCATAGACAAATAAAATAATACATTAGACATTAATCATGTATATGTAATGTATTCTATAATATTTTTTAATGTTATAATAATTATTATAAAGTTGAAAACTAAACTTGAAAAATGAACAAGAGCGGCTGTCAAGGTTTTAAAGTAATCTGCAGGACAGCAGAAATTTCATGCAAGACAAATATGTATATTACAATAGTAGTGTATAATATAATCTCATCAGCTTCGGATAGGCCTACTTACTTAATTTTTTAGATACATACTACAAAATATGAAAAACATTAAATGTTACAGTAGAGGAGTGGGAACATAGAATGACTCAGAATCAGGGACAGAAAGGGACGAGCGTTGAACTAGAGAGATTCCCTAATGAATGCTCTGTCGATAAAAAGTAGGGATATCTTTAAAACAGCAAACAACCAGCAAAAATGTTTATTATGACTCCTGCATATTAGCTCAGGGCTTTGATGATATTGTCAGTTCTGTCTGACCTTTCCAACTCCCTTCAGGTCAGTTTGGAGAAGCAGCACAGGCAGATATCGGTTTAATGCACTTTAAAGTCAGCATGAAACGGAAGTTGCAATAGTTTTTTCATCCCTATTGTTATGTATATGTGAGTTAAACTGCTTCTCAAACAAGAAAAAATGTAGGGCGGGACTTGCTTTTATCCATTGGGAATTGATTTGATGGTGAAATGGTTGTGGTTTGCTATTGGTCGATCTCAGATCTGAGAAGAGAAGTTGCTGCGACGGGCAGGGGAACTTGTTTTGATTGAAGCGTATGAGGCACATGAAATATGTGCACAGATAAATCATTTATAATAAACACGGCAATATAAAAAATGTCAATTTTGATTTCATGGTAACTTTAGGTGGTTTTGGTGATCAAAGTCATCATGTTAGAGTTTTTCATTTTGACCTCTGCTACACAAACACCCATACTGATTACACACCATCTATGCTAAAATACTTCTCTTTCTGGATGTCCTCTCAGAGTTAGAATCAGGCGTCTCAAATGGAGACAGAAGCCATGGATGTCCAACAGCAGGGCAGCGTACAGGACAGGGTCGTGGCCCAGGAAAATCACGTCCACACAACACAACCACAGGCCACCAGCAAACCTGAAGTCACCGGTGAGAGGGATGTTTATGATGCAAATCTGTTGATTTTTGAGAGTTTCAACAGATTCATTTAACAATTGAGAAATAGTCATGACATTCAGACAGACTTAAATAATTATTTGTGACTGACAGGTCCCGTCTCAGCTGAGATTGTTCACAACGGAAGCAACGAGTCCCTGACAGACGGTGTCACATCCAGTGATGATGCTTTCTTGCTTCCAGGCCATATACCTACAATTTCACGCAAAATAGACAAAGTCAACGGTATTTACATTTTCATGCATCAGAAGGCAGTTCATTATTTAAAGAATTAATTCACCCAAAAATGAAAATCGTCTAACCACTTATTATTTTTTTCCTGTGAAACGGCAAAGGAGACACCAAACGTTTTTTTTGTCTTTTTTGGCGCTTGCATCGACACAATCATTATTGCAAATCCGTTTAGTGACACTAGTGGCAAAGAAATTACACACTTTCCCTTTAACAGTGTAGCAAATCATTTGGAAGAGCAACAATTTACAGAATCTTGGAATACTTTTGACAAGAAATGCTTGCCAGTTAAACTACTGCTCAAAAGTTTGGGTCTTTTTTAATGTTTTTGAAAGAAGTGTCCTCTGCTTACCAAGGATGCATTTATTTGATCAAAAATACAGTAAAAATAACTGTTTTCTATTTAAAGGTACAATATGTAATAATTTTGTAAAAAAATATCCAAAAATCGCTTGCACAGTGTGATATATTTCCTGTAGTTGTGTACTTACAATATTCCAAAAGTTCCCAAAGATTTTTAATTTCAGAGAAATTCCGATTTTAAATAATTGTCCGTCCCGGAATTACTGTTCAACTTGTCGCCTGTCATTAACGTAATATCCGCATTATCCCTGGTTTCCGCTAGTAGTACTGCCATAGTAACCATGACGAGAGACGTGGACAACTGCGTTGTGCGTAAGGTCTAGCTGCACGCTGTTGTTGTTTCGTTCAAACATTATGGACCATGGCAAGCAGACTTTGGGAAAAAAGGAGAACTAAAAAGAGGATCAATATCAGCGTGGCGTTTTCGAGATGCCGAGAGCTCCATGCACGTCCGCGACTAACTTCGACTTGACAGAGCTCATACGTGTACTTTATTAGACAGGTGAGCAAATGTACATAAAACTAATCAATGTTATATAGTTCACCATGATGGAATGTTAGAATATGATCTGTATGTTATTCTAATGTTGATCTAGTTTACTGTTATATAAGTTAGCCAACAAACTAACACTGAATAAAATTATAACTTAAACACACTGAAATGCTGTTTAGTGTGATAGTGTAGTAGACCAAGTGAAACAGCGCTGCGTTACCTCAGAAGCGTCATTCGTCTAATAAACTGACCTGGCTGTTTGAGTAATTCAGCACTTGTGGGTATATCGGTAGAATTAAATGTTCTTATTCCTTTATATCCGCGGGACGCGCGGGATTCGCGTGTGGCACTGATATCTTATTAGCAATCGCGTCATGATAAAAACATCAATGTATTCACTCATCCATAAACATTATTAGACGGCTTGACGACAAGTTCCATAATTCCGCAGAAAATTTTGCGTCATCAACCTACGCCTTTGTTATTGTAAGAGGTTTGCGACCCCTAGTGGCGAAATAAATTACATATTGTATCTTTAATATTGTGATAGAGACCCAAACCGTCGCAAGGAGAAACACCAAGACGTAAAAAATGGGGTGATGTTGGCGTCCAAAAAAATTTTTATTACAAGCAGATGTGCAAAAAAAATATGGTTTAAGAGAAATAAAACAGGTTATCAATAAAAACAGTCTAAAAACTAGAACTGTTATGTACTAAAACAGTACAAACTTTCCTCTTCATCTGTTGAGGCCAGAGTTTTAGTGACTCAACTCAACGCTACAATAACCTTGTTCAGATTCCCTCAAAAACCACAATCCGTCCAATCCTCCCTTCCACTAGTGATGGGTGCCTTAAATACACACATTTTCTCGCTTGATAATTGGAGCATATAGGTTTTTTTCAAATGAACTCTTTCCTCACCATATTGATTAATAAATAAATACACAATATGATTAAGAACAAGAGTTAAATCAAGTCAATAAATAGCATGGATAAAACCAACAAAATGAGCTAAAAAGAGCACACCCATGCAGTTCACTCTGTCTTTAACCCTCTGGTTATCTTCGGGGTCTTTTTAACCCGCAAATGACTTTTGGTCAAATTAAAAAAAATGTTCTCTTTGTCCAAATGGTATGAAACTTTCTACAGCTCTTAACACTTCATAGATCTACAAAAAAAAAATAATTTGGAATGATATCTGTTATTATGTTGGCGTGAAAAAAATAGTCACACTTGTTGTCTTCGGGGTCCCTGGAGACCCCGCATAGTAAATATATAATATGGTCACGCCCACTCAGCTAAAACAGCGAACCTCACGTAAATATTATGAAATGGATAAGAACAGTAAAAACACAATAAAACAGTGATGGAAGACAATGTCAAGGTCTCTCCATAACAAATATACTTTTAAACAAAATGTAATTTATTCCTGACACTACTCCAGTTTTCAGTGTCACATGGTCCTTCAGAAATCATTCTAATATGATGATTTGATGATCAAGAAACTTTACTGATTATCATCAATGATGAAAACACTTGTGCTGCTGAATATTTTTGCGGAAACTCTTTTCAGGGTTCTTTGATGAATTAAAAAAGTCAGAAAGAACAGCATTTATTCGAAAAAGAAACTTGTGATCAATTTAATGCATCATTACTGAAGAAATAATATGGGTCTGGAATGACATGAGAGTAAGTAAAACTTTTTTGAGTGAACTATTCCTTAGCATAGGAATAAATGCAGACATAGTAATAAAACTGACAGAAATAGACTAATTGCTAATAGACTAGATAATGCTAATCGGTTGGGCCCTAGAAGCAATTGCATTGTATGTATTTGTATGAATATATATGTTACAAATTGTAATGTATTCAAATGTATTATTGTCTGATTTTTAATCACATTTAACACATTTCAGCGAAGCCCAGTTTTCCCAATAGCTCGTCTCCTCCAGTCATCAATGGCTCTACTATCATCTGCAAACCGCCTGCTTCTTCATCAGGAGGATCGACGCCTCGTGCTTCAGCACAACAGAAATGCAAGCGACATGCAAAGTGCAATGGACACAAACACCCTCACAGAAAACACACACCCTCCACTTCCATGAGCCAGCAGAGCTTCAAAGGCGATGCCTCGCAGATACAGAGAGTAGCTGGAGACGGTAAGAAAAGCATTTGAACACGTCATAAAAACACCTATGGGTTCGGTCCATGCTCAAATTTTTGGGTCAATATGTTTATGTATTTTTAGAGCGCGTTGGGGCATATCTGAAAAGAGGCCTCCGCCCACTGGTCTGTTCGCAAATATAGGGCCTGCTCTTATCTCTCAGTGACACTGGACGGCCCGCTGGATTTATCTTCATGTGTTTTATGGTCCCTTCACGTCAGCGTTTGATCATTCTTTCCGTTAGGTTGACTAACTCACACTAGCTGATACATAATCTAATCTGGACAATTTAAATACTGAGAGGGCTTGATGTTTTGACAATATCAATTTTTTCACTGCTGTAAAGGAATTCACAAGATTTAAACAGATAAATGAGTGTATTCTGGTGGTATCGCTCAGGTTTGGTGTGCTTGAAGTACAAATGAGTAACAAAAATGGCCATATTAACCACATTATTTAGCCTCAATGATTTTAACTTTAGAAAAACAAAGGTAACACTTTATTTATGTATTTATTATAGTAATAACATTATACATTATTACATGCCAGTAACTAAACCTTATTCCTAACCCTATAGTAAGTACAGTACATGTTGTTAATTAATATTTCTCAGTTCTTGATTGTATAATTACACTGTAACAAGGACACCTTAAAATAAAGTGTAACCAACCAAAACAAAGATATCTATGTGTTTTTGAGGGTGATATAAGTGTAAACATAATTAAATTCTGATAAAGAGAAGCGTAAGTTTGAACAATGTGGTAAAAAATTATTATGTCACTTCCTTATTATGATGTCAGCAAGGATGCATTTAATTGATCAAAAGTGACAGTAAAGACATTTATAATGTTACAAAAGTCAATGTCCTTTCTATTCATCAAAGAATTCTGAAAAAATGCATTCCACAATAATATTAAGCAACACAACTGTTTTCAACATTGATAGTAACGAAATATTTCTTGTGCATATTAGAATGATTTCTGAAGGATCATGTGACACTGAAGACTGGAGTAATGATGCTGAAAATTCAGCTTTGCATAACAGAAATAAATGACATTTTTACAGTTTGTAAACTGTAATAATATAAAACAATATTACTGTTTTTACAGTCGTTTTGATCAAATAAATGCATCCTTGGTGAGCAAAAGAGACTTCTTTCAAAAACATTTCCTGACCCCAAACTTCTGAACAGTAGTGTACAGTAAGTGACAAATGTTTACAAAATACTGTAAAATGTTGCTCTTCCAAATGATTCCAAAAATCTTTTGCATTACAAGCAGGGGCGTAGGAGCCCCTGTACATGACATGTCCCCCCCACTATTTCCCAATGTAAGATTTTGTTTTGCATTGCCTGCCTATCTCTGCCGATTTCGGAGTCTCCAAATTAATCCATTCGGCAACTTTTAAATACATAATTCAATTTAAAAAAACTCTTCAGCTGCTAATCTCGTTGTCAGTCGACCATGATCGCGCACCGCTCGCGCATGCGCATCTAGGTGACACGGATAAATGTACGCAGCAATATATAATGAGTGTTCCTGGGAGATCCTAGTTGCGCGGGATGTGGAAGCGTGCAAAAGTTCCAGAAATGTACATAAAGTGCCCTGGCCTTGAATGACAAGGTAAGGAAAATAAGACTAAATCTAAATTAAATAACCAAGACTAGGTTGGCCATGTGATTTTTCTCAGGAGATGTTTCGAGCATTTTACTTTAGACACCGGATTATCAGCAAACTGCCAAGAGAACTGCTAGCTGGCTACTCAAAATAAACTAGCAATCTATTCAGGCAGCATTTTTGTGTTTGATCTGTGTG
This sequence comes from Tiaroga cobitis, assembly GCA_030578255.1. NCBI lineage: Eukaryota > Metazoa > Chordata > Actinopteri > Cypriniformes > Leuciscidae > Tiaroga > Tiaroga cobitis. Next base: position 34,962,402 of record CM060598.1, on the reverse strand, counting down.
AATTACAGAAATATAAGACTTGCTAGACCTACTTTTAGCTACCAAGGAACCTTTCCACAAGGATAGATTGATTGTATTTTTCAATCTATCCTTGGGGGGTAAGCTAGGTGGTTAATGGAAATTAAATCAACCGTTTATTTGAGTTTTTAATTTTTAGTTAATCAGTACATGACTGATTAACAGTAATGTAAATGCTAAATGTCCTAATACCTGTTGATACCACAACAATGCAAAGTATGCTCTTAACCTTGCAGTTTTTCACATATCATATAAGACTCATTTTCTCAATTTCTTTGCACAAAACTCTCCAGAAAGTGCCATTTAATGGTTTATTTTTCAAACAAAATTCCTGGGGGAGCATACCCCCGGACCCCCCCTAGGGAGAGCCCACATAATCACAATTTAATCACTGCTTAGAAAAGAAGCAGTACTGTCAACATGTACTGTCCCCCCCAGGTTCAAAATTGCTCCTACGCCCCTGATTACAAGTGAAACAACGCATCAAAAAATGTGACAAAGTCCAATCTTTTACAAATCACCAGGGCACAAATGTTGGGCACAGTGTTTCCTGTGAATGACCTCCATAAACACTGTATGCTTCTGGCTGTTTCAGACTGCTGTGCGCACTGCATACTAGCCTGTCTGTTCTGCGAGGTGCTGTCGTGCTGTTCGGCCGTGGCTCAGTGTTTGGCCTGCGGGCTGGAGTGTGACGCTCTCTGTTGTTGTGGGGAAGCAGCCACCGGAGGTCTGGCGTGCTGTGCTGAGGACACCTGCTCTGCCCTGCTGGATTGTGGGATACTGGAGGACTGTTGCCAATCTTCAGACTGTCTGGAGATCTGCCTGGAATGCTGCTCCATCTGTTTCCCTGCCTAATGGGATTCTCTACAGAATGATATCAAGTGCTCAAAGGACCGTAAGTGTCGGGTATATGTGTTAGCGTTATCCCGCATTTTGTATTTATTTAGTATGAAGAATGAATTTGTTGCATTGATCAAAGTTGGACTGTTCTGTACGAGGCTATTCTCTGAATTCAGACAGGCCTTAAATCTGAAGTGTGTTATTGTTTGTATGTTAAAATGGGTTACCCTTTATTTTAAGGTGTCCTTGTTACAGTGTAATTATATATTTAAGTACTGAGTAATAATAATGAATTACACGTACTTGCTATTGGGTTAGGGTAGGATTTATACTACAGTAACTACATGTAACATATGTAACAAGGACACTGTAAAATAAAGTGTTACATTAAAATGCACACAAATTCAGCTGGTCATGTGATCACAACATATGCATGTTCAAGTTTAGAAGTTTTCCTCCAGTAAGCTCAAAGATGTGTCAGACTCTTTTACTTAAGTAAGGTTAGAAATGTGCATTATGATAAAAATACTTTTGCCATCCTTGCGAGTGTGTCATAGCACATATGCGACCTGCATAGGTGCATGCAGGAAGCAATAAACACCTTAATGCATTGAACATCTTCATCAACTGTGATTTTATACAACATAGAAAAAAAATCTAGAGAGTAATTTGCTTTGAACAAACATCTGTTGTAATAATTAGCTCCTGTAATACTCTCTGTTTTAAAGTGTATCCGTTTTGCGTGACAGCTGAGAATAAGGCGTAAGGATCTTTGTTCTCGGTCTGTTCTCAGCACTCTTATCTTAAGTGTGTGTGGCAGGAAGCCTGAGCGATGCAAAAATAACCAGTCAGGATGACTATAAAGCGTTTGCATATTCCTCTAGGCATGTTGAATTTCACAGCCTGTCTCCAGATGACTCTGCCCAGTGTTTAGACAGTGGGCACCGCTCGAGAGAGAGAGCGCTCATGTTGAATCTGGCAGTGGGACAGAGATCTGCGTGTCCAACAGAAGCCACTGAAGCTCTACTGAGATGACCTCCATCCCTCCCTCCATCCCGCTGTGGGTTAACACATTAAAAACGCCTTCATATCTGCCCTATATCACTGACTTATTGAAAAGTCAGCAAACCACAATGTATAATATTTGAAAATGTGTTGTAGAACAAATATGTTAATAAAGTATCATGGTGATAAACATGATTAATAAAGTATCTATCTATCTATCTATCAATCTATCGGTCTATCTATCTGTCGATCTCTATCTTTCTATCTATCTGTCTGTCGGTCTTATCTATCCATCTATCTATTCATCTATATATCTATCTATCTATCTATCCATCTATGCATCATCTATCTATCTATCTATCTATCATTTTGTAAAAACCTAAATAGAAAAAATACTATTACTAATTAGATTGCTGATCATAAATTATGAAAATGCAAAACATTTATATCTTTATATATACAAACTATAAAGACATGTATAATGTTACAAAATATTTTGATTTCAAATAAATGCTGTTCTTTTAAATTTCTATTAATCAGAGTTCATATATGATAATAATGAGAAATGTTTCTTGAGCAGCAAATCAGCATTAGATCATATCAGAATGATTTCTGAAGGACCATGTGACGCTGAAGCCTGGAGAAATGATGCTGAAAATTACATTTTAAAATATATTCAAATAAAAAGCAGTTATTTTAAATTGTAATATTAATAATATTACTGTTTTTACTGTATTTTTGAGCATTGGTGAGCATAAGAGTTAAAAAAAAATCTTACCATCCAAAATTTTTGAATGGTAGTGTATTTATAGAAAGAGTAAATAAATCAATATATTTGTGTGAGTTTTAACGGTGATGAGGTTGACTGTATATAGAGATGAGTGTTACCTCCTGGACTGCTGGCTGAGGGGCAGGAAGGCTGTGTTTATTGTACAGATGTGCCAAGTGGCGTCAACAGGAAGTGGAGGAAGTAACTGAAATGACAGTGCTGGGGCGACAGGATAGGCCCACACGACCCTAATCCAGGTCCGGTTCTGACCCAGCGCTCCTGCCCTGTGTTTCAAAGAGCCGCCGCTCACAGGAAGCAGCTTTCCGCATCACTGCGCTAAAATAGACAAAACACAGTTTCACTACATCAAAGCCCAGATGTCACGCCAGAGCTCATCGAGTCAGTAGAACAGTGGGTCTGTCCTGGTCACATCTTTAGATTTGATTTCTGTTACAGTAAACTAGTAGCAGAAATGAAACTGAAGATCATATTTTACTTTTATTCATTTACAAACACAATTCCAGAAAAGTTGGGACATTTTGTAAAGCGAAATACAGTATGTGATTTGTTCATTCTCTTGAACCTTTATTTAACCTTTATATTTAATTGTTTTCACTGGCCAAATCAATTTTATTCTGCAAACATAAACACATTTTGATACTGGCACTCCAAAAAAGTTGGAACAGAGGCAAAATAAAAATGAATATAGATTTCAGAATATCCAAGTTCAACTCTTTTGAAACAGTCCACAATTAGAAGGCGATGAGATGACTAAACGCCTGTGAAGAGACGACTCAACGCCGGCGATTTGTTATGCCCTAAATTAATACATGATTAACTAACTGTATTTTTCTATGTACATTTCTGAAATGCACTTTCTGTAAAGCTGCTTTGAAACAATATGTATTGTGAAAAGCGCTATACAAATAAATTTCTATTGAATTGAATTAAATTGGTCATGTATGTTAGGGTATAAAAAGAGTCTCCAGCAAGGAAAGATGGGTCGTGGCTCACCACTTTGTGCCAAATTTCATGAGAGAATTGTCAAACAATTCAAAAATCACATTTCTCAATGAAAGATTGCAAAGTATTTATGTCTTTCTCCATCTACCATACATAATATTGTGAAAAGATTCAGTGAATCCAGAGAAATCTCTGCGTGTAGGGCAAGACAGGAGACCTCCGGTGAATGTGCGTGACCTTTGAGCCCTCAGACGGCACTGCATGAGAAACCATCATGCTATGTGTTAAATACAGACACATGGACGCAGGAGTACATTAGAGAACCGTTGTCACCAAACACAGAAATGCAACTTGAATCTCTGTTACGCAAGGAGAAATCAGTTCAACGCCGAGTTCTCTGAGCTCATCTCAGATGATCCAAAAGACTGGAAATCTGTGCTGTGATCAGATGACTCCTCTTTTCAACATGTTTTTGGGTAAAATGGACATCGAGTTCTGTCTCAAAGACGAAAGGGACCATCCAGACTTTCATCAGCGACAGGTGCAAAAGAAAACATCTACGGGGGTGCATCAGTGCAAACGGCATGGCTGAATTGCATTTGTGTGAAGGCACCATTGATGTGGAGGCAGATACAAACTGCCATCAAGATGACATCTTTCCTGGGAGACAAGAAAATGCCGGGCCTCATTCTGCACGTGCTAAAACTGCTCAAACTGAGTGGTTTCTACACTCTACACACTAGAAGGGATGTGACGTCCAGATCTGTCTCCTGCTGAAAAGGAGAATCAGACAGCGACGACCACAGACTGTTGAGCACATGTCCTGTTTCAGGCGAGAATGGGCAAAAATTCCACTTGTAAAACTGCAACTAATAGTGTCCGCTATTCCCAAATGATTAAAAAGTGTAATTAAAAGGAAAGGTGACGTGACACATGCCTCTGTTACAACTTTTTTGGAGTGTGTTGCAGCCATCAAAATCAAAATGTGTTTATATTTACAAAATACAATTAATTTGGTCCGTGAAATCATCGGAAATCTGTTCTTTGTCATTTTGTCAGTTGAATAGAAAAATAGAAAGTTAAAGAGAATTAACAAATCATAGATTCTTGATTCTTAATCAAGAAGATGCTGTTATTTTAATGACCTACAAATGAAAAATTGCAATCTGGCGAATGTTGCGAGTCTCCTGCAATCTGTGACGTCTTTCCCTCAGGCCGGCATGATGGGTTGGCAGACGAAGTACCACAATCCTCCTTTTGTTCATTCAAGGTTTTGGAGAAGAAAGAGTGCTGGCGTCGTGAAGACTCGCACCCATGAAGAACAACAAACTCTGCAGATTCTTCGTGGCTGAGGAGCACCGCAACATTCAAAAAGGGTGAAGAAATAATCATAACTTCCTTTATTTGGCCTTTCAAGGATAAAACCCACACCTAACACAAGTTTAATACTTCTGTCCTTTATGTTAATGGTGTTTCTCTTCTTTGAACACTTTTCAAAGGAACAAAGAACAACACTGCATTAAAATATAAATAAATAAAATCCAGTTATTGTATATATATATATATATATATATATATATAAAGAGAGAGAGAGAGAGAGAGAGAGATAATAAATAGCTACATATCATTTATATAACATACTTTCAAAGTTAAAATAAACATATTTATTATATTATGTATTATACATTGTATATCATTAAATTATTCATTTAACTATTCTTGAAAATTATTTCATTATTATATAAAAATTTATTAATTTACTTATCAATTTTAATGCATAATATTGAAATTGATTATTAATTTAACAAAATAATTATATCCCCCTGTGCAAACAAAATGATTTGCTTAAGCAACTTGGCCTCTATTTTATTAAAAGGCAATTTCTTTATGATTTACGTTTCAATTACTCCGAGATGCTGATTATTTTCACACTTGGGAAATAATTTTGGCCTGCCACAAGTGCTAATAAAAACAGGCCCGTTGGCATCTCATCTCTCAGGACAAAGAGGACACTTCCCGTCCGAGTGCTTTATATCCTATCTGTGATAAAATAACACTCCCTGATGAAGGATCAAGTGAACTATTAAAACACACAATCCAGAAGATCTACCCAGAATGCACCGCAGGTCTGAGTTACAGCGGGTGGGCTCGAGGTTTCATCCAAAACTAACACAGTTAATATGGGGAAGTGAGATTTCAGAAGAAACAGAAACACATTTTATAGCAGGGAGGTGGAGAGCTGGAATAACAATAATAAGGCGTTATTCTGTGTTCGGGCTAAAGCTAACACATATTCAGCAGCGCTGAGTTTGACAAACAACGACACACGCACTGAACAGACACACTCACACACAACAGAAAGGTTAAGTGACAACATGACAACAGAACTCCCTGCAGTTGTACTAATAAATCCATAATTAGCCTACTAATAAAAAAATTGAAGACACGAGTAATTATATTTTTTGAAACGATGTGACGTCATCGACACACAAAGGCGTGAGCTATCACTGCCCTCTGCTGGACAAACAATAACGAAGAGCAACTTCTGGATGTTGTTTACTTTTCTTCCCAAACAGGTCAATTACCGGTAAGTCAGTATGTGTAAATCTATGGTGTCTTGGTGTGAATGCTATATGGTGAATCTCACAGAACTTGTCAAGAACACACTCTGCTAAAAGTCTGTTAAAGAGATAGTTTACCCAAAAATGAAAATTCTGTCAGTAATTACTCACCCTCATGTTGCTCCAACCCCGTAAAATTTTTGTTCGTAAATCTTCGGAACACAAATTAAGATATTTTTGATGAAATCTGAGAGCTGTCTCACTCCTCCATACCTGCCCAGAAAAGTTAGTAAAGGCATCGATAAAATAGTCCAAGTGATTACAGTGGCTCAACCTTAAGTTTATCAAGCGACGAGAATACTTTTTGTGCGCAAAAAACAAACAAAAATAACGACTTTATTCAACTCTTCATTTTCTTCCGTGTGGGCCTCAGACGTGAGTTCACGAGAGCGCCACGACGCATGCGCATGACAAATTTAAATGAATTAAAATAACTTGTTGTATGGTCTTAAATTTATTATGTGTCCAATTAAAAAAAAATCCTGATGCTCCAAATAATTATTTGGTTTGAGTAGAGCAAACTTAATTTACTTCAATCAAATTAACTTTTATGAGTATTTAGAACGTTCTTTTTCTTTTGACTTCATACAAGCTAGCCGAGTTTCCACTATTTAAATATTTAAGTTGAGATTACATGATAATGTATGAATTACCTTACTCAAATATTTGAAGTTAAGAGCAATTAAATATATAATTCCAAAATAAAAACCTGCAAGTTCTTAACTTAAAAGTGTTGATGTAACTGATTGCTTTTTTTGCAAACGTATTCAGATTTACAATGTAATTAAATCCCAGCAGGACAAGATTTATAACAGTATTGCACTAATGAGAATCTGATGAGAATCATTAATGATGTTCACACAAAAAAAAAAGATCCTAGAAATTGTGTTTTTCACACATTTGATGAAAAACGACCTGGTCATTTTCAACCATTTACTTAAGTCAGAAAGTTTCTTTAAAAAAATTAAAGAAAGAAAACAATAACACTCATACAAACACATAGCTGTTTTACAACTTTATTTATAATTTTTTTCCTAAAAAGTAAAAAAAAAAAAAAAAGTAAAAAAAAAATCTATATATTCAAGAGTAAAAAAAGAAATCTGCACAACTGTTGCTTGTTTCAAAGTTGTTAGGACAATCCAGGGAATAAACATCCACAAGCACTGTGGAAATATTAAAAACATAAACGACAAACACATTCCCTTTGCTTAAGTCTGACTGGAAAGTGGACATCTACCGGATGTTATCAAGTACATAATCATGAGATGAATGTAAACGCTGCCTAATAGACTTCTGCAGTACAGTTCTGCAGTATAGAGTGAACTCGAAGGTCTTCTAATGAATTTTTAAACAAAGTTCTCGACACGGCACCGACCACAGAACTGATGGCAGGATTGAGGAAATTTCACCAGGCAGAAACTGCACGACAACCTCCAAAACACAAACCCCATCGCTGGGCATCCAACATGGAGGCTTCAAAGAAATATATACAAAAGTACTTGACGATTTAGCTAAAAAAAAATGTAATCTGAACACGAGCTGTGGTGGACACTGGATCATCACACTTACACTGCAGAGATCCTAAAGTTAACTGTGCTGCAATAAGCTTTCATTACACTGATCTGTTTATCTACAGATAGAAGTACATCTCATTCCCTCTTTGCCAGCAAGGTTCTAAAGCAATCCATCACTGGATATCAATGTCTAATTTGTTTCATTTTAAATAGCAGTGAAAATACATTTTATGTCATCTTAAATGCATGATTTATATATGTGGTAAAATAAAACTCTTCCGAATGGACATTAGTCATTGTGCTAAATCAGCACATAAGATAATAGATATTATATAAATGTATATATAGATGAGCTGTAATGTTGCAGAACTACAAGACATTTCAAACAAGTTGCTATTACTAACAGACATATTCAGATCCGTCTATTCACAACAGGGTAAAAAAACAAACAAATGCCAAACCTAAAAAAAACACATTTTATCATTCAGGTGTGATGTGAAACACTTTCCCGTTTTCAACATGGTCACCTAGAGGTATTGCGGCAAAATCAGCTAACTCATACCTCACTGTACAGATTCATAAAACCTGTTTTCTTCAGATTCCCATTGCTTTCGGCTCCAAAACTGTGTCTTTTAAACAGGACTGGACTGTTAATGCCTATAACGTATGAAAAGCATCAACAGCAGAACGAGTCTCGGAATAAATAAAAAAACAGAACTTCAGAATGTCATCATAATCCTGTAAAGATGTAAAGACTGCAGTAATAAATGTCAACCTCATGATAATGACGGTTTGATGATGCATTAATGTGATTGGTGGCTCTCTGGCAGAGAACAGCTGGAAGGTCTTTGAATGTCAAAGGAAACGCGACGGTCATCTGCTCACACAACCCTCTGCTACTTCACTATGAAAGTACTTGCATAGACAATCTGACATCGGCACATGACCAGTCTCGGTTGGATCAAATCAATATCATAGGAAGCCGAGACGCAATGCAGAACAATGGCACGGATACTGTAGGTATGACATCAACACCGTGTTCGGCTCTATGTAAATGTTTCTTTATGTGTTTATGCATCAGTGAGGTGATCCCTGTAAACCAAACATGCGCCTTTCAGACCCTCCGCATGAAACAATCAACACCGGTTTCACATAAGAACACAAACATCCCAGCAGGAAATGAAAGAAGAGCTGAACAGGATGTTCTCTTTTCTCTGATGCGTTTTCCTGAGGACATTAAAAGCACGTTCAGGAGCTGCTTTACGGCCGCCTTTATCAAAAACTTAAAAAAAGGGAAATAAAACACAACTGTCCCTTTTATGTTTGATGAGCTACATATACAACAAACACTGACATACAGTAAGCTCCAAAAGTCTGAGATATTTATAAATTGAATACAACATTTTAAATTACACTACTGTTCAAAAGTTTGGGGTCGGTAAACATTTTTAAATGTTCATTTATTTAAAAATACAGTTAAAAATAACTGTTTTCTATATTTTAAAACGGAATTTATTCCTGAATTTTCAGCATCGTTACTCCAGTCTTCACATGATCCGTCAGAAATCATTCTAATATGCTGATTTACTGCTCATGAAACATTTCTGATTATTATCAATCATTATTATTATCTTGAAAACATTTTTTGTAAATGACTTTACCGCCATTTTGATCAATTGAATGCATCCTTGCCGAATAAAAATATTAAGTTCTTAAATAAGAAACATACCGACAATCTTTTGAACAGTAATGTTAGTATTGTTAGCATAATAATTTAAGTTAGAAGTTAAACTGATAACATCTTAGTATTTGGTTTGTCTTTTTTCACTTTAATGACAGCAGCTGACAAATACAGAATCTAAAATATGTTAACTCAATTTATGATTCAAAATCCTGCGTATTGCATATTTCAAAGTTTAAAGTCTCAGACTTTTGGAGCCCTCTATTTGAGTGAGGTCTGAACCTAAAAATAATCCTATATTTTTATTCAGGCATGTTTTTTCCCCAACATGTGGTTTGTGTCCATGAGTTAATATTATAGTGCTACTTTTCATACAACTGCATATTAAAAACGCAAAATAGATGTTTAGGACTAAATCTACTCTATGTACATATATTCTTCTATATATTTGTCAGAGGTCCAGATTATAAATGAGGCTCTAAACACCAGCGTCTGCTCCCGAAGTCTTTCCATATTTGTGTCACCTCCAGAAAAAAAGTCTCGAGAATCTCAAACTCTGTTTACGAGACTTCTACAGTACAGCGATGAATGAAGACCTTGGGATTACACTGCCCCCTACTGGCCGACAATGGAGCGTGCAAGCAGGATTTGCAACTTAAAGCAAAACTATCGTCCCAATTGGAACAATCACAAGTCTTCTTCCATGCTGAAGCTACTTCTACGACTGCTGGTTTTGGACGCTCCCGGGGAGACTGAGGAAAGCAGGGGATCGGCGCCCCCTACAGGCGACAGAGCACTGCTGTCATCCATCAAAATATCCCCTAACCCCATATCCGCCATCAGGGATGGACTAAACACGGAGGCAGAGGGGTCATCTAACTCGCCGAAGCTGAGTGTCCCGAGGTCCAGAGGGCTGGTGACCACCCCTCCCACTGAGGAGGTAGAAGAGGGCGGAGACAAGAAGGAAGAGGGCGTGGCCTGGTTGAGGGACAGAAGGGTCTTGGAGAGGTCATGGCTGGGGATGTGATTCAGGGTTAAAGTCTGCGGCTGGAGCATGGAGTCAGAGATCTGAGATGAAGACATGCCGTGGAGACGAGCCTGCATTTCCAGCTCCTGCCGATCACACAGGCACAATCACAATCATTAGACTGCAATAGGGGCATTTACACATGACAAACATGCATGTTCAATCACAACTGAAGGAACATTCGTATTAAGGTGACAGGGTGGCCTGCAGACATTAGGTTTTAATAAGAATGTTGATTTTTGCCATTGAAAGAAACAGCAGAGAGTTGAACAAAGGTCGGCGTTATGCAAATGAGCGATGGTGTGATGCGGCGACTACCAGTGGGATTGCAAAGTTATCTGTTGCCTGATACACAAGGTCAAGGATACAGGCACAAACTGCTACTTCTAGAAACTGACAAAACAGAGACTCGCTGAGCTCCAGTGATTTAAACCACAGTCAGTGTGTCTCCCTCTTTAAATCAAGGCCTGTTCACACCAAGGATGAATTTAAAAATAATATACAATAAGGAGTTTAATGACATCGTCAATCAAAAAATCAGGAGAAGGAATTGTCTGTGCAGTTTATTTTACATTTACACATGTAAAAAAAATACATTTTCTGTTCAGTTTATTGCTTTAAAAAAAAAGTGTTAATTAAAAATTAGGCTGAAATCAAATAAAATATAAGTAGTAGATGAAAAAAATACCGGTAACCTTAAAAACTATAGATAAAAAAAAATTTGCTTTGACAACTAACTGAAATAAACACATTTAAGTTGAAGTACTAAAATGTGTTTATTTTTATTTCACTTTTAGTTTTAATAAAGCTAAATATATATATATATATATATAACAAAATAATTAAAATGACAAAAGCACAATACATTACTAATATAAACTCCAAAAAAAAAAAAAGTAAATATTTACAAAAACTATAATAGTATATAAAATAACTCTGTGGAATGAATTTAAAGATGTCAAAAGCGTTTGTGTGTAAATCTATGCTGCAGAATACCTGAATGCGCAGCAGCAGACTGCGGTTGGCGTGTTCAAGTTTCTTCTGTCTCATCTCCATCTCTTTGGCTCTCTGCTGCTCCTTCTGTAGCTTGCGGATGTAGTCGACCGACGCCTTTAGGATAGTGCCCTTGTTCCAGCGCATCTCCCTGTTGAGAAAACACATGCAGATACTCTTACAGAAGCATGCACTGAATGAAATCATCTAAAAGTACTTTACATAAGACAAATACAACTATGACTAAAAACATTTAGCACTAAACAAAATGTAAACAATGAAATATACACTAATGGTCTTAGAATTGTGTACCTCAGAGTCATTACAATTTAAATGATCTTTCTAACTGAATACATTCAGCAGTGCAAATGATTACTGTTGAAAACCAGAGAGAAGTGAGAATGAGAGCAGTGATACTGACGGGTCAGAGGACTTCGGAATGAGACCTCCAAGTTCCTTAATGCGGTCATTAATGTTGAATCTTCTTCTTCTCTCAACTACAAAACACACACACACACTAAATGGATGGGAACAACTAGACAGACAAGTTGTTTCAGATAAACAGAAATGTAATTTACTTCCTTCTACACTACCAGGATGGTTAATCTTCAGGTTATTATGTGCAGATAGTAATGACATATCTTAGAGATAAAAACAAACTGCAAGTCAAATCTTCAAGAAATCGAAACTCACTCTGGTTATGGTTGTCTTTTTTCTGCCTCTCCTTCATTACAGCTTTTGCCTCTGCATCTATAAAACAAATAACATGGCAATTTATATTAACATTTTAAAGGGGAAGTGTGCAATTTCTTTGTCACTAGCATCACCAGACAGAACTGCCACAAAAATGCCATTGGTCAAACAAATAGATGGTCCCATTCCAAAAGTAACGGTGTTGGGCTGGATGAGATGTGGGACTTTTTGTGGGAATCAACCAACAAATAACTCATTTATAGTGGTTTCTGATAGTAAACTGAGGTACAAGGAAGTATTTCACTGCATTTTTAAGGTTTTATGTTAGCTAAATAGGCTACGTTCACACGGTCAGTTTTGGGGATTGACAACCACATTTACTTAAGATGTGAGTCTCAAAATGTCTTGTTCACACAGCAACTTACAGTAGCATCTCCAATACTGTCTGTATGAACGAGCAATGGGAGTCAAACCCGTTTTCTCTTACCAGTTACCATAATGAAAGTGACCAAAGTAATATCAAAGATGGCAATGTCCATAAAACTGAGTCTTATCATTTTTAACACGACAAGAGTCCATTCGAGCAGCTATTTCATTCATCAAATCTTCATTAACCGACAGTAGCTTTTATATCTGGGCGGAGAGCAGAGGATTTGAGTCTGAAAAGTGAAAACTGGCATAAGCACCACGGGAGGAGAACTGGATATTAAACCTTCAGATGACACACAGCTCATATCTCTGTTGCGGAGTCAGTAGTTCAGACTGGAGTCAGTAGTTCAGACTAAAGTCAGTTGTTCAGTTCAGACTAGACTCAGTAGTTCAGACTAGAGTCAGTTGTTCAGACTAGAGTCAGTTGTTCAGACTAGAGTCAGTTGTTCAGACTAGAGTCAGTTGTTCAGACTAGAGTCAGTAGTTTAGTTGTTCAGACTAGAGTCAGTAGTTCAGTTGTTCAGACTAGAGTCAGTAGTTCAGACTAGAGTCAGTAGTTCAGTTGTTCAGACTAGAGTCAGTAGTTCAGTTGTTCAGACTAGAGTCAGTAGTTCAGTTGTTCAGACTAGAGTCAGTAGTTCAGTTGTTCAGACTAGAGTCAGTTGTTCAGACTAGAGTCAGTAGTTCAGACTAGAGTCAGTAGTTCAGTTGTTCAGACTAGAGTCAGTAGTTCAGTTGTTCAGACTAGAGTCAGTAGTTCAGTTGTTCAGACTAGAGTCAATAGTTCAGTTGTTCAGACTAGAGTCAGTAGTTCAGTTGTTCAGACTAGAGTCAGTAGTTCAGACTAGAGTCAGTAGTTCAGACTAGAGTCAGTAGTTCAGACTAGAGTCAGTAGTTCAGACTAGAGTCAGTAGTTCAGACTAGAGTCAGTAGTTCAGACTAGAGTCAGTAGTTCAGACTAGAGTCAGTAGTTCAGACTAGAGTCAGTAGTTCAGACTAGAGTCAGTAGTTCAGACTAGAGTCAGTTGTTCAGACTAGAGTCAGTTGTTCAGACTGGAGTCAGTTGTTCAGACTGGAGTCAGTTGTTCAGACTGGAGTCAGTTGTTCAGACTGGAGTCAGTTGTTCAGACTGGAGTCAGTAGTTCAGACTGGAGTCAGTTGTTCAGACTGGAGTCAGTTCTTCAGACTGGAGTCAGTAGTGCAGACTGGAGTCAGTTGTTCAGACTGGAGTCAGTTCTTCAGACTGGAGTCAGTAGTGCAGACTGGAGTCAGTTGTTCAGACTGGAGTCAGTTGTTCAGACTAGAGTCAGTTCTTCAGACTGGAGTCAGTAGTGCAGACTGGAGTCAGTTGTTCAGACTGGAGTCAGTTGTTCAGACTGGAGTCAGTTCTTCAGACTGGAGTCAGTAGTGCAGACTGGAGTCAGTTGTTCAGACTGGAGTCAGTTCTTCAGACTGGAGTCAGTAGTGCAGACTGGAGTCAGTAGTGCAGACTGGAGTCAGTTGTTCAGACTGGAGTCAGTTGTTCAGACTGGAGTCAGTAGTGCAGACTAGAGTCAGTAGTTCAGACTGGAGTCAGTTGTTCAGACTGGAGTCAGTTGTTCAGACTGGAGTCAGTTGTTCAGACTGGAGTCAGTTGTTCAGACTGGAGTCAGTTGTTCAGACTGGAGTCAGTAGTTCAGACTGGAGTCAGTTGTTCAGACTAGAGTCAGTAGTTCAGACTGGAGTCAGTTGTTCAGACTAGAGTAAACAACCTGTAAACAACTGAACTGTGTGTAAATGTAAACATATTAAGGACTCAAATACAAGACAACCGTATTCTGCTGCTGTGTAAACATGGCCTAAGATTCACAAACCATATCTCCCCTCCCATCTTTCCAAAAGTCTGATAAAACACTGCTAATTTATTACGATTGCTAGTAAAACACAAGTTTTACTTCTATAATTATCATTTTATTGCATGCTGGCCAGTGACTGATGAATGATGGGTATTTACACTAACTACTTAGTCACAAGTTCTGCAAAAGCACAAAAATCCACTGACACAATAATGAATCATATGAATCATGAATCAATGATTATATTTTTGTGTGCGCGTGAAAAGATCTCAAATGAGAACTGCAGTGAAATTGGGAAATGGCAAATCTGTGGTGTGTAACTCTGCTGATACAGTCAGACTGAGTCGACTGGTTGGTGAAGGATCAGTGCCAGAGAAATGAGGAAGAAGCAGCAGTGAGATAAAGAGATGGAAGGCCACAGACAAGAGATACAGACCGGTAAACTCTCTCTTGACGTTGTGCAGGTCTGCAGGGCAGGAGTTGCTGACGGTGATGGTGGGCGCCGCCATGCCCTGACTGCTGTACACATCCAGGAGATTTCCTGAGATTGGCAGCTGTTGAAAACCAACCACAACGCATTAAATCAGGGCCCCGCCCACGGCATTATCTAGTGAGAGGCCCCCTCATCACACATGGTGCAGCGTATGGATAACCATTCAGTTCACCACAAAAATGAACCTTCATATCTGAAGGGCGACATCTTTCACAATGGCCAAACGGTTCTTGTGAGCATGTTTATTTGTAAAGTGAAACAAACTGGACAAGGCAAGGACAATTATATGAATAAATATAAATTAATTTGGAGGCCAAAACATAAAAATTCATAAACTTTCCTCAGACAGTGCTTACTAAAACTTTTTAGAACATAAAACACAACACATCTAACCATAATTCCATACTAGATGTAACAATTTGAAAAAAAAAATGGTCTCACAAATGAAGTTTGCTCTGCTTGCATTTTATCAACGAGCTTCAATGAACCCATAGCTGCACTGAGAGTGAAGTCAGACATTTTTTGAATTATTAAACCAGTTACATAAGATCCATAATATGCTTGAAGTTTCAAACATGTAGGTTTAACAGAAAACACATTTCCTTCATCTTTAAAAACCGAGCTAGCCTGAAAGGTGACTTTTGATTTGTAAAACCGATGAGGTGACAACTGTGCAAAAATCAATTATGTAAAATCCATCAAAAGTTTCTGAGGCATATCTTGGCCGACATATGCTCAAATAAACCCATCAGATTGTTCCCAACATGCTAAAATTATTTAAACTGTCATAAAACATGACCTCCTGTCTCTAAAGCAACTAAAACACAAACCTACCATCATCACACAGCATTTACACAGATAGTGACAAGACAGGCAATGAGGTAGAAAGATTAAATGTGCTAAATTTACCTCAATCTGGCCCTTTTTCTTTTCATTCTCCGGCAGTAAAACCAGAATCCTCATGTTCTCTTATACACTCGCAAAGTGCTTCCTCTTTCTGTGCGTCTCTCCGTAAAAAGGGACGTTTAGAAATGGGGAAATATCTTTTGGAGTATTAAAAACGCCACAGAAATCAGCTCGTGCACACACACAAGTTGAATGGCCGGTGTTTCTGCATGTGTGTGCGCGGCAGCTCTCTGTCACTCCTCCGCGGTGTGCCGACCCCACCCATTGTGAGCCATGTGTCAGAAGTTTATATTTGCTTCCAGTGTTTCAAGCCCACATTCAACCCAAATGTCCCGAATGCAAACACTTCACTGACAATACAGAAACCCATGAGCCTAAGTTAACCTTTAATCGTAACTGGTTACACAAGCGCCTCTACCTGAACTCCTCCCAGACTCAACTGAAAATTACTGATTTGAAAACCGAAATTGTATTTCCAAAGCAATGGCATGTCAGAGCAGGATTCTCTTGGAGACAAATTTGCTTGCAAAAGACTAATGTGGGCTTCAATTAATTAATGGGAACTATTACTAATGGCTGTTTCCTCATCATCAGTGAATTATCCCCCAAAAAAAACACTATGCATGTAAGATCTGTTACAAAGTGTGATGCAAAACAAGTTTAACAAACTTTACCCAATCAGTTCTTATGAAATGAATGCGTTGCTCAATTGATCCTCAATAGAATTTAGGATGTTGCAACATACCGTGTTGGGAAGCTGCAAACCCGATTCGATCAGAGTCATAAATTCATCGTTTAAACTTGATTCCAGGCTGATGATGTCATCAATGACGTCTTCTATCTGTGCATATCGAAAAGAGAGGAAAAAAACAGCTTAGCAGGACTTGTAGATGCAAATGTTTTTGAGTCCTTCTAGCACAAAAATCTGCTTTAAAGTGTGACTTCCATACTGAGTCATGAGGCAGAAGGATGTCTAAATAAGACACTACACAGCAGTTTCCAGAGTGACACACCGGCCACATGGAGATGAGAAATACAGACATCCCATTTAAAGTCTGATAAAAGTATCCAACCTTAGCAAGCTTGTATTTCATCGTAGGGTTTTCCAGCCAGTGGTTTTGATTGAGAAGGAGAAATACAGGACTGAAAGGCTTTAATAGCCAAGCCCACACCAAGTGCAAAGTGTGCAAGGGTCATTGAGGCTTGAGTGTTATATTTACCAGCACAATGTGGTACCAAAAGCAAAGTGCCTGAAAGAGTCTGGCCGACTTCACGCAGACTTGACAAAGCGCACTATTGTATTTAGTAAACGCGAGGCAAATTCTTCAAAAGAATCTTTCCGAGTCTCAGAGCCAAACATTTAATTAGTTGTCTAGCATACTCTAAACGGCTTAAGACTTGAGATTATTAGGACAATAATGACTGGTTAGTGCAGTTTTGTAAGCATGTGAAATTCACAGACTATGACTAGCAAAATAAGCAGCCTAAAGTAAAAGCTGGTTGGAGAATAAAACCTTATCCTGTCAATGCAGCATTGTTTGATAACACAACACTGAACTTTGACTTCTCACACAAGCTATATCATATACAGAATATGAAAGTGAACGGTTGATGTGCTTATATCTTACTACAACAGATCTGGGTCAGATTTGAGATTCTGTATGTAAAATCCTAGTAAAAGTTATCAGGCCAAAGCGCATATATATATATATATACTAGGGCTGTCAAACGATTAAAATATTTAATCGCGATTAATCGCATTAATGTCATAGTTAACTCGCGATTAATCGCAATTATTTTTTATCTATTCTAAATGTCTCTTGATTTTCTTTTTGTCCCATTATTTTTTCTCATTTTAATGCTCTCAACATGGAAAAGTGGATCGGCTTGTTTTGTGCAAATGTTTTTTATTGAAAACAACATTGACATATACTGTGGTTAATTTCACACTAACATTCTCACTTGGAGCAAATCATCTCTCAATGTAACACTGTCCATTAATAAAAGGGTGAAAGAAATACTGACGAGGTCCTGATATTGACGAGGGGGCGGAGAATTCGCATCAGCTGTGTGTGTGTGTGCGCTTGGCCATCAAGTGGTATTTCAGACTGGACGCGCTGCGATGATGATAGCTCAGTTCACAACGACAAAACACACAGATCACTTTGGTCTTGTCAATGGAACCATTTGGCAACAATTTAAAAGTAAACTTTCCATTCAGAATCTTATTGGCATCCATTTCGCCGTCTCGCGCTCGTCATCCACTCAAAGCGTAACGTTAACCAACTATTTGGTCGGCTCGCAAGCCCAAAAGTGTGTGCGGCGCGCCTGTTGTTTTGTTTCTGCTCTAGCTAGATCCGCTTGCGCTTTGGTCGCGCAGCGCAAGCCATTGAAATGAATGGGTTTCATAGCGCAGCGCAGCGCATGCCGCGTCTTGTTGTAACAGCATGTGAAAAAAACTACAAAGTTTGCTAAGCCAAAAAGACCGTTAATCGCGCGATAAAAAAATTGACGCCGTTAAAATGGGTTTGCGTTAGCGACGTTAATAACGCGTTTAACTGACAGCCCTAATATATACACATACATACACACACCATGGTCTGTCTGAATACTCAACTCTGATTGGCTGGAAGGTGTGCAATAAAAGCGTTTAATGCACAGATAGTTCCAAGTAAGTTTAATCCCCGTTCTATATTAATGCGCTGTTTTTATTGAAATGCACATAACAAGCATACATCACTTGCACACAGAGAGCAGAGATCGAGCTGCGCACACACAGAAACATTCAGGAGCACAGACACTTGTTATCAACGCTACCTTGTGACTTTTATTAATAAAAGTATACATTATATTTCTTGCCAACGAGAGGGTTACATTGCTATTTTGAAGTAATTAAACTCACAGCTTCGTTGTTAATAGAGAGAGAGATCAGGGCCGGCCCGAGGCATAAGCGAACTAAGCGGCTGCTTGGGGCCCCCCAATCGAGTCGAAAAATCGAAAAATATTTTTTTAGATAACTTAAACAAGTGACATAAATGAATGAATTAATATGAATGAATGAATAATTAAAGACAATAAAAGAAAATTCTGATTTCATGATTAATATACCTCCCTACAACTGCTGCTGTGTCTGCCAGCGTTTAAGTCATGCGCATAATCTAGACACCTCGCGCGTGCATAGACGATTCGTGCGCAACAGCAACTGCGCATAGTCACGGTAATATTAAGCCATGTCACAAAAAAGGACGTGTCCCTCTGGTGCCGAAAATAGAACGAAGAAAATGACAGAGGAGGAGAAAAAAAGAGCAAGATAAAAGTATGTTTGCATGTTTACTTACGGTATGTTTTGTGCAGCAATTGAACCATTCCTATCTACGGCAAGCCCAGAGGGGGAAAATACATTGCATACACACATATAGCCTACAACGAGCGCCAGTACATCATTACCGGTATTATAGTAATAGACTTTGTTGGATTCTGTCATGTACAATCTAACAAAGTCTGTTACAATAATACTAATAAAAAAAGACTTTGGACAAATTGAATCACTGTATTGAGACAGTTGAGAAATAATAATATTTTTACAGTTTTCAACAATAATTGTCATTGTTGAACCCTTGCTCTTATTATGTTTCTGATTTCTCAGTTGTCATTATTTTAGCAAATAATTTATTTGATATGTTTTGAGACAGTTTGTTTTAAGAAGGTTCAAAGAGTTAGTAAAAGAGTAAAGTAAAAGTAAAAAAAAAAGTAGGCTATTTATTTTTTATTAAGTATTTATTTTGTATTTATACATAACCTCACTGTATTAATTTATAATGTATCATTGTTGCGTGATATTTGTGTCAATAATCGTCCAGCACAGGTGACTCCGAGTAGTGGGAGGGGCCCCCAAATCAAATTTTGCTTAGGGCCCCCAAAACGCTCGGGCCGGCTCTGAGAGAGATACTGAACAGACGCAGGTAGGCATATCTCATAACTCTGTATCTCTGGCTGTCTCTCTATCTTTCTGTCTATCTCGCTTTCTCCCGTAAATATTGCGCTTCAAACATCAATAACAGCTTTAAGTTGTCAATGCTGGATAATCCCTTTTATATACAAGTAGGACATTTTATTTTAGTCTCTTTGGATAATCCTGTCTGCCAAATGCGTAATTGTCTATGTTTGTGCGACAGTTGCTTTTTTAAGCAATCCAAAAATTGATTGAAAATAATTTTTCCCAAGCAGACAATAAAACAGTTACAAGTACACCTAGGCTTACATTGAAAAAAGGACCATAGCCATATCAAGAATATCACAGAGACTTTTGGGAATCAGTATAAAAACCACACAGAACACCCCAGCAACCTCATAGAAACACCCTGAAAACACTCACAACAACACAATACAATAATTAATTATAAGGCACATTTAAAAACAACCAATGCAGGTCAAAGTGCCGTACAGGACAGAATAAAAAAATTAAGTAATAATAATAAAACAACCAATAAAGGGAAACACAACAATAGATGAACAATAATGACCTAAATTAAGCAGTGTTAAAGGCCAAAGAAAATAAATATGTCTTTAAAGAAGATTTGAAGGAGGAAACAGACGGGGTGTATGGGCGAAGTAGATCGGTCAGGTACTGGGGGGCCAATTTGTTGAATGGTTTATAAACAAATAATACAATTTTAAAATCAATTCTAAATTTGACAGGTAGCCAGTGCAGTGTGGATAAAATAGGGGTGATCGACTCATACTTGCGGGTCTCAGTGAGGAGTCTAGCAGCTGCGTTCTGCACTAGCTGTAGACGGGAGAGGGAAGACTGAGAGGCACCAATATAAAGAGAGTTACAATATCACCTTAGCAACACCAATAGACACCAACACCAATAGACACCAACACCAATAGACACCAACACCAATAGACACCAATATAAAGAGAGTTACAATAACACCTTAGCAACCGCATAGCAACACCCTGGCAACCACCCACAACAGCCTAGAATCAAGCCAGGAACAAGTAACACTAAAATCTAGTTATGTGTGGTGAGAGTAAAGATTATTTATTGTGCAAGTGAAAGTAGGCCAGAGCACAGAGCATTACGTTATGCTGTCAGTGATTGTGTAAATGGGTCATCTTTTGTTATGGGATTGGCTCAAGGACTCTTATCTTTACAATAACGTAATTGCCATGATTTAGTACTGTTAAACTTGCATCATTTGGAGATTAAAAATCATTGAAAGAAGTCTCTTATTCTCACCAAGGATGCATTTACTTGAGCAAAAGTACAGTAAAAAAAAAAATATTGTGAAATATGATTACAATTTAAAATAACTTTTCTATTTTAATATATTTTAAAACGTAATTTATTCCTGTGATGTAAAGCTGAATTCTCAGCATCATTACTCCAGTCTTCAGTCACATGATCCTTCAGAAATCATTCTAATATGCTGATTTGCCGCTCTATTATCAATGATGAAAACAGATGTGCTGCTCCATATTTTTGTGCATTTATTTGAAACTGAAATCCTTTGTATCATTATAAATGTCTTTACTGTCACTTTTGATCAATTCAATGCATCCTTGCTAAATAGGAGTATTTCTTTCTTTAAAAAAAAAATCGCACTAAATCCACCACATTACTGGCAATATACATTCTATAACAGAAAGATCTGATCTGGGTTCAGTTTGTACCTCTTCTTTGTTCGATCCAAGGCTGAGCACAGCCAGCGGGCTGCTGGGAGTGCTACTGGCAGCAGGGGCCAACTGAGGGGCGGAGGCAGGCTGGGGCGAAGGAGATGTTGCCAGCGTCTGAATGGCTATTTTATTGCCAAGGGTGTGAGAGAGGTATTGCTTCACTTGCTGCCTCTGAGCTTGTTGGATGTGGTACTTTGTCGGGTTTTCCAAGTGAGTTTGAACCTGGGATTCAAACACATGACAACTTTATTCCCCCTAATGTGGTCAAACATATTTAAACATCCAAATCATCACATTTGATGTTGATTTTTTTTAATAGATTTCTCATGTGATACCTTCAGCACTTCCACGGGCACCTGGGCCGGGGTGGCAGGCAGGGTGGAGGCGACGGAAATGGCAGGGGTGGCGTCAGTAAGGCGCTGTAAAGCGCTGGACGCCTGTTTCTGGGCCTCTCGTCTCTCCTGGTCCTGAGCCTGCTGTCGCATCAGCTCCTGCCTCATCAACACGCGTGACGTCATCACTGAGCCGGCTGGGGTCACGGGGTCAGCAGAGGGCAGAGAGCCACTACGGGGGCAGACGATGAGAAGGTAAATAAGCTTAGAGTACCACGCTACACCCCCGTGCTGTAATCATATTACCACATGCTATTTTTGAAACACAGGGCTGAGAGTTCACCGCTAAGATAAAGATCAATTTAAGACAGACGGCATGAGAACAGAAACTTAAAACACAAGATGGTCAGAAATAATGATCTCTCGTTCATGAGATCATGAAACTTCATTTGTCATACGTCAAACAAAAACTATTTAATAAAAATATTTTTTTTTCTTATTTAAAATGTCTGATTGTGCATGCTACTTTAAAGAAAAATATCAAAATGTAATGACTTTCTGTGCCTGAGGCAAAGCAGTAGAATATAGCAACCAATAAAATGATTGCCTCTTTATGATTTAATTAAATCCTGATGAATATGATCAAATCCTGCCCTACATTATTTCCTGCTCTAAAATACATCACATTGTGGAAGTTAAATGCAGTGCAAATGCTATTTTATGTTGTCAAAAAAAATTACATATTTACTTAATAAACAGTCTTATTTTCATCAGTGCATGTTATTCCAAAGAAAAAAAGTTGTGTTATTTTAAAATAAATAAAATATTAATAAAGTAAATTTTAAAAAACTAGTTTTTTTTCCAACTCCTCCATCATATTACATATATTCTTTTATCAGACACTTTAATCCAAAGTAACTTGCAAATGAGACTAATACAAACATAATATGTCCTTTGTATCTTAGCGTGTGATGCTATATCAACTAGCAAAATAAAATAAAATCTCTCCATACAGTTTTGCATTTCCAACAACACGGCCTTTACATTTTTCACACGGACTCCCTTTTAGTGATGAGTCATTGTGGGAAGTCCTAGAGCGAACAGAAAACAAGCAGCCAAGACCATGCCGCCTCAAACACACCGTTTGCTACATAGAAAATGCAAAGATTACCATGTCAGGCAGATCACACTGTCAGATAAGAGCTGAGAGACTGTGGGAGACAGCAGCGTGCGAACTTTGAAACCGTTGTATAATTGATTTATCTTAAAAAACACTTGGTTAAGTAATTCTTTGCAGTAAACAAACCTTCTGACCCACTATCCTTAAACATATTACTCCATAATCAATGTTTTTTTTTGTAAGGAGAGTTGCGGAAAGAGGTATTATGACTGATCATGGTGTTTAGTTTTGTGCTGAATCACTGGGAAGTCCCTGGAAACAGACACCGGGAAGTTCTGTCAACAGAAACCCAACGCCCCATCTAAACGCCTGAAGGACAGCATGCACTGACCTGCCTCATCCCAGAAAAAACATGCAGTGCTCACACAAATGAGCACAAAAACACAACTCTTATAATTTCATATAAAATGAGCGATAAGCAACTGAATGATATAATGAATGCAGCAAACCAAGAATGTACAATATGTCAACAATTCAGAAATACATTAACTCATTGCCAGTAAAATCCCACGGGGTAAAGTGTTAGAAAAAATAAATAAATCAACAAGTAACAGGTATGTGGCAAACCGTGATTACAAAAAACTTCTAGACATCTAACTCAGAGTATGCAGGAAGTAAATCAGATATGATTGCCGTTCTCTCATAAGCATTCCTAGTATGTGGCCACAATCTAAACGTGTAGATGACAGTACAGATATAAACAGGTAGCATATTTATATAATCGGATCATTCAGCGGACTCACCTTGGGGTGATGGGCTGACTCTTGAGCTCGTAGAAGGTGTCCGAATCGGTGGAAAAAATGCCTTCCACCTCAATATCTGCCACGATCCCAGACTCAGGCAGAAGGGGTTCAACACTGAGAAGGGAAGAACACACCAACGTCACATGCTGTCAGCCCACAAACATCTCCTATAATCTGACATGCTGATGCAGAGACTGTGAACAGGAGGGGTTTACTGTAACATCCTGCAATGAATAAAGTCTGTCACTAAACATTAAACTCCCAAATAGTTATTTAATACATATATCACATTTAATACATATATCACAAACTTTAATGGAGGGAAAAACCACGCTTGCACAGAATACAGTATAATATATATATATATATATATATATATATGTCCCCCTCAGTAGAAATCGCGTTCCACGGGAACATTTACCCATTTACTTTGTTAGTGCACATTACTAATCTTGTGGCGAACAATACAAATTTAAAAAAAAAAATCTTTGATCATAATTGGAAAATGTACATCCCCTCTAAACTGGCCTTCCATCACTGAACTTATTTATGCTGGACTGTAATGCTATTTTCTTTTAGAAACAAACTTTATTGCATTATTTTCCTGTTATCTCTATAAAGCTGCTTTGAAACAATCTGTATTGTAAAAAGCGCTATATAAATAAAGGTGACTTGACTCCGATGACGTCAGTTTGACGGCTTGGGTAGAACATCCCCTTCAACTGTCAGTCTGCTGCAAGCTTTGACAGCGAGCTGAATGGATACCCACTTTTCTAGATCCAATCAATTCCCAGCAGGAAAAAACAAGCCACGGCCTTTATTTTTCTCATTCAATATTCCGTTTCGCTTGGAAAATACCTCACAGTACTGAAGTGAAGTCACTCACAACTGCTGTAGACTTTAAGTGAACGTAAACAGTTGAGAAAGAAATCAGATGTTAATCATTATATTGGATCCGTGCTTTAGGTCTTAAAGTGACAGCAGCCTATAAATACCTGCTCTCTGTGTCGTTTATGTTAATCACATAACAAAAGACCGCTTTAACAAAGTTAAATCTATATTTAGCATATACAGTGAAGACTAAGCAGTGTTATTTTACATTTAATTATATCATTTCTGTACCTGTATACAACTGTTAGACCTTACTGTATTTGTAACTTTGTTATATTGCATTTATCCATGCTTGTAATTAGTGAATTTGTTCTTTTTTTTACTGACTGTTCACTTGTCTTTAATATTTGAACTTTTTGCTGATCCGAAAAATGATCCGATCCGTAACTCAATATATATAATCATGTTATTTATGTATACTACTTGTGTATGAAGGACATGTGTGTGTTAATTATGTATACTACTTGTTTAAGAAGGACACAAGTGTCTTCCAAGTCCTTACATAAGTTGCTCATTAAAGGGCATCCTACATAGACAGCATATATTTTGAGCTTTTATAGACAAAATTGTGTGTGCCTACGACATATTCATGAGGCATCAATGGCAAATCCCTAATGAGCACAAATGCCCCAAAACTACTCAGCTTCCTTCTTTGCATCATTTTTTGGGGGCATTGATCCACAAAAGTATAGGCAGCTCAAGGGTTTAAGAGACATCCACTATCTTACCGGTGAAAAACACATCCACGCCTTCACAACACCGTCACGTCTGAGCATAAAGTATGAAATACTATCCTCAGAAAGCTCTAAACGCATTTTAGACCTTTCGCAGATATCACATACCTAAAGCCTCTTCTGGTTAGTGCAATAATCCAAGTGATGTAATCAGATAAAACGTTTTCAAACGAAACAATTCCGGTAACTCCGGTTTGTAAACCGCATCAGCTCATGGTCAGCATCTGAATCCCGGGCTGCTACGAGCTGTCACGCTGATTTGCACGATCTAAAGGCGAGATTTACGAGTAGAGCATCGCCGTTTCGCTTGTGTTTTGGTTTTACCAGGTGGCCATGTTTGTGCCACTCCGAGCACGCGAAGCTCCTCTATCCTCCGGTGAAATTATGAAATTACGAAACCTACTACAATGAAGGCTTAAGCTCATGTAGATATTAAAAAGGACATTCAACATTGCTTGGAGCTGTCAGTCAGAAAACCAAATTAATATTCATTGACCAAGCGTTCACTATTCGTTGATTAGCCAGCTGACTAGCGCACACGCGCCCACGCTTGCCTTTGAGCCAACCGGCTTGGCTGTCTGGGGAAAGTAATTAATATTCATGAGGCAAGCCTTCACTATTTGTTGATTGGTCAGCTGACAAGCGACCACACGCCCACGCTTTCCTTTGAGCCAACCAGCTTGGCTGTCTGGGGAAAGTAGTTAATATTCATGAGGCAAGCCTTCCCTATTCGTTGACTGGCTAGCTGACAAGCGCCCACACGCCCACGCTTGCCTTTGAGCCAACCAGCTTGGCTGCCTGGGGAAAGTAATTAATATTCATGAGGAAAAACGTATATTTGTACATTTATACACGCTCCCCGGCTTCTAGAGTCGAGCTTTTCAAGCTGTGTAACTTTCGCTAAATACACCTATTTCAACGAAAATGACTAATACACGATAAAACTTGCCATTTACCTATCTAATCTGTGTTTTCCAAGTGTATTAGCTGCGGACTACCCTAAAATAAACTACTCCTTTACTAAGAAAAGAGAAATACAAAAGTATAAAGTCAATAGCCACCGCCAGAGGGAGTCACTGCATCAATTCTATATAAAAATCCATTTATTCCCATACTATAATTTCTCTTTTTAAGATTTCCCTTCGTTTCCTATATTTCTTTGGTAACACTTTACAATAAGATTCATTAGTTAACATTAGTTAATGTATTAACTAACATGAACGAACCATGAGCAATACATTTGTTACAGTATTTATTCATCTTTGTTAACGTTAGTTAATAAAAATACAGCTGTTCATTGTTTGTTCATGTTAGTGCACAATGCATCAACTAATGTTAACAGACATAACCTTTGATTTTAATAACGTATTAGTAAATGTTGAAATTAATATTAACTAAGATTAATAAATGCTGTAGAAGTATTGTTCATTCTTAGTTCATGTTAACTAAGGTCGTTAACTAATGAACCATATTGTGAAGTGTTACCATTTCTTTTTATTAGCTGACCCTATTAACATTTTTGTATTGTATACTTCCAGTTCTATAAGTGCTGTACTATAAGCTTTTGCAATATTGTAATATTGTATATAAGAATGGAAAGCACCTAATTTATTTAGGTACTGTTGTAATACTTAATTTTACTCTTACTGCACTGAACACAACTACCACCTATCTAATGATGTGACAATAAAGAATATTGAACTTTGAAAGCATGTTATACAATGTAAAACATAAAAATTGTAACTTTTATGGTAATTGGGCTATAGACAGAAAAGGCTGTGGTCATGTCTTTTCTGAGGACAGCAAATGAAAAACACATTCCTTTGGGTACAAAAGGAGCAAAATAGCGTGCGCTCAGCAAGCACGAACTTGAGAGGAAGCAGAGTTAAAACATGGACAGAGAAAAAAGAGAAAGGGAAATTGTGTGGGTAGATTTGCTGAGTCATATCCCGTGAAATCTGAGGCTCAGGACAGAAACTGCAAAGCTAAGCCTCCGGTTAAACGGCTATAGTGAGTAAGAGTAACACAGACAGACATTCCAGAGGAATTATTTTGGCAGGGTGGAAGGGAGGGGGGTTAAAGGTTGAGGCTGAAATGCATTTGATGGTTGGGTTGAGGAATTACAGGAGATGGTTCTTTTGATATTCTGAAAACTCAAATGTACACTTGAATTCTCATGCATAAAAAATGTTCATGTATGTTCCATAGCTTTCCTGACCGCACCATATTCTTCCTGCACACAATATTTAGAGACTTGCAATAATATTTGCAATGCTCAACTTCTGCTCAACATTGGGTACTATGCATAATATATATTTTAGGGATAGTTCACCCAAAAATTAATATTCTGTCATTAATTAGTTTTCATTAGTTTTTATTTCAGTATACAGATACACACTGAAACTCAATAATCTGAATTGCAGAGATGAAACAAGGAATTGAACAACCTCTAATCCAAAGCATCCAGGTTCTCTGATTTGCTTATATAACATCAACATTCAATTGAGTTCATCTTCCGAGACTGGTCAAGAGGCTGCATGCACAAGCTTAACAAAGTAGCCTTAAGGTCATTTCTGTCCATGATCTAGTAGTCCACAGTCTGCAGGATCCCATGAATGTTAATGCAAAACAACAATCAGTTAAAACAATCCTCGCCTGTTTGAACCAGTCGTTACAACAAAAGAGTTTCTGTGATGCTCGTGCACTAACCTGATGAGATTGACAGATTCGGCTGAGGAGTCCAGAATGACGTAGACGGTCTGAGGACGCTCGTGCTGCGCCTGTTGCCCAGGTAACGCCACTTCCACTCGGCCCTTCTCGGGTCTGACGGAAGGCAGGCTGGACATTTTCTCCAGGAGCGCAATAGCGTTTACAAACAGCAAAATAAACGAGCAAGAGTAACTGAGGAGCTACTGATAAGGATAATCGCCGGAGCTCAAGTTAACAAACTATATCAAACTAGTTGTTTTCTGAAGAGGTTAAAATAGAGGACTGTCGCACTGTCCGATCGCTAGCGAGATGTTTAACGTTACTGCTCAAATTTCCCTCAAATTTTAACTTTCCTCCGTATCGATGCTTTCTTTATCTGTGTAGACTAGAGCTTGATGAAAACTAAATGCGTCTTGACGGCCAAAGTCCTTAGTTGCTCTATCAGAGTCTGACTGCAGTGCACGCCGTTATCTTGCTCTCTTCTCCGCGAGTAAATCTGACTGGAAAACCCCACAATGACGCTCCATGATCAGCCGAGGGTTGACAGACAGACGAGCGGGCCAATCGCTGTGCTGTAGGGCGGGACTTCACTGACATTAGCCAATAGACGAACGATAGAATACTTGTTTACTTCACAGTTAGGTCATCCTTTGATATAACATTACAAACTATTTCGTCATCCTTTAGATTTAGATATTTATGAACTTCTGTGTCCCTTTGTGATGTTAAAAAGAAAAGAATACTAATTTTAAACTAATGTTGACGATTAAATTAATACGTTGTGATTTCATTGAGCACATAGTATAGAATCTTATTTGCATAAATAGGCTACATTTATTAAGCCTAACTGAACTTATGCATAGGTATGCATAGGTATGTTTTTGACACATTCCTCTTATAGGGTACACTTTTTGAAATCATTAGAGACACAAATCATGTGTTTTTGTGAGACTTGATGGATATGTTTGATAAACTATCATATAGCTAGTTTAAAGCACAGATGTATCTTCTCTTTAAAATGTTAATTGTTGGCCTGTTCCTCGATCCTCTTTTGTTTGAACCTTTTCTTCTATGGTTTGGATCCCACCCTATTGAAGGAAAGTGCCTTTTGAACACACCTACATCTGGTAAGATATTAAAATCTACAAACTATAATCAAACACAGTATTTAGATAAAATAAATGAATGACATTGTTCTTTTATTACTTTATTTCATAAACATTTTCTTGATCTTGCACAGATTTCATTGGGATATTAACATACAATGGTACCCAGTGGCCTGCCACTAATTTAATCAACAATAATAATAATAGTACTTGAAATAACAGCAATTCCCATATTATGTGTACAATAAACCAGGTTTCATGAGGGAACACAATAGCATGTATACTTGTGCCATATAGTGTGATGGTTTGGCTAAGAGGCTTGAAAATAAAACATCAAAGCTCGTAATGCAGCCATTTCTTGGTTTTCTGAGAGAGTGTTTCTGAGCAAAGTAACACGGTGTTTACTGTCCTTGAGAAGATCAGCTATATGGCTATCTGGCAATGTTTTACAAATCCCTCTCTGCTGATTTGTTGCAGACGTGCACAACATGAAGAGGCAGCAAAAAAAAAAAAAAAAAAAAAAACCTGTAACGGGTCAGGAGGCGCTCATTTCAATTCCTCGGGTTTGGCATGCTGTGATGATGCCAGACAGCAGAAGAGAAAGAATGGTAGATCATCACTAGGCAGGTAATCATTAACATCTATGAGCAAAACAATCATCCATGCCTCAACATTTCTCTCTTTAGCTTCCATTGTACATGTCCATATAAAAGAAACCTGCTCGTCCAAAGGCTGGTTTACAATAAATAGGTTTTAAAAGTTTGGCGTGTAACAAAGTACTCCTCATGGCAAAATGGAATTTGGTGCGATAGGACTAGATTATAAAAATGAAGAAGATTAAAACACTCAAGTCAAAAATCCAGATGTAGTAACAGATTACATCATCATCATCAGACTGTGCTATTCATGTAGTCTTTTGGTATGCAGATTTGGGCATATATAATATATACAATGTAACGTTTAATTCTCTGTTCTGCACCACAGAGATGTAATGGTTTCTCCCAAATGATTCTTGCTCAGATTTTTCCACACAGAATAATCCTTCAAGTACCACTGTGTCATTCCTCCATATTAAACACTAGAAACTCTGATTACATAGCCTGTTCATTCATGTACACAGAATTCTTGATCTCATCATGTCATTTATTACAACACAAAGCTGTTCCCTTGATCAAACAATAAAATAGCACCTCTATTTCTGTATACGACCCTTAATGTCAGATCAAAGACATGATATTGTTCTGATAACTTTGCTTAAAAATGCACAATTGTTCAGATATCCTAAAATGAACTACAGTGTATTTCACCTCTATCTCTTTTGAAGAATGTATTAAAACAAATTTTGTGAGATTACAGAGAATTACATCTGTATTCTATATTATATGCCTTCAAAATAAATTTTGTGGACTGCGGAACAAAGAATAGAAATGACTTCAATTAAAAGATCAAAACTTTCTATAAGTGTGGGGCTAAAACATACTTAGAGCACACAGAAAAAATAACTTATATTCTCCCAAATGTTAATGTATAGTGTTTTTCCTTTGCATTTTGGTAGTGTTAATCTTTTGGTTCATCGCAAAGTTATACGACCCTCACTACAATTACCTCAAGGAGTAAAAAAGACAATAAATATTGGTATAAAAAAAATAAAAGTATAAAAAAAAACAAAAATGTGACCTAAAAAAAAAGACATTTCAATATCTAATAGACATTTTCTGCAGTATACTTTGGCAAAAAGCAATTGTGGAAAAACAATGTGTAGATAAGCACAGGGTTGCAAAATATCAGTAAGGCAGGATATCAAGAACAATAATACTGAGAGAAGCAGGAAGATGAATGCGTGTGTGTGTGTGAGCGTGAGTGACGGGCAGGCTCAACTGAGGATCTGGGAAATGACCAGTACAAGTCGTAAACATATGGAAGTTAACACACGCAGCCCTGTCCCAAAGCCATCAGTGCTCCCAAACCATGCACTGGCATCAACAGTCCTTTCTTGCACCTTGAGGAAGGAAACAGCAGACAGCCTGGTGGACTGGGGAAACACACCGACTGGTTCACCTTTACTTTTAATCAAGCAATGTCTTTGACAACATAGAGCAAGATTAAAGCAATATCAAACACAAAGAGTTAAAGCAGTTCTCAATGAGTCATCAGGCGTTCACATTGGCAAATACATTTTGGAAACTGGATTCAAAAGAGGAAAAGAAAATGAAGCTCTTTCTAAAACACTGAATATCTACCTCTGGAATAAGTGGTAAAATGAGAGAACTTATCATCTTAAGCTTTTCTTGACCTGGAATTTACCACAATGCTCAGAAGTCCATTTAAAACTGCACATAACGAAGATCAAACACCAAAGCTCGTCGACAATACCTAACCCACAAAACTGGGCCCAGATGAATAAGTTATATTTACAAATGAATTCGTCCTTAAATCTTTTGCACTTTTCATACACAAATACAACACGGTTGAAAACTGTTGATATCCTCATCAAAACTTTTACCTTGTATTATTTATATATATTCTATATTTATCAAAAGCCCCTCTAAATAAGGCAGGGATATCATTGGGTTTTCAATGATAAAAACTAGCCCGATTCATACATACCCTCATGACCTACAATCTTATCAAATCTCACAACAACTCCGCATTCATAAAATTACTCATGCACACACAGGATAAATCTCTGTTATCCTGTATAGGGAGAGCCCTGTCGATTCCTTTTTACACACGTTTTCCTTCTCAGACACTGCAAAAGAGACAGTCTTAGATAAGCATGTCCAGGTTGCATTTCACCCCTAAAATAAATCCATTTTATTTTGTTTAAAAGAAAAACTTGCTTATTTTTAGGACCATTAAGACTGTGAGATTATTTTCATTATAATTCCCGTTATTCCCAATGATTCTCATTACTGTAACTTTTATTTAAATCAGCATAAATTACAGACAGTACAACATATAATACTACACTATAAATAATTTACTATTTAAATATATAATTGATTTGATTTTACATTACAGTAATGTAACAATGCAACAAAAATCTGAATGGTCTTTAAAATAAGCTTCATTTACTTTATGCAAAATAAAATTTATTTTGAATTTGGGCTGACATGTTCTTGACCGGTTTCCTGACATTCACTCCTAGAGCGTTACGATGAGCGCCCACTAGGTGGCAGAGTACATTTGGTGGTGTTCTCTGTGCTGAAGGACCATGTAGTCAACAGGAAGCACATATTTCTGTTGTTTTTGAGTGGTCAGAACCTGCTTAATAACAGAGCTGCCAACTCTCACGCATTGGCCGTGAGACACACGCATTGGCCGTGAGACACACGCATTTGATTGCTTTCACACGCTCTCACGCCACACCCCCGATTTCTCACGCATGAAGTGTCAACCTGGTCGGTCAAATGCCTGGACGATGAGTTTATCTATGTATCTACCTGTTGAACCACTCCAAGCTTAACTCAAAAGTTGGCAGCTCTGTAATAAATATATTCCTGCTGTGTTCAAGCAGTTCAGTTCCCGATTACCACGCTACGTTTCTGAGATAAACACAGGCTTGCATAGCTAAACATTTCATTTGTTCAATCCTGTCACAATTCACTGCTAACTGCAATAACCAATGTTTAATATGTAATCGAAATCTGAAATCCAGGATTTGATCCTCTTACCAAGCAGATTATTGCCATAAATATTGGCCGGATTCATAGTCGCTTTGCTTATTTAAAATCAACAAAATCGCTCATTCCATCCTGCTTCTGGTTATGTAAACTGGCGTATTTTACTGTAGACTCTCTGTCACCTAAACTTTTCACAAAACCAGGCCAAACATTCATGCCACCTTGCCATACTGACAACTGTCTCACTTCGCTATACCAAGTGTGATCCATATCGAGTTAGGGTGTGTTCACACTTGTAGTTCGGTTCTCTTGGTTTTATTGGTCCGGACCAAAAAGAAAATGACACATTTAGACTTGGATCTCTAAGCATTCACACTGTCATTTTTAACAACGAACCTAAAGATTAAAAAAAAGGCTTTTATGATGTATATTTTGAGTCAGAACTTACTGAACATCCAAACCAATGCTGTGTGTAAGACTAAATGGCTCATTGTATGTACGTTCATATGATTGGTATTTTTACCAGCTGAGAACTCACAAAGGGTTTATAAAATGTATAAAGGAGTCAAAACAGCACCAGGAATTCTTCCGTTACACTCTCAAACAAAGATGTGCCGCAAGGCGACGACGTTTCCGACGCCTGTACCGAACTGTAATGGGCATCATAGCATCTTTGACGAGGAAAAAAAGTCAGTTTTAGGGTCACGTGTCGTGACATCATGTCCTGTTTTTGGTTCGGTTAGATGTCTTCGGTCCGTCTGGCGTTCATATTACAGTCGAACCGCACCAGAGTTCGTTTGGAAGCGGACAGAGACTCATCTTTTCAGCGTCTCGGTCCGCTTGTTTGGTGTCACCAGGGTTCAGATGGTAGCGCTCACACTCATTCAACTGAACCGCACTAACAGAGCCATCGTACCAGAGTTCGTTTTAATCGAACCAAACATGCCAAGTGTGAACACACCCTTGGAAGCATCAGTCGAGAAACCACTTCACAAAAAGAACAGTCGATTCAGCAAAGAAACTGCTAGCGACCCAAAGAGTTGATGAACGTGATCACTTGTCCTCTGATAAGTCGTCTTTAAAGTGTGCACACTTTTGTCAGATTGTTCCAAACACTGGTCACTCACACAAGATGAGCAATAGACAGAGAAACGTACCTGTAGATATTTCATGCAACTTACAACTGACAATTAATACAGATGTGTATAAGAAGGTATATGTGTGTGTGTGTGTGTGTGTTTTGTCTATCATATCCTGTCGCTGTGGTCACATTTGTACAGTTTGTGTGTGCAAAATGATATCATATTTTTCAGCCAATCATGTGCTTTCTCCTGTAGGTACTGTCTCCTCCCCTTCTTCTTCAAGGGCTTCGGAAATCGGACCATTTGACTGCAACTCCTCACCCCTGCCGGCTCTCGACAAAACCTCCATCCAACGTCGCTGCATTTCCTCACAGTCGGCACTGAAGTAAACGGTCAAATGACTCTGGCTCATTTTGAAGGCGAAGCGACGTTCTAGACGGTCACTCGATTCAGGTAGTGACACCTCGAATCCGATGAGGGGAATACTGCGCTGAGCTTTGACATCCTGTGCGTATGGAGAGAGAAAAACAGAAGATAAGATCAATCCTTCCCTAGTAAACCATTAACGGATCACTGTGAACATTAGTCATGGAATGCACACTAAGGCCTTGTTTACACCTGGTGTTTGCGTCTGTCTGGGGAAATCTGATCAAAAGACAGATCTCCTGGTAGTAACATGCACGCCAAATCTCCTGTGACCATGTGTGACCAAATTTCATGTGGACGTCAAGCAAATTCTGTGATGTCTTGTGCACGTTCACTACTGTTTAAAAGTTTAGGGTTGGTAAGAAGAGTCTCTTCTGCTCACAAAGGCTGCATTTATTTGTTCAAAAATACAGTAAAAACAGTAATATTGTCAAATAATTTGAATATGTTTTCAAATATAATTTATTTCTGCAATGACAAAGCTGAACATGATCCTTCAGAAATCATTCTAATATGCAGATTTGTTGCTCAAATAAACAGTTGTGCTGCTTCATATTTTTGTGAAAACCATGAACCATTTTTCAGGATTCTTTTGAATAGAAAGCTCAAAAGAACAGCATTTATTTAAAATAGAAATCCTTTGTAACATTATAAATGCATTTACTGTAACCAAACTTAGTGACCCCAAACTTTTGATTGGTAATGTTGTATATATTTAGGCTTTTCCAAACCTTCTGATTATATGGGTCATTTCTTTAAAACCCACATGGAACAGGCAAAGTTCAAAACCTTTGTTTTAACAGAATGGTTGATTGACAGGTGAGTAGGAAGCTCTTTGATTCTGTCCAGGACACATCAGGCATTAAAATGTTAATCCAGGTGTACATGCAGTCATGGCGGTTAATATTTTTCTCGAAAATGCAAAAAAAATAATAATAAGAAACCACATCCGTATTTTCATAATTTTTCGTACACACATTCTCATAATATATGTGTATAAACCTGTGGATTAGTTACTGCAGCCTTACCTGTGGAGCACCATAGATATACAGCACCAGTGGTTCATTTTCAGGGATGACGAACCAGGCCTTCTGCCATCCACGGCCACTTCCCTTCTCCATATGATGTAGGAAACTACACAGCACACTGTTCTCAGCTGCCACTGAGGCCTGTTTCTGCACGAGGGGAAGAACAAGTTACAGTTACTGACATTTATACTTGTCAACAACTAGTACTTTTCATATTTTTCATATTCTTGTGTTCTCTTTCTTGCATCTATTTAGCCATATGGCTGCCTTTAGACTCCGCAGACGTGTCCCTACAGTTGTAGAAAACCTATAGGCCTACTACTGGTCAAAAGTTTGGAAGTATTTTTTTTTACGTTTTTTAAAAAGAGGTCTCTTATACTCACCAAGGTTGCATTTATTTGACCAAATACAGTAAAACAGTAATACCGTGACATATTACAATTTCATTTAATTTTAAAATGTAATTTATTCCAGTGATGGCAAAGCAAAGTTTTCAGTGTAACATGATCCTTCAGAAATCATTCTAATATTCTGATTTGGTGCTCATTTATTATCAATTATTATTGGAGCTCAATTATTTAGTAATTTCTTTTTATTATTATCAATGTTGGTTTTTGCTGCTTAATATTTTTGTGGAAACCGTGATAATTTTTTTAATTAATCTTTTATTAATACAATTATCAAAAGAATACCATTTATATGAAATATAATTTTTCTGTAGCATTTTGATCTTAAAGGTGGGGTATGTGATTTTCTTTTTTGACCATTTTTTTCAAGATCACTTGAAATCCTATTCCTAACCCACTTACAGCCACTGAGTTAGAAGCACTGAAATGAAAATTAAGCAATTTAATCATCTGTGGAACGGGCAGGACTCGAAAAACTCCAGCCAATCATTTCCAAGACCACAAGAATCATTGGACAGTCAGTGCGTCAATCAAACGGTCGTACCATACCCCCCTCCCCCCACGCACGCGTGTCCCCTTCGTGCGCATACTCAAAGCTCGTGACTCAGTCACAGTTAGTGTTGTTTTTGGCGGCCTATTTTAATTTTAGTTTTAGTCTAGTCTTTGTGTCAAGCTGTCATTTTAGTTTTTATTAGTTTTAGTCACGTTCATAATCTTTTTAGTCTAGTTTTAGTCGACGAAAACTGATGACATTTTAGTCTAGTTTTAGTTGACGAAAACTGATGACATTTTAGTCTAGTTTTAGTCGACGAAAGAAATAGTCTAGTTTTAGTCAATGAAAATTGTATTTTAGTCTCTTTTTAGTAGAATGCGACTCTATTTAACCGAGTCAATATAGTATAAGTACCTAGTAGTATAGACGAAACCAAAATTTTCTTTTAGCCAAATCCATTTCAATCTTCCCATCTTATCTTCTTAATAGTTATCTTATTATATTATTGTTTCCTTATAGACTCAAGAATGCATCCATTCCAGACACGGAAGACGCTCTGATTTGAATTTACAACATATTTATTTTACCAACCAAACATGTTAGAAGCAGCCTACACACATGATGAAATGAAAGTTTTTCCAAATGTCATTTCTTCTTTTTCTCCCAAAGACGAATCCCTTTCTCTGTGTCAGACTTAACTTTGTTTGTTGTTGTTTATGCTACCGCCTGTTTCACACATACTCCGTTTGCAGTGCGTATTATTCCCCGCACCCATGTTAATAGGTTAGAGCGCTCACACGCACGCGGATGCGCTCCAGGAGCGTGCGTACATAACAGCAGAGCAGAGATCTACACAGTCCCTCAACAACGCGACATAATGGATGTAGGCTAAAAATATTGATTTGAAATAAAAAAAATAGAGAATGTTGTGATTGTGGTAGCCGTAGATCAGTTGCGCACTGCAAACGCAGCACACGTGAAAGCACAATAGCGCGTGCTGCTCCTACATACACACCGCAGCACGCACCGCATACGCACTACACACGGAGTATGTGTGAAACAGCCGTAACTCACGCAGCTTTATCTTCTAAATAATGCCGCGAGTGGGGCTTGAGGATGTGAAGTCGCCTGCGTCTGCGCAGTGCGATCTGGTGCAGCCCCTGAAGTGACACAGGAAACAGAAATGCTGCATAGTAGGCCTAATAATAATGCAAGTAAACGAGACGAAATAACGTTAAATAACATTTCGTCTCGTCTCGTTTTGGTCAACGAAAATGAAGAGACATTTTAGCATAGTTTTTATTTTGTAAACCACATTTAGTCTCGTTTTTATTCGTCAACGATATTGCATTATACATTTAATTATAGTCATCGTCACATGACCAGCATTTTTGTTGCGTCTCGTCTCGTTTTCGTCACGTGATAAAGGTTCGTTGACGACGATATTTAGTCATAATTTTCGTTGACGAAAGCAACACTAGTCACAGTAAGTGCAAGTCTCCCCGGTACAGAGAGAGAGAGAGAGAGAGTAAGTGCAATCTCGCGCATCTGAGTTTTGCAGATGCATGATTGCGTGTCCATGTTCTTCGAATGGTTGGAGTCAGGGCCAGCGTTGGAGGAAAGAAGGTAGGACCTTTTGAGTTGTGTATTTTCAAAATCTGCCGGCCGTTTTGCAAATCCCATACCCTACCTTTAATTAAATGGTGCCTTGCTGAATAAAAGTATTAATTAAAAAAAAAAAAAAATGTTTTATCTTATACTTACCCCAAACTTTTAAATGGTAGTGTATTACCATTTACGCAAAAAAAAAAAAAAAAAGATCATAATAAGAAATGTTTCTTGAGCAGCAAATCAGCATATTAGAATGATTTCTAAAGGATCATGTGACACTGAAGACTGGAGTAATGATGCTAAAAATTCATCTTTGCATTACAGGAATAAATGACATTTTAAAATATATTGAAATACAAAAAAGTTATCTTAAATTGTAATAATATTTCACAATATTACTGTTTTTACTGTATTTGTGATCAAATAAACAGCTTTGGTGCGCATAAGAGACTTCTTTCAAAAACATTAAAAAATGTTAATGACCCCAAACTTTTGACCAGTTCCTAAGGTTTACCTAAAGCATTAACACTATTCTTTTTTGCAAGCACTGCTATTTCCTTAAAGAAGTGCACATTTAGAGCGTGACCTTTACTTTACCTCTAGAATGGAGCGACGTCTCTGTGTGCTGTTGCTCAGACTGGCAGGAGAGGGCGGCACTCCCACTAGCATGGTGTAGCAGTCTATACACACACGGTTGGCTCGGTTGTTATCGTACAACAGACGTGCGCGGAACTCAGAACACTTTCCACACACCACCTGAAATCAAGACCCACGTCAGTCCACTGCATCAGCACCAGGAGCATGTGGACTTACAGAGGTATGGTGTTGTGTTACATACGTGTCCGCAGGCTTTGCAGTGATGCCGTCTTTTGGTAATAGAGTTAAAAGGCTCCTGACACTTCATGCACAGTGTGACCTCTTTCTCCCGGATTGGAGTGGGCGCTCTCTTTCCAAGCTCTGTGCAATTCTGAAATCAAAACACGATCAGCGAATACTGCAGTGGCTACATTAAGTATTCACAGACCTAACCCACACCTAAATGTCATTGCATTAGAGCAAGTGTCTTCTTTAAAGATGTTTGCTTTGAAGTTTTGCCACATGATTTGAAATTTTGTTAACTAATGCAATGACATTCATGCATATTTAAGTGTGACTTGAGCATCAAAAGGCTCATTGGGGACACTGTATTATGCATTTATTAATATAGATCTGGGATTTTTAAACTTTTAATGCCATAGAGCCCCAAATATGGCAAACCCTTTGTGAGGGACCCTTCCTAATATACAGCTACAGTATATGTTTTTATGTGTAAAGACCCATTTATATGTGGAACATATTATAAATATGTGTGAACTATTATCTAGGATATAATAATATTTAGTAGTATATAATAGTTTAAGTGTAGTAATATACTTGCTATAAAGTTATTGCTATAAAAATCATTTTGTATATTATCTAGTCATCGTGATTTGACCAAGTAAGACATGTTCCTGGATCAACATATTCTGGAAATATTGTCCTAACCATATCTATATCCAACCCCTAAACCTAACCATACACATAAATTATCCATAATATCAGAGGGAAATGTAAGATGTTAAAATGTATTATATTAAAAAAAAAAACAATTATTGATTTATTAACAATATTTTTCTCTTGACCCCCTAGAGGTCCCTGTACCCCCTAAAAAATATAGTATTATTCATAAACTATTATAGTATTTATTAATATTTTGAATTAACTTTTAGTTTTATATTCACAGTTTTAGTAATTTTGTTATGTGCTTTAGCTGTCACTTATAGTTTAATATTTCTAATTAGCTTTTAAAGTTTTTGTTTTTGTTTTGGTGGCAACATTTCTAATTTTAGTTTAAGTTTTTTAAGTTTTACATCCAATATTTATACTATATTTCAGATCAATTTCAATAAAAAAAATTGTTGCCGCCATTTTAGATCTAGTTAACAATAACAACACTGCAAAGTGATAAAATCAAAACTAACTGGGGAGTTGGGAGGAGTGAAGTCCTCCTCCCGAAACGAGCAGTTGAGCATACGGAAGGTCTCGAGCGTCTGTTCATGTCTCTGTATAGTGGCCTGGATTGCCTGTGAGAAAGTGAGCAAGAAAGAAAAGATGAGTAAAATGTAAGTGAGAGAGTTATGGTCGAGAGATATGAGAATCTGCGAGAAGAGGTTACCTGAATCCAATCTCTCTTCTCTTCTTCCGTCCTGGTGAAAATGAAAACGACATACATTGTAAAATCCCAAAAGCTGCACATATTTCTCTTGTTTTTCAATGGCTCATATGCTTTTCTTGGGTATTTTCTCCTAATCCCCAAAAGCTCGGACAACATTTCTGTGGTTGTCAATCAACCTCAGATTTTATTTTTTAAGCAGATGAAGCACATTCCCTAAGCCGTACCTTGCTTGCAGTTCAAGCGAACGTTGTTTTCCGGATACCAGAAAGGTTCGTGGTACGTTCATGCTGCTGGTCTCCTTCAGCTGTGAAACAATGCAGAGTGAATCCACCGTTTGATAACAGCAGATTTATTTCGAATATGACACTGTAAACAAGTCGAACCTCCATGCCGTCAACATCAATCCTCGCTCTCACTCCAAATTTCTGTCCTATCAGCCTCAGTTTAGGGACGCAGTACAACAACCGGTCATTGAACTTCAGAGAGAGGAGAGCAAAGTTAAACATGCATGATTTACCAAAGAGCTACATTTACAAAACTTCTTTTACTAAGAAATCATTTTGAGGTTTCATTTACAGTATGTTTAGCACAACTAGTGAAACAGCTTTGGCATGTTTGACTCACCAGAATGAGGTATCTATCCTGTGATGTCCCATTTTTTGCTGACAGTTTCAGGATGTGTCCCTCTTTAATGAGCTCATTAGTCGGGTTAACGATGTCCTCTTCTCCACCGAGCAACTCGTACACCTTCAACAGCTTTCTCATGCGCTCCTGAGAGACAAAACATTCACACGTTTCTATGGACATTTATCATTCATTCATTTGCACCGAGCATCCAAACAAGAGAGCTTCAAGCTGATCAAATTTGACCGTAGCTACAGTATGTTTCCATCCAAAGTTACGAATTTAACTTGTGCTCAAAATTGGAAGATCGCATAAAAACCTTTGTGAATAAAGCACCGTTCCCATCCCATGTGTTTCAAGAAAATGAAATCATCACTTCCTGGGAAATTGCCGCAAAATATCAGTGATAAAATGGAAGTTGCTGTTATCAGGAAGCCACTGTGGCTCTTTTTTCAGAACGTCCAGATGAAACACAATAAACGCTGTCATGTTATCTTGCGTTCGGATGCCTGGTGTTTGGGAACGCATTCATGTGATACACTTCTGGGAGGGAATTAAAACAAATTATTTTCATGACAGACTTTGGCTCAGGCATTTCAGAATGACCAAACCAAAACACTTGAGATGCTAGTTAGTCTACTTCTCCAATCACGTCCTCTGTCGAGGTCATGTGAGTCTTTTGTTGCACATCGGGGGATGTATTCTGTAAATGTGTTTCCATCAAATAAAAAAATTATCCACCTCAAGTTAGCGAAAACTGTTTTTATGCACATTTTTAGAATTTATGCATATCTTGGCGTTTCCATCCAGCGTTTTTTTTAAATGCGATATCGCAAAATTCGCATTAAAATAGGTGGATGGAAACACAGCTATTGTCTGTTTGGGTCAGTTCCACAGGGAGGGAGGTATCTCATGTCTAAAAAAAATGAAGAAAATAAAAACATAGGCAATTAACAGCTTCAAATGAGAGACTTTCTACAACAGACTACACATTAAAGAGGCAACCATGCTTAATTACAAAGGGTTGTTAAGTGGCAGTGCTGGTTTTCACCCCAGATGGAGTGTGGCGTTGATCTGTGGTGCCGTGGTTCATCTGAAATCCACTCACCATTTTCCTGATGGCAGCGTTTGAATGTTCTGCCGCTGTGGCGATCAGCTCCAGAGATTCTGAAAAGAATAAAGGAGTAAGGTCTTGATATTCACAAGGTGTCATTTTCCCATTTTGCCTTTTATCTTGGTCTGTTAACCTTGCATGAATCTTTTGACTGAAATATTTCCAGGCACATGCACGGATAGTTGAAATGAAACAGAAAGTGGGCTGCTGTGGTCAGTGGAGGAGATGAGGCCCATTTCAGCGTTCTGGCGTTCTGCACTCACTCTGAGCGTCTTTGAAGTCGTCCGCGTCTTCTGGCAGGCGGTGCAGATAGTCTTTGAGCAGGAGCTCGTAACGAGGGATCCTCTGCACAGGCTCCAACATGTGGTGCTGTAGGGTAAGATTCCCACACATCTCCTCTTTCTGCAATACACACCCAAAAGAATACGATGACTAAAAAGAAAATATGCACCGATCCATTCCCACAGACGAATGCAGAACATTTGCAAAGACAGAGACCTTAAAGACAACATGAATCAAGACTGAATCTATTTACACACCTATTTTGCACAATTCATTTGTTCACATAATTATAAAGAAAAGCTCTCATTCAAATACATGTTAAAATACAAGATATATATATATATTATTCATATCACTAAAGTGTATATAAAATGTTAATATATAATATATAAAAAGAAAAGAAAACTAGTTTTCATTCAAATATATTATATACTATATATTAAAATATATATACAAGCGTCTTTACTTTTTATATTATTACTGTATTTTTTAAAATATGATAATATATATATGTGTGTGTGTGTGTTTGTATTTTAATATAGAATATATTTTAATGAAAGCTCCTGAAAACAAGTTTTTCATTTATATATACATATACATAAAATTAAAAACTTGTTTTCATAAGCTTTTGTTTAAATATACAGTATCGGTATTATAAAAAAATTATATATATATATATATATATATATATATATAGTATGTTACTATGTGGTGACTAGACTGTAATATTGCTTTTCTCAATGTTTAATACTTAAAATTAGAGGTTTGCTCAAATTCCTGCACAATATTTTAAAACATTTTACTTTTCACAATGCAATCAAATCTTGCTCGTCTCCGGCTAAATTATTTCCCAATGAATATTTTGTTTCACTCTGATATACATCATGTTGCACAAGAAATGCATCATGTCTTTAACAATAAGGCAAACTCCCAAATCATTGCCAAGCACAAACAAAATAATTCACTGGTAGTGTAAGCCTTGCGTGATGGAGCCCATGACATGCCTGATCTCCTTACAGCAGTCCTGTGATCTCAGACACTGGGCCTCACACACTCTTGATATTCTTCACACAGTGGCAACCAGAGACGTTTGAAGTGCAGCACCAGGCCTGATTGGGGCGCCATTAGTATTCACCATAACCTACAACTCCCCAAAAACACTCCCGCACCCACAGCGATTCACTCTTTCATCTGACGCACTCAATCACCGCGGAGCCGTGGGAGCGCTCTCGTTATTTTGAACACGAACGCTCTTGTCTCAGACTGTGAAGGTGGATTCGGTGAAGTGCACCTGGAGGATGAGATTACTGTATGACTAACACACGCTCTGTTCATTCAGTCGATGGGTGTGAATTATGCAGGGTTGCGTGCAATTAACACTCATTATAACGGTGAGGGGGTTTTCACACATTTCATCTGACTCTGAGAGTGTGATGCTCAACAGTACTCACCACATCTGACTGTTAATAGCAACAATCTCTGCCGTGACATTTTTAAGATAACTTTTATTGTAACTCCGATTGTCGTTTCACACTTCTACACTTGAAATCTATTCAGACGATCTATTCACTTTT
Source organism: Tiaroga cobitis (assembly GCA_030578255.1). Lineage (NCBI taxonomy): Eukaryota > Metazoa > Chordata > Actinopteri > Cypriniformes > Leuciscidae > Tiaroga > Tiaroga cobitis. The sequence continues at coordinate 34,918,780 of CM060598.1, read as the reverse complement.
TACTCTAGTAAAAAGTGAAACTCTAGTAGTTTATTAAACTAGTTTAAACTCTAGAGGTAGCATTTAAGATACGCCACTCACAAGTCCATTACAAAAAGCATATGTTAAAGGGATAGTTCACCCAAAAATGAAAATGTTGTCATCATTTACTCACCCTCAAGTTGTTCCAAACCTGTATGAGTTGCTCTCCTCTGTTGAACACAAAAGAAGATATTTTGAAGAATGCTGGTAACAGTTGACAGTAGCCATTGACTTTCATAGTAGGAAAAAATACTATAGAAGTCAATGGCTATCGTCAACTGTCTGGTTACCAGCATTCTTCAAAATATCTTCTTTTGTGTTCAACAGAGGAGAGAAACTCATACAGTTATTATTAGGGATGTCCCGATCCGATCACGCGATCGGAAATCGGGCCCGATCACGTGGTTTCAGACTCGATCGGAATCGGACGTTACCTCCCGATCAGGACTCGGATATATGTAAATTAGGGGTGTAACGGTACACGTAATTATTGAACCATTTCGGTACGAGGCTTCCGGTTCGGTACGCATACAAACCGAACGATTCCTAGGACCATTTTTCCTGCAGACAAAATCCGCGCTGGTGCGACCACCACAACGTTGCGCAACATCAAATGGCAAACGTAATGAAAGCGGAACGAAACTGTGCTTCTCATTATATTGTGCTTCACGCACCGTTTATCAGTTCGGACCAGCAACATCTGTGCAGCGCGAGATCAAGCGACACTGTGCTAAGAGATCCAGTGAAGAAAACATTTGAATTCGCCACTGAAGTAATAACATTGCTGCGAGATCTAGTGAGAAGCATTCACATTTCTCCGTTATTAACCGTAGATCTCTATTAGATCAAACAGCGCTGACGTGGAAACCAGGAGAAACATTGTGCCGTGAATGAACATGGATTTAGTGTTGCACTTCAAAACTCAAATATTATATAAATATATATTTAAATGTTATTTTTAATGTGATTACCAAAACATTATTTGTTCATCCTTCAAAGATTACCCCCATTTATAAACCTGAAAGTGTCAAGATGTAGAAAAACTCAAACTTATTTAAAAATAGTTTTTCTTTTAATAAATAGGAAATTTCTCTGGCATTTCTTTCTTTTTGCTGTATCGTATCGAACCGCAAATTTTGTGAACTGTTACACCCCTAATGTATATATATTTATTATCATTATTTTTTTATACACTTTTAAAACATTTTTATTTTTTGCCTGCTGGGTATTTTAAGTTGAGGTGCTATTTGTTTTTATATTAGACTTTTTCTATATTTACAGTTATGTTATTTATTACTTGATTGTACAAGCTGCCTCACAGAAGTGTTCTGTTTGTTAACAGAGTTGTTGAATGTTAAAATAAGGTGAATTAAATAAAAAATAAGGAACATCCTGGATCAGTTTTTTTTCTCTTCTTTGTTCTTTTTTAATGTATTATATGAGTATCGGATCGGGACTCGGTATCGGTAGATACTCAAAGTCAAATGACTCGGAGGCAAAAAAACCTGATCGGGACATCCCTAGTTATTATACTTCAAATATTTCTCCATGATTTGAATGTTCTCTTTCAAACATTCGTTCGATGTCTCACTATAGGAAACACCTCAGGCGTGACCCATCCTGGAAGCACCAATTACACCACACCTGTGAGTTGACAGTCCTGCCTCCCTCATATATATCGCTGCTTTTTCTTATTACAGAGCATTGCATCCTTAGCATAGCACAAAGCGTTTAAAGTTCCCACTGATACCTGGATGTTGTGGATGATGGCTTTGAACTGAGAGGAGCGCTGCATCCAGGTGTTCACTAGCTCCATGGCCCTGTCAAAGTTTTTCACATACTCGCCATACATCTTCAGGAAAGGTGCCAGTTTCTGCAGGATGTCCCCGATGCGGGGGTTCAGATCCCTGAAGGGAGAAGCGCAGAAGTTTACTTTGTGAAAACATATGTGGCTTCTATCTGCTTAAATTCTGAATTCAAAATGTCAATAAGAAAAATGATAGTTCCATTTCTGAAATCTGATTGCATGAGCCACTGCAAAATAGTCAAAAACACATCGGTTCAATACTCTAATAATGTGCCAGATCTAAAATATCATCCAATAATTAGGCTAATCAAAAATAAAACTAGGCAGATGATTTTTACAGGGTTATTATTAATATAAATTTAATAATTTATAAAGCATTAACATATTTTTATGTAACTATATTATTGCCCAGGTCTTTATATCCTCCTTTATTTCCTCATACATCCAGTATACTTATGTAAAGCAATACATACTATATATTAAATCTCAACTGCCTGATTTTATTTCTTGGCAAAAAATCGTGGAAATAACATCACAACCTTATTTTCCATCAAGAGGTGCATACATTTTTGGTCAAGATCTTGTATTTGACAATGTCCAGCACTCTGTAAAGTCTCCTCCAGCACATCCCAAAGACTTTCAATGAATGTCTGGACTCAGAGGGGTCAATTCATGAGTGAAAATGATTCTTCATGCTTTCTCCCAATCATTCTTTCACAATTTGAGCCTGATCTTGACATTGTCATCCTAGAATATGGCCATAATGTGTCTTCCTACATGGTTGTTTAAGAAATGAAAAGCTACACACTCCATCAACTAGAGTTAGAAAAACTGTTGCCAAACATATAACATGCTAGAAACACAATAATCACTGCAATATTGATCCAGTCATTGACTATTTAAATCGAAACAGTGACATATTTTTGGCCGAATAATGTATAATATATAGCAAACCTTAACTGCATGATTGCTTGTATCGTAGCAAAATATAACTGCATTATCTATCAGCTCTAATCTGCTAAATGCGACTATAAGCCATTAAGATATTATAAACATTAACATCATGAATTTCTGTAAACAATGTGTATACAAATAAATTTGTCTTGACGGCAAGATAAAACATTAGTTAGGGGGTAACATTACCACTTAACCATAGTAAAATCCCTCTCACAGAGCATTTCTGTCTTTCTCACCATTCCTCCATGCGTTTCTCCAGCGCGGGCAGCAGGAACTGCTGGTGGAAGCAGTAGATGGAGCAGATGTTGGAGAAGATGCCCATGACCACCTCACAGGGGAAGGAGCTGCGAGCTCGGGCTTCCTCCATCAGCTGGGCGCAGAACACCTGGTCCAGGAGGTGCAGTCTGGACACGTAGGCCTTCTCCGTATGCAGAAGCTCATTAGCAATGTTAAACACCCGCTGCTGGAACGACAGCTGTAAAAACAGAACATGATGACTGAATAATGACAGTTTGAACACACCTGTGACAACAAGATGGACTGAAGTGTGTGGTTTTAATAGTAAGAACTTTAAAATTAAGTGCATGTGTGTGTGTGTGTGTGTATATATATATACACACACACAATATACACACACAATGTGATTTATTTCTGTGATGCAAAGCTGAATTTTCAGCATCATTACTCCAGTCTTCAGTGTCACATATGGTGCTCAAGAAACATTTCTTATTATTATCAGTGTGGAAATCAGTTTTTGCTGTTTCATTTTTTTAAAAACCGTGATCAATTTCCCTAGTATTTTTTTAATGTATAATTTTTTAAATAGACTTTTTTGTAATAATATAAATGTCAGTTTTAATCAATTTAATGCATCCTTGCTGAAAAAAAGTATTAATCTCTCTTTTTTTTCTGACCACAAACTTTTGAACATTAGTGTAATAAAATACAAATATATATGTAAAATAATAATAATATATTGTATGTGTAGATCTATATATATAATTTTTGTCAGGGTTTCTTGCACCAAATTTATTTATCCCTCAGAGTTAATTAAGCTGTTTATGTATACTGCATATATGTGTTTATGTCAATTATATGTAAACTATATGTAAATGTGTCTTTGGTGGTACAAAGATACCCAAGAGTAAGATCAATCTTTGATAAATTATTTAATCATTTCCTCACCTTATAAATTAATTAATGGTAGGCATGGTTTATGAAGAACATACTGCATATATGGGTTTATGTAAATTATATGTAAACCATATGTAAATTAGTCTTTTGTTATACAGAGGTAACTAAGAGTAAGATCAATCTGATCTTATAAATGAATGAATTAATGGTAGGCATGGTCTCTGAAGAACACACTTGTACTCACCTCAGAAGAGTCTTGTCGTTCAGCTTTAGGCAGAGGTTGTAGAGCCATTGGGTTCATCTCACTCTCGTCACCACTGCCCTCTTCCATATCACTGTCTCCCTCTGAGTCTCTGCCGCCCTCCACACCGCTGGCCCCCACTCCTCCGGGCCCCTCGACATAGGCGCAAGGAACCCCGGGCCCTGGGCTGCACGGGCAAATCTCCCTCTCGTGACCGACCCGATCCTCATCCCCAACAAAGCACAGCTCCTCGCTGTGTGAGGGCGAGCTGATACTGTCAATACCGCTGTCTCTATTGGCCAGCTTCCCATCCATCTGTGACGGTGGGAGTGACAAGCGTTCCGACGGGATTTCTGATTGGTTGGCTGTAAGGTCCCTCATCTCCATATTGTCCAGCAGTTTATCAGAGGCACCGTAGCCTGATTCCATAGAGAGCCGCTTTTCTGAGCAGGACGCCCCAAGTTCACTGTCATCCTCCTCGGTTTCGTCCACCTCGTCTTCCTCCTCTTTTTCTACTTTCTCGACCTCCTCCTCGGCCAGCGGCGCCTCTAGTGGTTCCTGAAGGGACGTGCAGGGCAGGATGAACTCCGAGGGTGGAGGGCTAAATGACCCAGGAGCGGCTTGCTGGTCCGGGACCCGTGGGGTACACATCACTCCGCCGGTGATATCTGGAACCACGATGATCTGCTCCCTGGAAAAAGGCACAAAAAAAATGTCTTGTTACATATGTGTATATTATATATAAACATCACATTGTGAGCACTACATAAAAAATAAAATACAATTTTCTTTGAGTATTTTTTGTTTTGTTTTAAAAAAAAATATCTTAATATCCTTCAGACAAAAATTTACCTGAGAAGAATATTTGCATAAAATATTAAGACTTGTTTTCGGAGAACATATGTTGAATTAATCCTTGCTTATCATATTGGCAAGTTAAATTAAATTTTAACTAAAGTAAATAAATAATAAACTAAATTTAATAAGATTTATGCTTAAAAATAAGAACCTAGAGCTATATTCTCTGAAAAATTCTCCATATCTAATGCAAATCTGTTTCTCAAGTTCATCTTGTTTTTAAGGATGTTTTTTTTTTTTTTACTGGAAAACAAGACAAAAATACTGATTAATAAAATATTTTTTTGCAGTGAGAAGAAAGACTTAACTTCTTGTTTACCTGTGATCAACAAACGGAGATATCATTACTTGAGCACCAAATCAAATCTGACTGTAGTTCTGAAAAATAAATCTACCATAATCTAAAAACGGGCACTCGACTGCTGTGTTCTCTTACCTCTCAAACTTCTCAATGAGCGAGAGGACACAAGTGGGGGAGGAGCTTCCCTCTGCTCTCGGTAAAGTGGCGCGTGATTGGCGAGGGTCAGCGGGGAGTGGGCGGCAGGGCGGGGGAGGGAGGGGCTTGTCCGGGGGGCGTGGCCGGCGAGCGCCCTGCTGCTGTAGATGAGGGGGTTTCGGGGGCACTGAACGAGACAAAATCAATACAGAAATCAATACAGTGAGACTGTACGATCACATGACTGCACCACAGAAAGACACAGATATGAAATTAGAACAACAGGGTAGAATAACAAGTACTTTTACTAGATTGCATTATAATTGTATATCATATTGTATCATCAATTAATCATGAGGTCAGAACAGTAAACATTAAATTAGTCACCCAATTTAGTATATTTATATATGCACGAAACATACACTACCCTTCAAAAATACATATATATTTTAAATGAATACTTTTATTAATTTACTAGTGACAGTAAAGACTTATATTAGTAGAAAATAAATCTATTTCAAATAAATGCTGTTCTTTTGAACATTCTATTCATCAAAGGATCCTAAAAAAAATGATCACGGTTTCCACAAAAATATTAAGCAGCACAAAATAATCAGAAATGTTTCTTGAGTATCAAATCAGCATATTAGAATGATTTCTGAAGGATCATGTGACACTGAAGACTGGAGTAATGATGCTGAAAATTCAGCTTTGCATCACAGAAATAATATTTCAGTGTTTTATTGTGTCTTTCTTTGATAAAAATAAATGCAGCCTTGGTAAGCATTAGAGACTTTTTTTTTTAAATATAAAAGGTAATATAAAGGTAGTGTATCTCTCAAATCTCATTTGCAAATGTGCCTATTTCAATCAATAATAACACATCGACCTCTGTCCTTCACATGAACTTATTGTATGGCTTCAGAAGACTTGATATATAGCATACAAGTTGCCATTTTGTCCTTTTTAGAGCCCGGAGGCCCTTGTTCACTGTATGTTCAAACTGGTATTCCATGCTGGGACTAGCATGGGAAGTGGGAGTGCTGGTGGACCAGCTACACCAGTTCAGTTTCAGCTCCACCAGCACTACACCAGCTCTAACCAGCATAAACCCACCTGGACCAACATGGAATTCATGCTGGTTTAACTTTGTACTGGAATTTTCAGCAGGGGTGTCATGAGGATGAGTAAGTTATGCCAGAATTTTTTTTTTAACTATCCCTTTAAATGTACAGAACATACCTTGAGGCTTTGGCCCAGGTAAAGGTGGGCGTGTCTTAGGGGGTGGAGGCGGGACATCCTGAGGTCCGTTCTCAGTTGTGCCATTGCAGTGCTGTGGTTCCAGGGGTCCAGGGTCAGAGCAGAGGTGCTGCGGGGTCTCGTGGGCTCCAAGGCAGGGGCCTGGCTCAAGGGACAGACTCTTGGTTAGGAGCCGCGGACTGGATGTGGACAGGCCTGACAGAAAGAGAGAGTGCAGACTTGCTTTGATTCAGAGAATCTGAATAAAGGGAATTAACCATGCCTAATGGTTCTTAATCAATTACAACCAATAACTGAAGTTAATGTCTTGTTATTGGTTTCATTTGAGTAGATTTTGGCCAAAATTTGGCTTTTTTTTCCCAACTCAGAGTTAAATACACCACTCTCTCTCTTTCATAGCCAGAGCTTTGTGATATAAAAGCCGTGTTTGTAGACAACAATGAGTTCCGATCAGGGTTGAAAATGTGAATAAATGAAATGAAACAACAGTTACTTGTGAGTGACACGAGTAATTCAAATTCAAGACAAAAATCTGTCACGGTTTATTCATCTCCTAACAACATTTACCATCAAAATATTTTCTAGGATGATTTTCTAGTTTTTTTCCCAGAACAACATTTCAAAAAGTCAGCAAAATGAGGAGGAAATTATACAAAATTATAATGTATTTATGATCCGTTTACAGAGAGACAGACTGTTTCATATTATGTGCCATAATGACTTGTATTGTTTATCACTAATATGCGGAAAACACAGATTCAGTCACGTTCAAAAGTCTAGGGTCGGTACGTTGTTTTAGCATAATTACTCCAGTCTTCAGAAATTATTTCTTATAATAATCAATGTTAAAAAAAGTTGTGCTGCTTAATATTTTCAGGATTCTTAGATGAATAGAAAGTTCAAAATGATAGCATTTATTTGAAACAGAAATCTTTTGTAACATTGTCTTACAATGTCTTTAATTTTTTGACATTGTAAGACAATGTTACAAAAAACATTTTGACAAAAACTTTTGACATTAAGGTTAATTTAATCCATCCTTGCTGAATAAAAGTATTAATTTCTTTTTTTTAAATTAACTGACCCCAAACTTTTGAATATTTGTGTAAATAACCCAATTTTAATCAGGACAAAAATATTAGTTTTTAATAAAAATAAATAAATAAAAAGTTTCATAAATTTGTCAATATTGCAAAAAGTTCAATACAAGGCTAGTAGATCCATTTAAAAAGTTGATTAAAAAACTAACTGGTTAGTGGTTACCCTCATGTCTTAGGCTCATCATTACTAGCATGATCATCTCAGACAGCAAACACTTAAAGAACCAACAGGAGAGAAGAAAACAAGACAGGCAAATTCAATTCAGCCTAATTTAATGGAGCCGGCTGGGCGTAATGGATTACAGTTGGGCTGAGTGATATGTCTGAATGCCAGAAAGCATAAATGTACAACACGTTTTCACACAAACCACCTCTGGGTCAATAAACTCTGAGTCCAGATCCTGTGATAAGTCCAAGTAAATACTCCACATCAATCTTGGGCTTAAATTACTCACTGGTTTGTGCTGACAATGTGAACATGACATCAAACTGTGAAAAAGACTTCTGGGTAAGCAGTTGAGCGCTCTGCGCCCTTGTTGTGCCATCGTGTGTTAAGTAGGTCAGTGTGTTAAAGTGCCAGTCTCGACTGTGTATATTTGCCTGTTCAGCTCAATCAGTGTAACACATTTTGAGATGGATCTAGTGACATAACCAAATTCAGAGCTTAAACACGCTACAAACGAGGCACATGTAAAATGCCATTTGAACATGGGCTTTGATATTAAAATGATCAAAAGTGGAGTTTGATATTAAAATGATCAAAAGTGGAGTTTGATATTAAAATGAGCGTGGACAGGAAAAAAATCGAGTCGGAATTTCCTTAAAGTGGCACGGATGGGTCAGATGTTGGGCAGACCCGCTGTCTAGATGACGTTGCCATTTTAAAAAAAGCTTCTGTCCCCCTACAAAGAGCTAATTGCTTCCATATGGTGACACTCATACCAGCTAGTGCAGGCAGGGGGCTGAAATGACTTCCACATGCTCCAGCAAAATTACTTAAAGGTGAAGAAAGGCTAGCGAAGGAGAAACCAGAGTTATCCTAGCCGCAGTTTTGGATTTGCAGCGCATGTTGTTCTCCCCATGTGCTCTGAAACGGTCCTGCATGGGAAAGGGATGTGTGCTGTGGTCTACAAGCCCATTTGAGTCGGGACGGATTAAATATGTATCAAAAGAACAGGCCCATCCAAAACACGAAATCTGCCTTTGATTTTTTTTTTTTTTTTTTGTAATTGTCTTCTTTTGTAGCAAATAGCAGGACTATACTATGCTATGGTTGCTAAAGTGCTCTTTTAAGTAGGCATATAATTGAGTGATATTGTAGATTTTACTCATATTTATGAATATTTTCAATTAGTTCTGATTTTGTGTTTTTGTCATTATTTTGTTATTTTAGTAAGTTAAACCAAAGATATACAAGGTATGTCTAGTTAAACTAGATATACAAAGACGGTGCACTCGTATTACTATGGATGGAAGAAATTGCAACGCACAATATGGCGAAATAAGTCTTCTAAATAAAAGAGCCAATCGCCAATTGGTATGGTCATTTTGTCACTACAGCTGCCGCTCTGAGATTCGCGCTTATGTTCGCACGTGTACATTGGCTGGTACAGCCTGAAAAATGCCGTTTTTGTAATGATTTGAGCATTTAGAAACAAAATTTAAAAGACAGTTGTTGTTAGATTTCATTAGCGATTTCAAATATGAAATGTAATTGTAATCTTGGTGAACAGCTTTGGAGAATTTGATGTTTCTCCATTCAAAGAGATAAGAGCTGCACTCGCATGACTAGAATAGCTGCCCGAGAGGCGTTTTAAAGATGGCCACCGAGTGAAATGATTTGCCTTATGCCTGTGCAATTTCGGCAATCCTATAAGATCTTTACAAATCACACTGTACAACATGGATCTAATAAACTTGGGTACCACATGTATGTATGTACGATGATGACACCTATTGAATCGTAGGCCACGACACAAGTTAGTATAGATGAATAAAACATCATCAGCATGCGCTAGTGGTAAACAAATGCACTGAAAAAAAGAGGAAGCGAAAGAGGAGAATATGGATTATGGATATGATCATGGCTAGGGAAAAGAGGGTAACTTGGCATGCCAATTTTGCAAATGGAGCGGCATGTCGCGTTGATCAGTAGGCCATGTTGCATTTTTATTGGCTAGTCAGTAGACATAGGTCGTAGCAGCAAACACACTGTGAGATGATCACGCTAAATATCTGAAATTATCGCAGACTATCTTTGGTCGCAAGACCATGACAACAGCCGTCTTTGAACCTCTCTCACTGTACGACGTAGGACCACCGTTTAGGAGCCACGGCCACAGAAACCTCCACGATTGGTCATCTTTCGTCTAGGACTGCCCAATATCGTACAATGTGTACCGGGCATGAAAGGGACTTGAGAAAGATATTTGGAAGAATGTTTGTAAAAAAAAAAAAAAAAATACTATGGTCAAAGGGGGGGAGATCTACTTGGTTACAAACATTCTTCCAAATATCTTGCCTTTGTGTATAGCAGAACAAAGAGATGTATACAGGTTTGGAACAACTGTTAAGGATGAGTCAATTATGACAGAATTTTCATTTTTGGGTGAACTATCCCTTTAGTTTTATGAGTTTGTTCAAATGCATAACCCTACGTATGAGTAATAGTAATGCCACGCTAAATAATAGTGCTTCCTCAGTCTTCAGTCAATCTTAAATTTCTTTTCTTTTTTTTATTATTATTTTTATCAGAACAAGGTACATTGAAAGTATTCAGTGACATAACACTATTAAAAGGTTTTGCCTTTTCAAAATTTCCACCCACCGATTCCCATCCCAACACAACAACCCCAACAACTAATTCCCCCCCCAAAAAATAATAAATACATAAAAATAAACACATATACATAAATTACTCAAATTACTTTAAAGAGGGAGGAGTATATTCTTCTCAAAATAGTTTATTAAAGGGTCCCATGTTTTGCCAAATGTTCTGGTTGATCCCCTGAGAAAATATAAATTTTTTTCAGTTTTTAGAAACATCATTAGATCACTAAGCCATGATGACATATTAGGTGGATTGTGTGATTTCCACTCTAGGAGAATTCTTCTTCTAGCTATTAATGTGGCAAAAGCCAGGGCATTCTCTTTATTTTTGGCTATTTGAAAGTCGTCACCTCTGACTCCAAACAGAGCCATTATTGGGATAGGGTGAATTCTAAATTTAAAAGCTGAGTTTAAAATCTCAAAGACTGAAAACCAAAATTGTCTCAGTTTAGGACAAGACCAAAACATATGGGTTATATCTCCCTTTGACGCATTACAGCGGTCACACGTTTGGGTATAGTTTAGCCAACTTTGTTTTACTATAATGAATACAGTAGAGAACTTTCATCTGAATCAAATTGACAATCTTAAATTTCTATTCAAAAAGAATCTAAATAGCTTTTCATATGGTCTTTTTCCATAGCAGACAGAGAGAGAGAAATATATTTCCATTTACTGGCACAAAGCCTAAAGTCAATCAAGGCACAATGTCATTGAGACATCTAAACATAGAAACAGAAAATTCCTCCAGTACAGCCAAACGCATGAGTTTTAATGATTACAAGCAATGCATGCTCTTACTACAAATTGAATGTCATCAAAAATAAAGCCCTGCTGAAATACGCTTCATACAAGCATCTTCTCTTTTGAGAAGTTTACTTCTGACTGACTGATATTTTCATGCTCCATTTCTCCTGAAGGCATAAAGTGCAGACAGGGGGCTTTTAGGGCCATAAGGATAAAGAGACAGACATACATGGGGTAAAAATATGCTGTTCTGCTCTTCTATTCAGAGGCTTAAGATTAATCCATGAAGTGCTTTGGCTGCAGTTTATTAAAGGAATAATTCATCTCCATTTTTGTCTTCACCCTCATGTTATTCCTACTCTGTATGAAAAACAAATGTTAAGATGTTCAGGACATTTATGCCACTTTTTAGTCTTTTTGGAGTTTGTTGAATGGCCCTGGTCACAAAATGCTTTTATTGTGGCAGCTCAGATCTTCCTCAAAAATAATATCGTATTTTGTTTTGTACAAAAGAAACTAAGAGTGGGAGAAAAATAACTGATTTCCAGGTGCATCGCGATTCTGTCTTCAACGATTCTGATTCAATTTTGTTTATTGCTTGAAATGTGTTTCTTTATTATTTTATATTTGCTTGTAGTGTTTTGATGCTATATTGAAAAGTAATTATAATTATGTAATAGAAAAAATGCATATTCAAAAGAAGGGTTATTATTGTTAACGAATACTATTAAAAACATATCTGTTCATTTAAATAAAGCTGAAATAAAATAAAATATAAATATTAGTTGAAAAACTTCAACTAAATGAAAATTTGAAAGCACTAAAATTATTAACTGGAAATAAATAAAAACTAAAACTTAAACTTAAATATAAATATGCAATAAAAATTACAAAAGCATATAACGAAATGACAAAATATTCAACTAAAATTAACAAATAAATAAATAAAAGCTAATTCAAAATATTAATAAAACTATAATAAAACTAAAATATCATTGACAGTCGATTAACTCAATCAATCAATAAATGAATAAGAAAAAAACATAAGAATCATTGCAGAATCGGATCAGATCGCGAGGTGCCTCTAAAAGCCATACACCTTTTGAAACAACTTGAGGGTGAATAAATGATGACAGAATTTTACTTTTTTGGTGAACTATCCCTTTGAGAAACTCAAATGGGAACGGAGGTCTAAGCATAATCTGAATTACCCATGATTCAATAAAACATCTGCCTCACCAGCCTCCCTAACAACACCACTTTGAGGACATTCAGAGCCAGATTGAGCCTATTGACTGCAGCCGTTTGCATTTCAATAACAATCGACCTGAAAGATTTCCAGTCCCCAGTAAATCTATACAACTGTTTAGCAATATGTTAATGAGCAGTTAATTAGTGCAGAGTGGTGTTAAGATCACACCTGAAAGAAAGTGCCAACATGGCTAAAACCAAAGGGAAACGTTCTGGGGTCAAACTTTGAGCAAACGTGATGAACCCTGCCTGCACTGTAAGGAAGTGACTGTTACAGAGATTCACACATTAGGACCAAGGTCAAATTCTTCTCCTAAATGGTACCAAGAGTCCTGTAAAATACGAGCGCTGGTACGGTGGAGGTATTGCTGTCTCGGCACTGAGGCACAGCGGACTCGCATTTGACAACCGCTGCAGAAATCTCCACCCGTGGGTCTGATCTCAGGATGGCAGTTACACCTTCACAATTCAGATGGATGTCTACACTACACAAAACACAGAAACGCTCTTATTTGAATGATGATACACTTTTCAGCTTGTCAGACACATATTCACTGGCTTTTCACTCAGCGTGAAGTCAGGAGAGTATATTCAAACCATGTGGCTTCCTTCATGTTATTCAGTAAGATTTTTTATTTTTATTTTGAAAGACATTTTCAATACTTTGATTCAGAAAGGATGCTTTACATTAAAGACTAGGGGTGTAACAATATATCGTGTCACAAAAATGCATCAATATGTATCGTGGATGGTGACAATATATATTGTGTATAATTCACCCAAAATGAACATTTCTGTGAGGAAAAAATTTAAATTCGAGTTTTAGTGTCAGTACTACATTTAACTGCTATATAATGTTGAATATAATGTATAATAATGCAATGGGGGAATATTTGTGTGTCCTGATAATGCCAAATGTCTGATGTTACCAGTAAAAAGTGTCCTACATTATTTTAAATCTATCTAGTCAGTGACAGAGCGCAAGCATATTCGTCTAAAATAATTCTGTTTTCAGCTTCAGAATCATGAATATTGTTATTCTGGTGTCTCTATTGTCCTGTGCATTGGGTTTCCAGAAGTCCAACATTTACACACACAATGTAATATCAAATTTAGCATTTTAATCAACAGTACATTTTTTTTGATAATCTTTTATCATATATCTTGGAGTATCTCAATAATAACATATCGTGAGTTCAGTATCGTGATGTGTAGCGAATCGCGACATGAGGGAATCGTTACATCGCTATTAAAGACAGTAGGCTAAAGACTTTGATGTTGTTACAAAAGATATGTATTTCTATAAACGCTGTCTACTCATTAACGAATCATGAAAAAAAATGTATCAGGGTTTCCACAAAAACATTAAGCAGCACAACTGTTTTCAACAATGATAATAATAAGAAATGTTTCTTGAGCAGTAAATCTGCATATTAGAATGATTTCTGAAAGACCATGTGACACTGAAGACTGGAGTAATGATGCTGAAAATTCAGCTTTGCATCACATAATAACATATACACAATATTAATGTTTTTACTGCATTTTTGCAAAAGAGACTTCTTTAAAAAAAAAAACATTCAAAAATCTTACCGGCCCCAAACTTTTGAAAGGTATAAATGATAATAACAACATCACAAAGACAGTGTGAAATAGTCAAATTCATCTATATCTTTCAGTATTTAATGACTTTTTTTCCTGAGGAAGATCTTTTACTTGACAATTTGCCCAAAAGAAGAAGAAAAAAGATTATTGGAGAATATTTTACAAGAGAATAGATACCATTTCAGTCTTTCTACTTTGAAATTTCAAGTTTAATTCAATGCACTTTCTTACATTTATTTGTTATCTTACGTAATTATTTTTGAAATTGAAAATTGTTCTAAGTAAATTCTACACCAAATATTTTTTTCCAGTGTATCTTAGAAGGCAGCAATCATGTGGCCTATACCTTGCAAAACACTTAGCATCAGACAAAGCCTTAAAATGCTGCCTATATGTTTTGGAACAAAGATAAAATAGGATGCTTGTGGTTAGAGATGTGTCGGTCTGTTGGGAGATATCTATAGATTAGGGCTTCCTCGTGTTACAATAACATGACCAGTCAGAATCCCTGTGCCTGTCAGTCAACTCAGGATCAATAAGACATTTAGAACCACATCACTTTGCTGATTCATCTATCTTACGTGACTTTCCATGAATGTTTTATGAACTCTGATATGGAATGGGAACGGGCTCCTCCAAGATTTTATACCTGCTCATCCCAACATGCAGGGAATAGAAAGCGTAACAGCAAACATCAGGCCGCCATGGCTATGAAAAACGGCAGTGAAAACAAACTTTCTCTTTGATCATATCTATTCCACCATGAGCCGAGGGATGTGTTGAAACAGACTATTTTTATCGTGATCAGGAGCTTGTGCACTGACAGGACAGTCAACACGCCGTCGCTATACACAAGCTGAGCCACAGCAAAGGCTTGCTCTCATCTAAACACAGCTAAAACACAAGCACAGATGACACTGCATAACAATGCACAGCCTGTGAAGTGGAAAAACAAGTCTATTACAGCACCTGAAAGGCTTTCCAAAAATCTGCAAGGAAACATTACTGGAATCTGTGGATGGTTTAAGAAAAATACTGCAGTCAGAACTACAGACGGTCAATCATGTACCAGGTGTCGACTTCTTCTGTTAATGGGTCAGACATCAGCAAAACACCACTGCACACATCCCTCTGTCATTCTCCTATACAACCGGTCACAAGTTTGGAATAATTAAACTTTTTTTAAAACGTTTTAGAAGCGAAATGAAGATTATTCTGCTCACCAAGGCTGCATTTAATTGATCAGCTCCTGCGAGGACTTCAGACGATACAAACTCTGAATCAACATGCACCAATGCTACAATTTTCTATACGTCATAATTATTTGTTTACAAACAAGTATTCATTTCTTCAATGAGCTCATTCTTTCCTTACATTATTACATTGTTTAAATGAATAAATGTTTAGCGAACTGTGATTTTTATACATTTCTGAAATACAGAACTTCTGATAACAGATCACTCTAAATTGTAATGTTGACTGCAATGCAATGCATTTTCAGTAAAGCTGCTTTGAAGTGATGTGTATTGTGAAAAGTGCTATAAAATAAATGTGAAATGAATTGAATCAAAATACAGTAAAAACAGAAATATTGTTAAATATTATTGCAATTTAAATACACAGTTTTTTATTTGAATATATTTTAAAATGCTATTATTCCTGTGATGACAAAGCTGAATTTTCAGCATCATTACTCCACTCTACAGTGTCACATGATCCTTCAGAAATCATTCTCAAACGCTGTTTGATGCTCAAGAAACATTTCTTATAGCAAAATTAAAGGCCCACTGAAGTGCCTTGAAACGCGTAACAGGGTGGGACATATCGAACACTCCTCCCCTTTTTAAGAATAGCCAATTCTAGTTTATTTTACAGCTCGGCCAGAGCCGTTGAGCTCTGTAAAGCCGCCGTTTCCTCCTAATCGCTAACAGTTTCTCCTCCTAAACTCCTCCATATGGCTTTAAAATATAGCATACTGTGCAGAATTCAAATGGGTCGTCTGATACGTTTTCCGGTCTGCGCTATCATGCCTCTGGACCGGAGCTGCTGCGGTTCATGTGACACTAATAAAATGTGACGACTTTCAAGACTACATTCGCCCCAATGGAAAGCATATTTACACACGTCTGAATCGTTCCCTATCCCATCTATATTGCACTATGTGCCATTCACAATCACCATATAGGAAAAAGTAAACGGGTGAACAAGTGACCGATCTCAGCCGCAGCTTCAGTGTCTATTTATAATTTAGGGGGCGGAGCTTCAGATTCTAGAGAGCATTTGATTAGACAGAAAATCTAATGAGAAGCTAAACTGCAGAGTGATGTCATCAAAAGTATTGATCCATATTGGCGGAAGTGAGAGACTTAAGTTTTGAATGCTTACTAAATGCACATTTTGTCATTGTTTTGGAGCACACTATAGCTTGTAGATAACAGTAAGGCTAACATATTCATACTAAAAGCCAATTTCATTCATGGGGACTTTAAAAACAGTTGTGCACCATGACAGAATATTTTACTGTATTTTTGATTGAATAAATGCAGCATTGTAAGAGACTTCTTTCAATTTAAAAAAAAAAATCTTAACTATTCCAAACTTTTCTATTTAAATCTAAACAAATCCACACATAATTCAATGCATTGCATGAAACTAAAACATAAGAAATTCCATGAAAGTTAACAGTGTTTTAGGGGAATGCTTGTGACGAAGTAAGTTGGATGAATGGATTCTCAGAAGAGTGTAGTTAGTTCATTTCCGAAATGCAGCAGACTAAAGGAACGCATTGCTGAAATGGATCCTGTAGTCAGGCACACCCACTCTGTGGAAAGCTGACAACAGGCATTGTTTTGATGTATCATACAGTCCCTCTTGACTTTTAAAATAACAGATTGTCATCTCATCAGACACGGTATGAAGAAACAGACATTGCATTTCACATAGCCAAACCCTGACAACAACATGGAAACACAAACACACACACCTACAGCTCACATTCCCTAATGATGGCAGGTGTATGCTGTCTTTGCATCATCAAATAACCTTCAAAAAGCACGCATACTGCAAGCGCAGGGGTCGGCGACAGCAGTAGTAGACCCCTTAAGACTAAACCGCACACACATCTACATGTCAGGCTGCACTGCATGTCTCCCTGCATCCGTGTGCAGCAGGCAGTGATGCACCAGCCTGCAAAATGTATGTGAAGCACCAGCAGCAAGGCACAGACCATTCAAAATGTGCATGTTGGTGTGATTTATCATGTGCATTGACGTGCTTATCTATCACAGGTGTATGTCATTTGACCCTCTTGCATGTAAAAGCCCATCCCCCTCCACCAACAGAAAAAAAAAATCTGAATAAAATGCATTACAATTTCATCCAAACCTAAAATACACATCTTATGACAATGCATGCTAAAAATAATCCATTGTCAATGCAAATTATTAATGAAAATACAGCAGATGGTGAATACACCCACTTTACATACTGACACACTGAACTATTGAACATGCATATGATATTCCGGCCATGATGGTGTAGCCTAATATATGATGTTGGATGAGCAAACATACAACATTGCATATTTCCAAACAATTAGTACGATTCCGTTCATAAAACCAGTATTACGCCAAATATGTCGAAATAGAATATGACAAGCAAAAACGGTTCTTACCCCGAAGCACACTGGTTTTATCCATGTACATCGCGCAGCAAAATACGAAACCAGTCATTAAAATACAGAACGGGGAGACACAATCCCCCCCAATCACTCAAGGACGAAATAAAAATCAAATCAATAGGATTAACGCTAAATAAAACGCGATTCCGGTTGCTCCTCCAGTCCACCGGCGAACGATCTAAGGCGCGAGGAGGATCTGCGCTCTCACGCGCATCTCCAGCGCCTCGAAACCAACGCGCGTAACTACACAAACCCAGCCCAAAACACAGGTTAATGACACCAAAACGACACTAAAACGAATATCTGAGAGGTTTTTGCAGCGGTGGCCATGATGACACCGAAAATGCGGATATAATAGAGAAATAAAATGCACCCTCGCGCCCCCCACCCCTCGCTGACTGCCCTGACACACACACACACACATACACACATACACACACACAGCAGCAGCAGGACCGGGTCCCTCCTCCCCTCACCATCATCTTTACCATCCTCAGCTCTGTTTCCTTGACAACAGTTTAGAGGGTTTAATTTGGACTGTATATATTGTGATACAGCTAATATTATTATTCAAAGCAAAAGTGCTACAATTATTGTGTAATTTGTGTCAGAATTTGCTGTTCTACATTCTACATACTGGAGACTAGACAAAAAGTGCCTTGGCAATACTATATGGTATTTTGACATACCATGTTTAATTACACATGCACCATGTTTATTTGTTTGACAAATTATGTTACCCAATGCAACTTACAGTTTATTCAAGGAACATATTTTAATAAATATTAGGATGCATAATGTATAGAAGAAATACATTCATGTGCATTTGCCGGGAATCAACTTATGACCTTGGCATTGCTAGTCTATGTTAAACACTATGGCAATACAGTGACGATATCAGATAATAATACTATGGTACTTTGATATACACCACAGCAGGCCAACTAAAATTAATGTTCTCCAAGGTATTTCTAAGAAAACTATAGTAGTACCATGGTATGTCAAACAAAAAAATAATAATAAAAAGATCAAAGAAATAATAAAACAATACACGGAAGTACTGTTACTTTTGTGTAAGTGCATTACCAGTTGAGCTGCACACTTACAAATAAATAAAAGTACAAAAATACAAAAGATCCAATCACAAAAACGTGAATAAATATAAAACATTTATTAAACAAAAATAAAAATATGATAGAAAAACTAAATATATAAAATAATATTATTAAAAAACTTATGCAGCTGTAACACTCAGCATTAGAAGTATCAGCAGCAGTATATATAAATATATATATATATAAAAACACATACACATACATAGGTTATATCTAGGTTATTTATCTATATCTAGGTTAGGTTGATGTGGTTAATTGAACTGATGCATTTGAAGTATAAGGTTTGGACAGATCAAGGGCCTGTGACTCATGGAATAACCCTCTTATAATTAAACCGCATGTGTGGCAGTGTGTAATTAGGTTCTCTTAAAAATAGCCATCACCAATGATCACGCACGTGACCCTGTCTGTCATCTACATTTACTGACTTTAACCAGAGACTGTCTGAGGGGGAGGAGACAAATGAATAAAAGAAACCATAACACTTGAAGGGTTAGTTCACTCAAAAATGAAAATTCTGTCAGTAAGGAACACAAGTTAAGATATTTTTGATGAAATCTGAGAGCTGTCTCACTCCTTCATAGACTGCTAGGTAATTTCATCTGCCGGCCCAGAAAAGTTAGTAAAGACATTGTTAAAATAGTCCAAGTGACTGCAGTGGCTCAACCTTAAGTTTATCAAGCGATAAAAATACTTTCTGTGCGAAAAACAAAACAAAAAAAAAACTACTTTATTCAACTTTTTTTTTCTTCCGCGTGGGCCTCTGACGGGAGTTCACGAGAGCGCCACGACGCATGCGCAACTCTTGCATCGTCTTAGCTGTGTGCTAAGTGTCATTGTCCTGTTGAAAGGTGAACCTTCAGCCCAGTCTGAGGTTCTGAATGATCTGGACTAGGTTTTCATTAAGGCCATCTCTATATTTTGCTGCATTGAGCTTGCCTTCTACCCTGACAAGTCCACCAGACCCTGCCTCTGAATGCCCTCAGCATGATGCTTCTACTGTTGGGATGATATTGTGCAAGTGATGGGCAGTGCTTCATTTCCTCCATACATGATGTTTAGAACCGAGGTTCATCAGACCAGAGAATCCTGTTTCTCACAGTCTGAGACCTTTAGGTGCTTTTTTTACAAATTCCACGTGGGTTTTTGTGTCTTTACTGAGGAGAGGCTTGAGTCTGGCCACTCTGCCATATAACCCAGATAAATGGAGTGTGTCCTTCTGTAAGTGTCTCCCATCTTCATATATGTTCTCTTTTATTGAGAGGTGTGTGCCTTTCCAAATCATACACATTCACTTGAATTTGGACAGCTTAACTCCACACGAAGTGTAACATCTACAAGTGAAAATGGAATACTCCTGTGCTGAATAAAGTGTCCCAGAAAGGGAAAGGTAATAAATAAATAAATACAAAAAAAAATGCAAAAAATCAAAGTACATTATACAGTACACAGTATAATTATAAGGAAACTCAAGTTGTGGGTTTCTGACATTTTGTACAGTGGACCTCCAGTAATGTAAATAAGCACAATGACTTAGCAAATGCTTCTGGTGTCGACATAAACCACTGCAAAATCATCCATCCAGATGGGTTTCAAGCCGGATTAACATTCAATTCAGGACATCGAGTAGAGGCTGAGAACACAATAATAAAGCCTGATACAGAATATAAAAGTGTGTCACAACAAATTCTCTGACATCAGGTAAAGAAACGGCTGATCTCTGAGGTCACACAATTTACGCTATAGCGTGCATCTAGGCTGATTTGTGATGGCAGTATTTCCCCGTTGACAAAGGTCTGAATAATCCTCTCGCACAGAGAATGACTTGAGATTGCGTGGCATGGGGTTTGCCCTCTCTCTAGTTCATTTTCCTCACCCCTGCTGGGTCCACAGTGCTGTTGCTCTCTGAGACCATGGCACAGGTTGTAGGCTTTAAATGGAGAGATTTACCCCACTGATTTCCCTAGAGAGAAGGCCATCTGCCTACTGTCACTCGGCCCATTATTATGACTTCTACACAGTGCGCATGCTCACTGGCGGCATCACAAGTCGAAATGCCACAGGCCAATGACTCGCATGCACTGGAAATATTAATATTCAGAAGCTTATTAAAAGCATGCACTGCTTTCCAGGTGTATCATATCGTATTTGAAAAGTAATCATCTGCAGGAAAATATAAAACTAAATGTATATTTCCTAGAAAATTAATTAAAATAAATAAATAAAATGTGAGTGGCTAAAAAAAATGCTCAAAATAAAAAATGTATATAATAAATAAAACAAATATATAAAAATTATAAATAATTAAAATCAAAATACATCCATCCATGCATAATGAAAGAAATCTAAAAACATGAATCTAAAATTAAAGTAAATAGATATTTATTTACAGCACACCAATTAAAGCGCATGATTTGAGGTATGATTCATGTATGTAGCAGAAACGCATTAGGACGAGTTACCAGGCAATGTTTAATACTTTAATACTCAGGTGTTGTTCTAAATCTCTAATCTTACACATGAGCAATAATAATGATAGTGATGCTTGCCTTAGAAAACAGCACTAATAATAGCGCAATCGCACTGCAAGTATGAGTGAGCCATTTATAAATTCCCATTAAATGATTAAAATCATCTCTGGGGTGTATTCGTCCTCTTGTGTTTATCTCAAGGCAATAATACATCGACAACAGGATGAACATAAGGGACTAGCAGAACAGTTCCCTGTTTTTTTGTTAGTAACAGGAGGGATGAGCTAAGGGTTAATGGGGTTGACCTTCACTCCTTGCATTCATTGCACTTTTATTGGCCTCTACACATCACCTTAGTGTAATTAACACACATGGGGCTTGTGCAGAATGAATTTTAAATATACTACACTTCACTATATAAAAAATGTATGCTCAATAAGATTTTTAAAAATAAATTAATCGTTCAAGGAAGCATCAAATTGATCAATACAGTACAGACATTTTTTTTAATTACTTACCATTTCTTTGAAATATTTGTGATATTTACAAATCATTTCTAAATGTAAATTGACAAGCAAACCCATTTTTCAGTTTACAAAAGATTTACTGTTCTTTTTAACTTTCTATTCATCAAAGAAGCGGGTTTTCAACAATAATAATAATAAGAATATCAGAATGATTTCTGAAGGATCATGAGACACTGAAGACTAGAGTAATGATGCTGGACATTCAGCTTTGATCACAGGAATAAATTACACTTTAAAATACAGTATATTCAAATAGAAAACATTCTTTTATATAGCAAAAATATTTAACAATATTACTGCTTTTACTGTATTTTTGATCAAATAAATGCAGCGTTGGTGAGCATAAGAGACTTCTTTCAAAAACATTAACAAATCTTACCAACCTCAAACTTTTGAACGCTAGTGTAAACAACACTCATCACATGGTCTCGTGAATTTGAATGTTTAATCTGAGAAAAAAAAAGTTATTTCGCATTTTTAATCCAATTTTCTGTACAAATAATGTCTAAATAATGTTTCCGGTTCAAGAATCCCACTGGAAATGGAAGATCAAATGAAGGGCAATACAAATATAGGCCATTCAGATATTCCATGCATGCACACCAAACATTTGCACAGCTGAATACTGCACCAATAATAAGAGTAGTGTACAACATGCTATTCTGAACACAGGCATAGTGAAGGACAAGAAGTGGATCAGTGGATTACGGTGGGCTGTTGTTGTACTGGAGGGTCTTGTGTCTGTAATGGAGCTGGTGTGAGCGCTGTACTGTAAGGCCGAATGAGGCCTTGAGAGTCTCAGCTGTTTGCTTGCTGACATGTCGAACTCACTCCCAGAGGACGTTACGCATTTGTTACGCCCCCTTTACCAGATGTCTAACAACACTCTCAGATAGAGGGGGCTGGACGTCTTCTCACTTGTGAGAACGCATGATCCTAAAAGCATGATTAATAACATCCGGTCCGTTTCAAAACAAGCCTCAGCTGACTTTCAAGTGACTGTGAATAATAAGCAGTTAGCATTTACAATGCAACTCAGTTTTTAGCATCCTACTAACCAGAATTATGTGAACAATGAAGGTAAACCTGGATTAAATAAGCAGATTTCTGATAAACTTCAAAAGGACACGGAAGGTTTTATCGGTTTCTTCCAAAAGCGGTTTCTGTTGTAAACTTAAGATAACGCTACACCTCTACGATCTACGGTCTTCCCTGAACCAAACCTGCTCAAAGCATCTCTCTCAGGGATTGAACCAGGTTGCAGATATTCAAGGAAAACCTTCAGAATGGTGCATGAGGAGTAAAAGATTTATGATGCCATTGATTTTTACAGCGAGTAGCTTCACTTATCTTTTACAAAGAAAATCCATCTAGCTTCGGTTACAAGCGTTCCATGCTTCTATTTCAATTCTGATACTATTGTGTGTATAGATGAGCTCTTCTCTGAGCGGTCAGGAATGCAATGCTTTATTCAGCTCAGACGGGGCTGGAATGTGGGTTCAGTGATCTTTGACTTTGGTATTTGAGTCTGAGTCTGATAATGACAGTCTTAAAGTCATAGAGTCGAGAGAGCTGAATGTAGTGCATCAATTCCAGCCCAAGTCCTCATCCTTTAGGAGTGGATTTGCTTTCTCAGAGCCGAAAATGTTGACAACATGAACCAGACATGAACTCTTCCAGGCCTCAGTTACATACAGTGTATGAGGATCAAATATGTTGTTTGTGGGCAGCCAATGAAGACCATAGACTGGCATTATGCAAATTTGTTACGAATCCTACATAGGTTTGTGCAGGAAGTAAGACTGGAATTACTGACGACTCGTTTCACTCAGTTCAGAATTATTTTTTTTTCTTCTGGGAGACTAACTCAATTATTCGTGCACTTCGATCTTTGAATCTTTACAGACCTTTTACATTCACAAACAGTTATATTACCCACTGCATAAAAAGTAATACCCAAAACAAAGGGCACTTTAAAGTAGAAGGTCTCATTCATGAAACAAGCACAATGACTTCATAAATAATGCAAGTGTTCCCACAGCTCAAACAGTAAAGCTACGCCAAGGTCATGTTTCATTCCCAGAGAATGCATGAGCTGATCAAATGTATGCAAGTCACTTTGGATAAACTGCATTGAATTGAATGAGACAATTGAATTTACATAGAAAACAGAAATTCATTTTGCTCTTATCATGAATAAGATCAGTGAGCACTGAATATGATTCATCGGTCTATCATATCATATGGTTTTGTCATTAATACATCGACACCAGTGCACACGTGGACTTGGATGCGGACCATGCTGAAAAAAATGCATAAAATGCTACACGTATAGGAAAATCCATGGAGTGCATGCATTTCTCTCATCCCTTCACTGCTGGAAAAAAAAAAAAAAACGTGGTTAAGAGGTCACATGTTGTATTTTGTCTGCCTCTCTCATTACATTTTCTGCTGTGGAGAAGCAGAGACAGAAGACGCCCCCTCCTCCTCTCTCCAGACACACATTCGTCTCTCTCGTGAGCCGTCTAATCAGCTTGTGATTTTGAGACCCATCTCTGTACTTATCAACCCCTCCCCGTTTACTTGAGCAGATTAAAGCGCCCAGGATTTGAGCGAGTGGGTTAAAGCTCCCTCTCGAGCGATTAGAGCTTCCGCTCTCTTTCTCCTGAGTCCTGCCACGTTGTCCGTGGTTTCAAACAGCAGCACGGCATTCCCACATGCTGACACAGTGACACAGTCTTCACTTTCCCTCGTCTCATCCTCTGCCTACAGCTGCAGTAGCAGATAGCATTTTAGCTCACAAGCACACACACACACACACACACACACACACACACACACACACACACACACACACACACACACACACACTCAATATGCAGTCTTATTCATTTAAGGGTCTTTCTTCAAACATGGGCACTTGTAAAAAAAAAAACCTCTTAAATCACTATTCTCACTAGTTTATTTAGTCTACTAACAATGTCCAACAGTGGACATATTTGCATCAGAAGAAAATTGTGAATGTGTAATTTATCACATTTCTTATTTTGTGTTTTACTTGACAATATTCTATGGAGCAAATTTCAAATTATTACTACTCCTTTGTCATGCTAAGGCTAATTTGATAAGCTTTTCATTTACATTGGTAATCAAGTAGGCTACATTTACATTTTAAAAAATATTGTGAAAAACTGATTTTTTGAAACCGGATAAGTTTGAATGTTTGGGGCATAAAGGGCACTTGAAAAACCGCACAAATACATGAAGACATATTTTAAAAACAAATTACAAAATGCGAAGTTTAAAAGATCCATGAAAAAGTGGGACAAATATGTCCTGTCCAAACTTCCTGTTTCAATAGGAAATACAATAACGTCTTTGGAAAATAGGAAATATATGTCTGTGATGTGACCTTCGTATAACAAAAAAATAAAATAAAAATAAAAGGAAATTTAAAAAAAATTTAAAAGGCAAGGAAAAATAATCTTTACATTTATAAATGTATTCTTTTATTTTTAAAAGTAATGACAAAATACTGCACTACATTAACAAAATAAAAAAAATAAAAAGTTAAAATAAAAGAATGTACAATAAAATAAAATAATAAAAACATAATAAAAAATACAATAAAATAATAAAATACAATACCAGCCCATGCATAAAGTGCACAATAAAGATTCTCCTGTTTCCCTATTAGCTCCTCCAGAACTACACAGGTCCTGGTTTATTCAATTTGCCTTTGCATTTAAACAGATACGAAGCTGCCACAAGGTGCAAGTGCTTTTCACTGAATTAAGAAGGAAGGAGAGAGAAGTGGAAGGTGAGAGAACGGTAATAGCATTCGGCTCAGACTGTCACGCTGTCACTTTGTTCACAGCAAGCTAACACTCACACAGTACCTGCTAAAGACTGTTCGCTCAGTCGACACTGCGATTCACCACATCCGCTTCAGGCTATCACATGCATTACTCACCCAGGGTTTACATAATATAAAGCTCTTGTGATAACCTTGAAGTCACTGGGGAAATATAAAAAAAGCGCCCTAAGGGGACTAGAGGACATGTGGTTTAGGAGAAGCAAAGGTCAAGTGTCTTGCTCAAGGGCAAAATCTCATTCTTATGGGGTTGGGGGTTGACTAGTCAACGCGCTTTAGCTTGAGCAGGATTTGGTGAAACCGACGACTCCCATGAACGACCATTGCTTTTTCTGTAACATCATGGCTGTGTCCCTTCGGTTCTTCTCCGTGAGCCCTGGCCAAACCTCTGAGGTTTCTATTTATACCCGTGAGTGGTGCATGTGTGACCGAAATGCCTGTCAGTGCTCTTTGATAGCTATATTTTCTCATCATTTAACTCTTTACGTACAACTGTGCTGTTTTTATGAAAGTATGGACCTTCAGGAAGCTCAACAGAAGTGGAAACTAGATTGACAATAGCAGTGTTTGCTAAGACAAGCATCACCATTACAAGTGCTCATACAAACATAACTTTAAAGGGATAGCTCACCCAAAAATTGTAATTCTCTCATCATTTACTTACACTCATGCAATCCCCGATTCATATGAGTTTCTTTCTTCAGCTAAACACAAATTAAGATATTTTTAGGAAAATAAACCATCTCTGTGAGTCCATATAATGCCATTGAACGGCTATCGCTCGGCTGACACTTGAAAAATCGTGAACGCGAGTGGATGAATCAATGTCTTCTGAAGTGAAACAATAGATGTGTGTAAGAAAAAAAAAATTACGTCACGTCTCACTCTCATGATTGTTCGTATGACAGTAGAATTTTTCTTGCACAGGCCTATCGACATAGATTCATCCACTGGGGTCGTATGGATTCGCTGTGTGTGGTTTATCAAGCGTCAGCCTGTTTGTGTTTATCTGAAGAAAGTCATATACATCAGGAAAGGCATGAGGGTGAGTAAACGAGAATTTATTTTTGGGTAAATAATACTTTTAAAATATGAAACTTTTTAAACACCCATTTTGCTTTGTGGAGACTGTTGCTCTGAAACACACCTGAAACAGTTTGATCCTAAAGCAACGACCAAACCAAATTTTTTTTTATAACTTTCCCTACTCCGTTTGTGTTTATTTTATATCCTGCACAGCACGAAATGTGAATGCAATTATGAAACAAAAATGAAAATATGCAAAAACCAATAGAGACAGACTTTTATGGGATCCTAACAAGAAACAGAACAGTAAAGCTTCATCAACACATCTCCCAGTTGCTCCATTCACTCCACTGTTTATTTCCCCAAAGGCTCCAAATCACATTACTCTACAAGAATAAAGAAAGTGTAGACCATGTCTAAATATTACGCAGGGCTGATAAATCAACATGCTAAAGTGAAACTATAATCAGATGAACTCTCTGCTACACTGCCTTTTCCTCTGTATTTGCAATTTCAC
This sequence comes from Tiaroga cobitis, assembly GCA_030578255.1. Taxonomy (NCBI): domain Eukaryota; kingdom Metazoa; phylum Chordata; class Actinopteri; order Cypriniformes; family Leuciscidae; genus Tiaroga; species Tiaroga cobitis. The sequence goes on along the minus strand of CM060598.1, from coordinate 34,891,325 downwards.
TCCATTTAATAAAAAATAACTACTTGAGCAGGAGGGAAATGTTTTGTTTCCAAAATAATCTATTGAATTCACAATGAGTGCATTAACATTACAATTATGCTTAACCCAACAGCTTGTGAGGTCATGTCAACACCTTAAACTGTGGTCTTTTATCGGTAAAAGGTCATAAACCCAATTTAAGGTAAAACCCAATCGACACGCATGGATATTCATTATGCTGATGTCAGTTTTTCTGATGGCTTAAAACTAAAAAATGTACACTATTGTTCAAAAGTAAAAAAAAAGAAAAAAAAAGAAATGTACTTTTATTCAACAAATAATAATAATAATAATAATAATAATGCATTTTATTTAACAGTGCCTTTCATAACACCCAAGGTCACCTTACAAGCAATCAAAACAGTAATAAATTAAAGATTTAGAGAAAATAAATAAATAATAAACAATCCCATTAGCATCACAGAATACAAATACACAACAGGACACATGCATCAAAGATACAGTAGAATACAATACAGGCTAATAAAAGTAGGTAATAGAAAAGGCTGGGTAAAAAAGTAGGTCTTAAGATGGGATTTGAAAGTATGCAGACTGTCACTATTACGAATATTGAGAGAAAGATAAAATCCATAGGCGAGGGGTCGCATAGCTAAAAGTTCTAGCTCCCATGGTAGTTAGGCGGATACGTGGTGACAAGAGAAAGTGAGAGTGAAGATCTTAGAGTGCGCAAAGGGGTATAAATATGAAGGAGATCAGTAAAGTATGCGAGATTGTGAATTGCCTTGAATGTGAAAAGCAGAATTTTGAAATCAATGCGATACTTTACTGGAAGCCAGTGTGATCGCTGGAGAATTGGTGAAATGTGCTCAGTAGGAGTTCTAGAAAGAACACAAGCCACAGATTTCTGAAACAACTGAAGTTTATAGAGAAGTTTGGAAGGAGGACCAGTAAGAAGAGCGTTGCAATAATCGATACGTGAAGTAACCAGTGCATGAATAAAGACTGCAGCGTTGATTAATATTACAGAGATGAAAGTACGTAGTACGCGTAATATTATTAACATGGGCTTCGAAGGAAAGTGTGCTATCCAGAATGACACCCAGACTCTTAACCTGTGGGGAAAGACAAACATTATGATCAATGAATGTTCTCAAACAAACAATCAGATTTAGTTAGAGTAGATCTTGTGCCTACAAGTAGGACCTCAGTTTTATCACTATTGAGTTAAAGTCAACTGAAAGCAAATCTTTAATTTCAGCTAAACAGCTGGACAAAGAAGGTGTGGGAAAAGAGCCAGAGGGTTTGGAAGACAGGTAGAGCTGGGTGTCAGAGTAACAGTGAAAATGGATACCATATTTCCTGAAAATGTGGCCAGAAGGGAGTAAGTAGATAATGAATTGAAGCGGGCCTAAAACAGAGCCCTGAGGAACACCGGTAACTGTAGATGGTCTTGATCGGTAATTTTTTATTTGAACTGAGTGCAAACATGAGATATGACAAGGATGCATTCAATTGATCAAGTGACAGTAAATATTTTTATAATGTCACAAAAGAAAATTTCTCTGTCATATAAATGCTGTTCTTTTGAAATTTTTATTACAAAATGGAAAAAAACCTTCAGTTTCCACAAAAATATTAAACAGCAAAACTGTTTTCAATAACAATAATACATGTTTCTTGAGTAGTAAATCAGCATATTAAAATGATTTCTGAAGGATCATGTGACACTGAAGTCATCAGTAATGATGCTGAAAATTCAGCTTTTCATCACATGAATAAATACAATTTTTAAATATATTAAAATAGAAACTAGTTATTTAAAATTTTAATATTATTTCACAATATTAGTTTTTACAGTATGTTTGATCAAATAAATGCACCCTTGGTGAGCACAAGAGACTTCTTTCAAAAACATTTTTAAAAAGTCTTAGACAAAATGTTTGACCGGTAGTGTATAAGAAAGAAAAAAAACTAAAATAGTCTGTTTTTGACAAGATGACCCATAATTTGAATGTGCTTCTGGAAATGAATGATAGACTTGTACTAGTCTGTACCAATAATAAAAGTATGTGAGGCTTCTTTAGGTTATGGAGGTTCTTGGACATGATTTCTTTCCTAATCCAGTAATGAGACAAAAACATGTGGACAGTTTCTTATGCTTAGTTGAGGTATCATTCATATAAACTCACCTAAAGGATTATTAGGAACACCATACTAATACTGTGTTTGACCCTCTTTCGCCTTCAGAACTGCCTTAATTCTACGTGACATTGATTCAACAAGGTGCTGAAAGCATTCTTTAGAAATGTTGGCCCATATTGATAGGATAGCATCTTGCAGTTGATGGAGATTTGTGGGATGCACATCCAGGGCACGAAGCTCCCGTTCCACCACATCACAAAGATGCTCTATTGGGTTGAGATCTGGTGACTCTGGGGGCCATTTTAGTACAGTGAACCCATTGTCATGTTCAAGAAACCAATTTGAAATGATTCGAGCTTTGTGACATGGTGCATTATCCTGCTGGAAGTAGCCATCAGAGGATGGGTACATGGTCAGAAACAATGCTCAGGTAGGCCGTGGCATTTAAAAGATGCCCAATTGGCACTAAGGGGCCTAAAGTGTGCCAAGAAAACATCCCTTTACACCACCAGCCTGCACAGTGGTAACAAGGCATGATGGATCCATGTTCTCATTCTGTTTGCACCAAATTCTGACTCTACCATCTGAATGTCTCAACAGAAATCGAGACTCAGACCAGGCAACATTTTTCCAGTCTTCAACTGTCCAATTTTGGTGAGCTCTTGCAAATTGTAGCCTCTTTTTCCTATTTGTAGTGGAGATGAGTGGTACCCGGTGGGGTCTTCTGCTGTTGTAGCCCATCCGCCTCAAGGTTGTGCGTGTTGTGGCTTCACAAATGCTTTGCTGCATACCTCGGTTGTAACGAGTGGTTATTTCAGTCAAAGTTTCTCCTCTATCAGCTTGAATCAGTCGGCCAATTCTCCTCTGACCTCTAGCATCAACAAGGCATTTTCGCCCACAGGACTGCCGCATACTGGATGTTTTTCCCTTTTCACTCCATTCTTTGTAAACCCTAGAAATGGTTGTGCGTAAAAATCCCAGTAACTGAGCAGATTGTGAAATACTCAGACCGGCCCGTCTGGCACCAACAACCATGCCACGCTCAAAATTGCTTAAATCACCTTTCTTTACGATTCTGACATTCAGTTTGGAGTTCAGGAGATTGTCTTGACCAGGACCACACCCCTAAATGCATTGAAGCAACTGCCATGTGATTAGTTGATTAGATAATTGCGTTAATGAGAAATTGAACAGGTGTTCCTAATAATCCTTTAGGTGAGTGTACATACACCACTACATCAATATATATATATATATATATCAACTATTCTCATACCAAAGTTTAATACTTATGGGTTTGTTAAATGATCTAACCCTAAATACTAATTACTGTGATGCATAAATGTATGGGTTTGAAGATCATCCGTCATTTAGTGCTACAAAGTGTGCAAACATACAATTTTCACAATTCATAATTTTGGAAATGAAGACACACATCCAGAATGGAAACAACCACCTCAGAGTAATCTAATCTCTCCACCAGATGGCTTTTATATGAGCATGTGGGCGTTTATAAACGTCTTAAAGGGGTACGTCTGCTGAATTGAAGGCATAGTTCTGCTGCCATTGTTCCAGAGGCTGAGGTCAGCAAGGCATTTATGAAGGCCAAGATTTAAGATTTCACATTTCTATCTGATCAAATTTCTTTCTATCAATGATTCTGCCAAAACGAATTAGACTAGAGAACCTTGGAAAAACAATCTAAAGAGAATAGTTTTATCCTTCAAGTTCTGCATGAAGACTTTCATTGTATAGGCTGCACTTATTAATAAAACAAAATGTCTGACTAGACGTCACACATAATTTGTTACTCAGCAAAGATGATGATACTACGACTAGAGCACTACAGTAATCGTCCAAATTTTCAATGACCTTCAAAGGGGAAGTTTATTTCCCCAATTCATTTTCTCCATTGGAATAGACTCTAAACCATGAAACAAACCAACTAGCTAAAAACTACAAATTTTTATTTGAGGCAAACAAACAAATAAATAAAGTAAAACTTGATTCATACTCATTGGTTAGTATAAAAACAATTTATTTTTAATTTATTGCATTTATGTACAAACATATAAGTAGTTTGGGAGTTTAGGAAGATTAACTCGATTATGTCATCAACAGTGCTTCATGGGAGTGGGCGGGTGCTTTCACCGTAATTTATCGCACTTGGCTGTCACAGAAACACATAATATCATTTAACAACCTCATATTTCATAGCAAGTCTATCTTCAAAGGTTTATAAGTTACTGTTAAAAATAATTTTCTCTGAGGAGCAAATGATTTTTGCTTCTGGAAACCTGGCTCTTGTGCTCTATGCACAGCAATCATAGGGCGAGGTAAAGTAAACGTACCGTATTGTCCCATACTCTGCGTTTATAAAAGAGGCCTAGAGGGTCATGAGCGTGGGTCTGTTTTGCATATGGGACTTCCTAAAGCACAATCTCCCAGCACAGAGTCGGTCTCCTTCTTTCCCAACCTATATATGGATAGATCTCGAGAACTGTTTCTTTAACGGCGCTCTGGAGATTTACAGGGAGTTTGGCTCATTCACACAAGTGTAATTCTCCACAGAGCGCCAGGCCGAGCAGCCAGACAGACTTCCTACTCATCTACCGAGTTGGCAGTTGACCAATGAGAACTGTTGCGCTTTCACACTGTCATAATAACAGCAGCCGCTCAGAATGATCATAAACTGAAGGAGCTGGAGTTTTCTCGCTCACAGCTACTCGTGATATCGGTCTGGGAGGAGATCAGATTCGTCTTCCAAAACTATGTGACAATGATCATGGGAGTTGTGGGGATGATCGTGCTCGTGCGTTGATCAGATACACACCCTTTTAAGAATAGACTGATCCAAGTATTTGCAACACGTTCTTCCCTCACATTCCTACATTTTCCAGCAAAACTCCTTCATCCAAGGCAAACAAACTCAGAGACAGAAAACATGGTGTGAAAATATGGTTTCTGCAATTATTTCTAAAACCGAATAATGTATTCTTAAAATGAAGACAACTTCCCACTGAGACCTTCCTGGTAAAAAAAGAACCGTGGCAATATCATGGTACATTAATGGTATCAAATGATAATACCACCATGGTACTGAATGATTTATGATCATTTTCATGGCATTTACATGGTTCTCCAATGTACTTTACAAAACATGCTAAGCCAAAAAAAAAAAAACTGATGTCAGTTTGGTACTAATATACAAGCAAAAGTATTTTTAGTAAAATATATCACTGTTTTAACTGTATTAGTGATCAAATAAATGCAGCCTTGGTGAGCAGAAGAGACTCTTTCAAACCCCAACCTTTTAATAAAAATCAATGCTAAGAATGCACATGATTAAACCCATTCAATGATGTCTCCAGCTAGGCCTCTTTTAAACAGCAAATCTATCGCTTTAAGAGCGATCAAACATATCTGATACAGTTATATTGATTGCAGATCTGAGTGCATTTTAGAGTAATAACTTTAAATGTGTGAACAAAAACCCCACGAGTCACAACCCCATCTGTTACGGTCATATGCAATGAGGATAAAAATGCCTCAAAATAACAGCCAACATTTTTATGAGTGATAATGGAAACTGTTCTCGAGCGAGCGCTCTATAATCCAGGTTTGTTTGATCCTCTTGTGTTCAGTCAGCAACAGACAGTGATATTTCTACTCCACGTTTACTCTCCCTTCTTTAAGGTCAACATCAGATTATTCATGAATGATGTGCTCTTCAAACACAGATATCATCATGCACTGCAGAACAATAGCTATAGTAACCCACACAATTTAAAGTACCATTCATGTGCAAACAGTGCAGGACAATCACCAATGTGTCAAGGGTTTGTTCAAATCCCTAACCCAAACCATGAGCAACAGTAATTGATTGAGCAAACACCACTAGTTATTAAAGAAGACCTTCACTAGGGACGACGCTTCGTGTGTTTGGCCTTCCAGTGCATCAGCCATGTTTCTAAAAAGCCACTAGCGAGTATGGTGGTCAGCACACATACAACCCACTGAACTGAACTGAACTCCAGACACATTTAATTGGATTTCACAGTGCAGTGCTTGAGTAAATATCCCAAACAGACAGACCCTCAAGTAACCACACAGTCGAGTACAAACATGGCAGCCTAGCACCAAAAAGACACACGTGGACGACGAGGCTTCGCTTCAAGGTCTCTGCTGTTGCCTTATCAGCAAGTGAGCAGCGGAGCATGTGAATATCATTACATGCACAACGAACATCTGACAAACTGCATCACAAACACCCTTTCTCTGCATACTGTGGCTACTGCAAACTGTTTCATCAAGATACTCCTTGCATGCTGTTTCTACATTTATATTATCTCCTTTAAATGGAAATCACATGAAAATGTCAGTCTGCTGGTAGGGCATTGATATAGTGACATGCTGTCCTCTGAGACAAACGTGCGCTGGCAGGAGAATACATTATGCCACTTTGACTGATGACCTTGTCTTCAAGCACATTCATTGAGAGCACAATTGCTCCAGTGTTATGCTGGATAAATAAGACAAATGCTGATTTCTTTCCAGTAATCATTAAAACCAGCTTGATATAGTGTAAAGGTGATTTTTCTGGGACTCAACCGTACAAGCGCCAACACAATATACTAAACAAAAGGACTGGAGTGGTGGCATTTTTCTAGTCTTAAAGACATCCGGAGTCAAGAGCATTTCAACATCAAGCATTCCAAGTATTCAACGTCTATGTTTCGGTCTACGTCAACACAAATGCGTTACTATTTTTCCCTTTAGATTAAGCTTTTGTCCAAAGCAATTTACAGTTGGGTGAATTAGGGCAATGTGTCACAATGTTGGGCACATTTTCTCTATATGAATATTACTAATATCTGTTTATCATGCCGGGCTTTCATGTGATTGATTGAAGTGTGATTTTTTTGTTCTGGAGTGTTGAGGTAACAATTGTAGTAAACTGCAGAACTTTAACAAAAAACAAAGCAAAAAAACAAAAACAAAATCATAATACACTAGTTTACCCTACATTTACTACAGGTTCTGTCCTTCTGGAGTCACCGGAGGTTAAGTATCTTACTCAAGGACACAACGGACATAGTTTGTGTATCTACCCTTGTGGGGTTTAAACCTGCAAGCTTTGGTTTTTATCAAATTTTTATCTAGGTTTGGATCAATGATGATGTGATGCTCGTTTTTGTTGTTTAAATCCATAAAATATACACTAAAAAGGCAACTCAACTATATCACACACACAAAACTTTTTTTTTTATTAAAAATCATTTAAAGTAAAAAGTAAAAATGGTCAAGGTGGTGTAACCATAAAGATTGATATTAAAAGGCTGATATTCTTGAAAAAAAAAAAATAAGTATGGCATAATCTTTCATCATTTAAAAAAAATTACAAAAAAATGTATGATCTTAAAAAAAGTGTCACCCAAATTAAAGTTAGTGTGGCATAACCAACACACAGGAAGCCATTTTGTTGTCATTTGACAAGAAAACCATCAAAACAGACAGGATGACTGATGTTAAAACATATTTTTGAAAAGTCGTGTTCAGGTTAAATGCAGTAATCTTGAAGAAAACGTATGATTCAAACTTGAACAAATATATTTGACAACGGTGGTTACATCACTTGACATTTTTATAGAGGCAATAAATCACTTTTTTGTAGAAAATAGCTTAAACAACAAAAATATTAACACAACATATTACTTTTTCAAGAGGTTGGCACCTTAAACTACATTCTTCTAAGAATTCTCCTTCCTATCATCCTTATTTGTCACTGACACATCTAAGTTTGCATACATCAGTGTCACCTCTGTTATGTGTAATGATGCTTCGGCAGTAGCTACTGCATGAGAAACCAAAACACTCTTGCTACTGAAAGGAAATCAAATTGGGATCTGAGCATAGTGTAATTTAAGATCCAGACTCACCTGTTCTGCGCAGGGCTGGCTGTGGACTGGATAAGCCGCTGCTGATGTGGTAAGAGAAGCGCATGCTTTTGAACTGGTTGGAATAGGAGGATGAATTGTGCGGACTGGAGCTGATGAGATGCGCGCTCTTTGGTCGATTCAACTGCATCCCTGCCTGCAAAACCCTCACGCAGGCATATAGGGCACGAGATACGGGCTATTTCCAGGGAACGGGGTCTATATTCCAGGTCCAGATATAAAACCCGTATCTTCAAAATAGTCCAGGTGCAAAACCACCAGCCACTCTTGTGTCCCGACGGCCACCTCCTCCTCCTGTAGATGCTGGATAAGGCAGATCGATACCCCCCTGATCAGCCGGTGGAGAGTCAATCCGATCCAAGTCGCTTTGAGCAACAGAAACAGCCATCAACGATCAGTTTAACCAGAACCACATACAAGTCCAAGCAAATGTGATATAAAGAACTCCCAATACGCAATGACCTTTATGAAAAGCAATCATCCTCGTATGCCATTTGCAGTCTTACGGTCATCCTCATAGGCGCTCACAGAATGTACACAAACAGACGCAATGAATAACGTACATACATTATGAATCCATATCAGAAGAGATTGACGTTATTACATGACGTTTCCAACGCAAAATAGCTTTGAATAACCACATTGGTTCTGTTAATGACATTCGCGTTTTAAAACGAACTTTCCCGTTAAACTTCTTCTTTCGGAATGTAAAAAACGCCGCATATTGTCGTTCTTATTCCAACGGTTTTCCCCTCCGTTTCCTTTCGGAATAACCGTATCCCAAAATATGCACACTCAGCTGCTTTAAACACAATTCACATTCGCGGTTTGAAAACTCCTCCGACTGTCGGAGTCTTTTAAGCGAGATTCTAAAACTAAACAAATGTTACAATGTCGCGACGTTCCATTGTTACAATTCCACAATTCCGCTCTTGTCGCTCTCCACCGGTTGCTCGTCTGTTCTTTTGTGGGACTCGACAACGCCAAAGTGTGTTAAACTGAAAACCTCCTCCTTCTCCTCCTCCACCAGGACATATGAAACCAAGCTTCAACCCCCTCCATCTCTCTCTCCTCTTTTCCCAAAGTCTGTTTCTCATTTTTTTCTCCCTCTCTCCCTTTCTTTTCCTAAGGGTTTGTGCTTGAAATCTGAGGCAGGGGAAAAACTTTCAAAGGATTTGAACGTTCCCCCTTCATGAAAAGAAACTCCTGTGTGTCCTAATCGGGAAGATCGTTTATATTTCATAAATTAAACATTTACAGCCCATAAAAATATGTGGGTTTTGGAGGAGAGCTGAAGTGGTTGTAAACATGGACTGTCCCATTTGACCTACATTGCACCAGTAGCTAAAGTTGAAGAGGTTTCAGAGAGAGGGAAGAAAAAAAAACAACAAAAAAACACCCTTATTCAACTTTTAGCCAGTTTTGTATTTGGGCGGATATAATTGGGTGTCATTAGGTTAATAGCACTCCATTGTTATATAACCTTTTATGGCACATGATTCATTGTGTAAATGAATTATGACTGCATTTAAGATTTAACTTAGTAATGATTGAATCGCAACATGTCCAATCGCAAAATGTTTTTTTAAATACACATTTAAAATTGTCCAACATTTATTTAATAACTCAATTTGTCATGCAAATAATGTAAAAAAAACAAACAAAAAAAAAACAAATAAAACTCAATGGTCCTAACAAAAAGATGTCATTTCCTGTAAGCAATATGTAATTTAACATATTTTTTCAATTCTTGTTATCTCAGAGTAAAAAGTAACTTTGACATGCCCTTGACAGGTTTTTTGATATTACCCCGACCCTTAGCCTTTCTGTCAGCAGTGTGAACCTTCTGAGTGTGTTTTCCCATAAATGAACATGTTATGGGTGGAAAGAGCGCCATCAAACTCTGCAATGTTTATACAAGTTGAGTTGAGCCAGTAGATTCTGTCCAGCTGCAGGACTGGATCTCTTCACACGTCTCTATGAAATGCATTTTTTGGATGTTTATCATCATTGCAGGTTTAATGAGGTACAGACGATTTCAAATCTATTCCTGCATCTCTCATACAGTACAGAATTCAACCCATTGTTGACATAAAGAGCGAAAAGGACCTACCCACCACCACTAACTACAGTATTTGACTAGGAAGGTGGTTTGAGCCTTTCCTATAATTGGTGGCGTCAATTACACAGTTTGACCATTAGATGTCAGTCTTGCTTAGAAAGTCAGATAAACAATTTACCTGTCATACTCGTAGTAAAGGGGAAGAGGTTTTCTGATACAGTAGTTAAAACCGACAGTTTCTTAAATTGTCACACTGGAATTTATTTATTGGATATGTAAAAACAAAACAATAAAAACCACATACATTAAGATTGGATGAAATGTCCTTGATCTTTCTGACCTTCAGGTCTTTCTGATGATCTGGCATCTCTGCCATCCAAAGATCTGATCCTGTGATTAGCAATAAAACATTTTCCAGATATTCTGCATCAGTCCTTCACTCGGCTAACTTCTGAACCGCACAAAGATTTCCGACTTCTCAGGCTATACCTCGGCTGCTGGGAAAACGATGCAAATATATTAGCAAACGGACATTTCCAATCAAAACACAGCTGGGCAACACATGCCCTGCAGTTTTTCCAATAGACATCCATAATTGCTTTGCTAGAAATGGACCAATATTTTTGAGAAAACCACTAGAAATGTGTTCATACAGCTGAGAATATCTAAAATCAGAAATGACTAAATAAATGAATGATAATAAATAATAAAATCTCCAATATAGCAATATTACTGATATGCTTTGTGTGACGAAAAAAGCAAAACTACAGTTATTTTCTAATACTCTTCCTGGTGTGGATTGGAACCACATTAGATTATCCTTTTGAGGTCATTTTATTTCTGTCATGGCAACTCTTGGAGTAATGAGTATGACAATGTTATTGTGTTTTGTCTTGGCAGAATAGATCTGCTACGCTGTTGCTGTTGAACCTGCCACTGCCAATACACTGTCCAAGCACACATGAATTACCCGTAGCAGATCTCTACAGGTGGAGCTGGGGATGGTGGAGGGTTTCTGAAAGTGTGCTGAAAACTGCTACAGCAAAAACAAGGCAAGAATTTGAATGTTGGGAAGCAAGCTCATTGGCTACCGATACAGTGGGAACCAATCTATAGCAAATGATGACATTTCAAGCAGATTGGGTTAAGGACTTATGAGCCTGCGCCATCTAGAGTTTCATGACATAACTTTGTATTAAAGGGGTCATTATCAAGGTCGCTGACTGTACTATGAAACACACTCAAACTTCAAAACTTCCTCCAGAAGTTATTTAATAATAAACTTCCTGGAATGAAACCGCATTAGGGTGAGTAAATAATGACAGAAATATCCCTGAAACATGTATTGTTGTGGTACAGTACCTCGTTGTCATCCACCAGCACACTGTAGACCGTGGCGGAAGACGTCCGCAAACGAGACCCTGAGGTGCGCCGCTGACGTCTCTTCAGGGCTTCTGAGGTGCCCTGTGTCTCGTGATGTCTGGCTGATGATGACAATACAGATTTGCATTGGAATTAGGATTCATTTAACAGGGTTTCTGCAGCTTTTATGAAGGTAATTTTAAAGTCCCCCTGTAGTCAATAACTGCATCACTTAAAACTCATCTTTGATCACCAAAAAATTCTTCATGCCTTAAAATAGCTTGAATGCAACTCTACACCCTTGCCTCATTTAGTATAATCAGTTCTATGAATATGCAAATGAGCCCCATCTCCACTTACGCAAGCTCACAGATTCAATGGTTGATGATCACAAGTTGACGTGATTGGTTGCAAGGTAGTTTGTGACGTCAGAAACACCAACGATTTCAAACTGTGACTTTGAGACTGTTTTAAGAAGAAAATACTCAGCAATAGTGTTGACTTATGAATTTGCACATGGTTTGTCTCAAAGCATATAAAAAAAAAAACACACACAGACAAATATTAAAAACTTGATTTTCACCACAGAGGGACTTTAAGACTTTAAAGACCTTTTTAAGACCAAGTAAAGAAAATGTAAGGAATAAATTGACAACTGTCTAACGATTCTTAAATCAAGATACATTTACATGATATGTAAAACAACAAAATGTAAAGTTTGCTTTCTTTGAAATTGATTAAAAATGAAGCAAGTTTATAATTAAAACAAGAAGAAATATCTGCCAATGCACTCAGTAAAATCAACTTCATTCAAAGGGATGTTTTCATAACTCATTGACAGATATTTGTTATGAGTATATACTCACTTTGATTTGCATCTCAAGTAAATGCACCTTGATTTAAAGATGTTTCTATATTCGTATTGGAATCAGGACAAAAATACTGAGGAAGCAAGCAATGCATGCAACATTTAATACCATGACTTTCTGCTTTCATTTAGGAGGTTCATTTGTGTAAAGGCGAATGAAGACCTTTTAAGTCCCACGGAAGCCCTGTTTAAGGCTAGTTCAACATATTAGAGTGATAGCTGAAATATTAGTCCACATTACATAATGCAGAACTGCATATCTTTCATAAAACAAATTTACATCACCATCTGAGCACAGGTCACCTTGTGAAACATGCAGATTGACTCCTGCTCAGATTAAAATGTCAACACTTTTCGAAGCAGTGCTTACTGTCATGAGACGGAGAGAATGTCGACAGGGCCGCACTCACGACGCTAGAGGGATGCAGAATCACTAAACTTTCATCTCGCTCTTCCCACTTGCTTTCCCAGTGTTTTCGTCTGGACCTCTTCCATTCATCCACAGACGCCGAGATACATTCTAGAAGGCATCACATGAAAGATCAAGAAACAAATTCTGGAACTAAACCCTTTAAATATTAATGAAGCTGCTCTCTTGGAGATACCTGCTTTCTGCAAGGCCTGCTGAAGATCAGAGCGGGTCTCTTTGAGCTCCTTGAGAATTTCAAGACTCTCTCGGCTGATATTCCGGTAGCGCAGAGAAAAGTACAGCAGAACAAGGCAGCCAACAAGGACCATGGTTTTTCTTAGAAGCCCAACTAAAAAAGTGATTTTCTCCTATGCAAAAAAATCCCAATAAAACCAAGATTGACAGTATGCAGATTCATTTCTTATTTCATTTAGCAAAGTTTAATTCCACACATTTTAAACCTAGACAACTGTGGCGGTGTTGACTTTAAAAAAAATATTTACATAGGGTTTTAGTTGTTGTTTAAAGAAATCAAATCAAGTGCAACACTCGTCTATGCGATAAACCTACTAATGCAAGGGACAGAGAATATGACAGATTTTTTCTAGGGTACTCAAATCAGTATGCATAGATATGAAAAAAATACATATATGTACATATTAACAATGTCCAAGAAAGTAAACTAAGATTTAGGCCCAGGTACAATTACTCTGTAATAACTGCACAAAATATATTAAATGTTCCGCTCTTCTTACATTTTTTTTTTTTTTATGTTCAATGGCAAGAAAAAGACAAACTTCAGCCTCTTTGTCACACTCACAGCACAAAAAAAAACCAAAGTTGATCAAAACAATGGTTCAAAATCCGACCGTAAATTAGGCATGTCAACAAGAAACAAGATTATCCCATTTACATTACTGGACCAATTCTAACACATTCAGTAAATGCATTAGTCTTACCATCTGTTGAAAACCATGGTCTTCATTTTCCAACACCGTCTTACAGATCATCCTTTCAATGTATATATTCAAAGCCACGAGCCCAAAAAGGAAAAATCTAAAATGAAACATGATGCATCAATGTACTTTCAGTACTTTCAATGTACCATCAGAGTACTTTTTATTAAAAAGGTCAATATTAAGGTCATTGTACTGAGAAACGCACTCAAACTTCAAAACATCCTCCCAGTCCAAAGAGACAATTTATTGGAAATAAGCTTCTTAAATGGCTTTTTCCAAACTTGCACAAGATTATGTGCCTAGTTGTTCAAAAGTGATCTGATTAGATTCCGGCTATATGGACCAAATCTTGAAAATGGGTTGTTCAAAAGAAAAAAAGGATTCTGAAATTGGATTAAATCACAAAATCTAGGCCTGGTTTCATAGACAGGGCTTAGATTAAGCCAGGAGCAGGCCTTTATGTAAATAAATATATAAATAAATAAATGTAAAAATATTGGCATAAATTTATCCCCCAAACAATTGTCAATATCAAACAAAATTTATAGTCATATATATATATATATATATATATATATATATATATATATATATATACATATATATATTTAGCTGTATATAAACAACATTGGCACAATCATCAGAGATGAGTCAAGTCAAGTAGTATCTAATTGCATCCCCGGTTGCATGTATATTTGTTTGTTTTTGTTGTGGATCACATGGCTACGGAAACCCTACTGGGACAAAATTCATTTTCATGCTTTTGCATTCTCTCAAGAAACATTACGTTCACTCTCAAAACTTTTGAGTTCTTTGCGAATGAACGCAAAGTTTCTTTTTGGGAAAGCAAAACGTTTGCGAGAGAACGCAAAAGCATTAAAATATAAAAAATTTCTCCCATTAATTTTTTTTCTCCATCTCCCTTTAGTGCCTCCGTAAGGGTTTGATTGTTTAAAGAAATTGAAAATGAAAGGAGATGTTTGTTTGTTTATGTTGTTTTCCTTAAAAGTAAAGCACCATCTCTCATTTCAGATGGATAGAGATTTACACAGAAATAGGAAAAAAAGGGCCATTTAATTCTTTAGAAAAGGCTCTGAAAAGGTCATGAAAAACTAATTTATATTTTTGGCGAAAAACTCAAGGGGAAAAATGAAATAACATTAAAAAAATATATAATCTTTTGACTATTTCTACAGCATTATCTATTCTACAATAGTCGGCACTGACTGACTGGTTTATACTCACCTGGCTCCAGCTGTACGACGCACAGAGGTCAGAAGATAAGAGGCGCCAAAGCCCAGAGTATTGTAGAAGAGGGAACTAAACGTGTGAGTCTCGGACATGATGAAGCTCTGGAGGAAAGCTACACGGTTAAAGATTTCCGCAAATGCCACCTGCTGCTCCTGCGCAGAATGCCTCATCTCCGCAAATACATCTTTCAGTCCTGAAACATTCAAGCATTTTAGCTCAGTTTATAGCACACGTGCAAAGAACGAAGTAAACAAGCACATACATTCAGTTTTATTTGCAATGATTGCCTCATCTCTACAACATGCTCAAATTGGGCTCAAATTGTCTACAAAACAGTTGGAATGGAGTCTGCATGTTAAATGGTTAAGCACAAATTAATTACAGAATAAATTGAATTAATTGCAGAAACTTGCAAAATCTGTAATAAAAAGTAAGGGGGCCTCGGCTTGTGCTCGAAAAAAATCCCCACCCCCTGCTATCACGCCGCGCAGACGCCAGGGTCTCTGTGTGCTGTCTTGTTTTTAATATTTATATAGAATTTAGCTAATTAAGTAATATCATATGAGCAAGAGTGCCGTTTTCCCGAATATCAGCAAGTTTGCAGATGTCATATTAATTTTATATAACAGTTGAATGAACAATAAGTTAATATTAGGTGACTAACATTTTAGACTATTGTCTGTTGCTCTATTTGAAAATAATTCCAAACAAATCCACAAGAGAACCACTGCACGTCTCCGAGCAACACAGTGATGTTTCCTTGCTGAATGTTTTTGAACAAATCCTTCTAATGAACGACTCAACTCACTCACACATGAATGAATCAGACATTTTGAACGAATCGTTTGAGGGAATAATTCAATGACTCACTCATTAAGACAATGAGTTGGCGCCACCTACTGGCGGTTTAGTTTCATATTTAAAAGTAGAATTTCACTGGTTAAAGAGATAGAATGCGTAGATAGTGGTAGATACAATGCATTTATAAATAGACTATTGTGAGTGAAATATGAGATACCCTTGTTGAATATAAATGGTATCTCATATTTCCATATGAAATGCTTGTCTGACTTTGTCTCATATGGGGGACTCCAACTGTTTATTTGACACAGGCCTCCGAGTTGCAAAGGCCACCTCTACTAGGGATATATTGGTAACATATGGGTTATTATCAGCAAATATTAAAGTTAAGGTTTTTTTATTACTGATTTTGAATATTTCATTGTGCACACCAATTTCCCCAATTTTCACATTTACATTACCTTCTTTAAAAACATTAATAATACTGTTAATTGTAATTCTATCAAATCTTAAAATAATTTTTCTTTTTTTATACTATACATTACACATCCATATATCAACCAGAATTTCAGCATCCTAGTTCTCAAATTACCTTAACAGTATTATCTTTTGGACAACTGTTTCTATTTTTTTTAATACATATATATTTTAACATTTTATTGCAACCTCTTTTACTGTAAGTGACTCTAAACCAAATGACACACTTCCATCAGCATATTCCCTTCTCAGTTAGATAGTAACCAGCACCTTGAGTTGAGTCCTGCAGGGTGCTCTTGAGTTCCTCTCCATTGCGAAGGATGCTCTCCTGGGATTTCAGCGCAGCACTTTGGGCCACAACCAGATCTTCTGCCATCCGCTGGGTAGATGCCAACTGCTCCGCCACCCCTGCAGAACTCTCGGTCAACCTGAAACACAGATGAACATTGGCTTACATTAATATTTTATACACATAAATACCATTCATATTCGAAATAGGCACCCAGGGACCTTTGTACCTGTAAATGGTGTTCTCAGCTCTTTGTTGCCAGCGCTCACTCTGCAAATAATGACATATACTGTGTGCATGGGTAAAAAACTCAGTGTAGGTGTTGAAGGCCACAGGATCCATGTCTTGTGTGCAGGTTTTGACATCACTGTCTTCAGGACACTCTGGGAAACTACGACCTGACCTGCAATAAATAATTGGAAACATTTAGAAATTTAGAAACATTAGATATTTAATGTGGAATGAAGTCACAACACTGTGACTAAACTAGTGCTTCTCAACTGGTTCAGTTCAGTCATAGACAGCAGGGAAAAGACTATGAAAACTGTCTTATGGGTGGATGATTGAGAGTAATAGACAGACAGATAGACCAAAAGATAGACAGATAGATGATAGACAGACAGATAAATAGAGATAGACAGATATATAGACATCTATAGACAAATAGATAACGTTAGATGACAGACCGACTAAACTAGCCTAAATGGAGCTCAAACGAGATTAACAGGTTTGCAGATCTCCCCGTCTGATCTGTTGACATTTTTGGGCACTAGTCAGGATGGGTGATCAGATGAAAACCAGCTTGGCCAGGCTACGAGATCATCTTAAACCACCAAATAACCTTTGGCTGGTAGCCTACAACGAGTTTCAGTTGATTCCAGTAAAAAAAAAGCTCTTGACCTTTGCAGGTGGCAGTGTGTGAAGGACAAGGCAATCTTGCTCTGCACATCATCACTGAAATCTTTGCAGCTTGACTGTATTTTCTCCAGCGCTCGAGACCAACACGCGCCATAACGCGGCTGCTGCGACAATTCACGCACTCGCAGTAACTCCACGCGGCCCTTGTCCTCTAAACTTCTATCGCTACTCACGGCACAGACAACAACTGCGATGCCCAAAAATGCCGTGGTCCACATTGCAGACCGCGTGGAGTTGATGGACGCACAACAGAGGTGATTTAAAATAAATCTGTATTATATGACTAATACAAAAACCTAAAAGCTTCACAGCACGCGGACCACGCCAGCGTCGAGCGTTCAGTTCATTTGTCTCATTAACCACCATGGATGTGGATCCGCCTACAAGCTGAGTGAATGTGGCCTGTGGTTGCGTTAGTCCACGCGATGTTCTGGAGTCAAATTGATACGTTTGCAGAAGAGGGGTAGGGTTTAGTGTAAGGGCAGAGAATATACAGTGTGTACAGTATAAAAATAATTATGTCTATGGAAAGTCCCCATAAAACGTGAGTGTGCGCGCGTGTCTGTGTGTGTGTGTGTGTGTGTGTGTGTGAGAGAGAGAGAGTTAATAATGGGTCCAATATTGTGTGAAATGTGTTTAATTTCAGCAATTTTGTGTAAATTAATTCACAATCATGAAATTGTATGTATACGTCGTTATATAGGCCATAGGTTCAACCTTCACTAAAGCATTTGTGGATTATTCCTTTGCCATCACAGGAATAAATTACATTTCAATAAATCACAGTACTGTGTTTACTGTATTTATGATCAAATAAACGCAGCCTCGGTGAGCATAAAACAAAAACATTAAATTATTGATCCCAAACTTTTTAACAAACCTACCCATCACAGAAAACTTTCTGCATTTTTACATTTTCAAAAAACATCACTGCTGTTTTCTCATGGGGACCAAAAAATGTCCCCACAAGGACAGAGATTTTGGAAATTGCCATAGGATTGAGTCAGGCCTCCCAACACACACACACACACACAAACAAACAAATTAGAACAGAAATTGTTTGTTAAAATGTGTTACAAATGTTACAAGTTTTTGGTCAGAAATTAAGCAGTGCTTGCTGTAAAAAAAATCTATTGAAAATGACAAAAATGCCCCAGACTTAAAATGTGGATCCAAGAGGCCTATATGTCCTGGTAGTGCACTCATCTGTTTAATTATTTGTTTCTATTTCATCGATTGATCTATAGTGATGGGTTTAGTATAGATTTAGTGCCTCTCAAGAAATTAGCTGTCAGATTTATTCTGTTTTCACTGTTTTAGATGTTTCACACTGTTTCAACAGCAAGTGTTGTTGAGTGTGTACCCAAGCAAGTGTTTTCTGTTTGCAGGGGGACAAAACTAAGCTCAACTGAATGTTAAAAAAACCAGCCCCAACAACTCCAAAAGCTAAAACAGAATCCCAAATCTCTAAAAATCTTACCATGTAAAATCTAAATCGATATATATTTGAAATGAGAGTGTTTATTGATGCTATCGTGCGCATTGATGTTGAATCCATTTTAAGGGTTTCTGCTTTCTGCCAAGTCTGTCAACCACATTTATAGGCCTGTGAGAAAAGACGTGGGATGAACCCTAATACTTTCAATTCCTCTTTTGATTTTTTTCTTACCTCATTATCACATTCATGTGTCAAAAGAGGAAGTTGAAAAAAAAATAATTACAAACTTCAACCTTGCAAACATCACCCCACAGCAGCACTTGTTGATTGTTCACATGAAAATGTCAGTCTGTCATGACAACTCTCGGGAGATTGGTATGGTAATAGAGATTGGCATGGTAATGGATATGGCAATGTAAATGTATGTGGTCTTGGCGGAATAGATCTACAATGCTGCTGCTGCAGAGCAAGATAGGTTTTTAGGGTAGGGCTAGAGTAAAGGGATAGAATAGTTTGTAGAGTTGCTTTAAAAGTCATGATGTTTACGGAAAGTCCCCAAAAAACATGACGTGTGTGTGAATTAAATAAAACTGCAAATATCTATTCAATTTGAAAAAAAAATTGTTCATTTAAATTTGTATTATTTAATTCATAATTTGTTTCCTTATTTATTAGTGAAAGACTAGTCTTCCCCATAGGTGCAGACCTGTTTGAAAGGGGTATTTAAAGTCTGCACTTTTATCACAAGACAAAAATATCTGAAAACACATTCAAAACCTTGATATGAATTTATCTTAAGGAAACAGGGCTTTATTACAGAATGGTATAATACAGTTGTGCACTGTTATTATGGTGTGCAATGCAGCTTTCCTCGCCCTGGACGTTGTTCCCCTCTCTAGTTATCCACTTCTCAGCTCTCGCGAGAACGTACTCGTTACCCCCTTTCCCTTCCACCCCACCTCTCGCGAGAACTCGCGTCCGAAGGATGGTGTTGTGTTAGAGGGAGTGGGAGAGGAGGGTGAGGGGTACCCACAAAGATGTTGCGTGATTTTTTGGAAATTTATTTATTTAAATAAAAATGGCCGCCGCAGAGAGCGGAGAGGAGAGACTGTAAGTGTGAATCGTATCCATTCCCATTGTCACGGCTTCCAGTGTCAGGCGTCGCGAGCGGCGATGGCGTAGGTTTTGATCGTCGCTGTGATATTTTGTCAGGCAGGCTGAGGGGGGAATGTTAGCCGCGCTAGCCCGCGAAGGCGTTGAGAATACGTCACTCGTATTTCTCCCGCTCTTTTTCCACGATCAACGGACACATTGTGCGGCACGAGAGCCGTGCGCTTTATCCCAATGTGTGTTTGGTGTCGATTTCTGACGTTACTTCAAAAACTCCTCTAAAATGTTAGCGCGAAGGGCTGCCTGGGGGTTTGGACGCACACATGTTTTGTTTTGCTGATATTCGTGGCTCTTTCGCGTGAATGTTACGCCGCTCCCGTGTTGTTTAATTCTAAGTGTTCGGTTGCTGTCAAAAACAGCAGACTGAAGTAAGTTAGCTTGGTTGTGGCGCTGCAGGACCAGGCAGGGGGACTGAAATGAGATTTGCTCCAGATAGATATGCCTGTCCTGGCGTGGAATTACTTGACTAAGTGCTTAGAAACGAGGTTAAGATGCGTTTTAGTTCAGTGTTATGGTGTGGCTCCGTGTAGGTTGCTGTACATCATCAGGTACCAAGTTTGCATATGCAAGCAAGTTGGCCAATGTGCTATTTCTCTGTCTGATTTCACTGCGTGTGTCTGTGTTGTTATTGCTGCTCATTTTGCCCCTGCGGCTTGCAAACCATATAACTCAAGGTGCAAAACACTGTTAATGCGACCGTTGTTCTTCTCACATCACTGAAAACTGAAATAGATAGTGAGCTTGCTTTAGCAGTGCACAAGGCACTCCCATGTGATAGCAGACTGGTGATATTGTTGAGCTGCTGACTTCCGGTAACCAGCTAACGGATCTAGCAGCATCATACTTGTCTATGTGCGTGTGTGTGGTCGACCGCAAGTCGATTTGCACAAATGGAGTAACACGCAAAACACTGGTTCATGTCTTTTACACACACTTGTGACATGTCTCGAAGGCTGAACTTGAATCCTGTGCAACTTCTTGCTGTGTTGCATGCTCCATGAATTACAAGGGCAGGTACTGGGTCATTTGGTCTAGATGACATTGAGTTTGGTATATTTTATAGTTTTATCTATTATAATTTTTAACATTTATTATGGAAGTAATGTGGTCACTAAACTATAATGTTGTTTGAAATGGGGCAAATTGATTTTTCATTATAGTGACTCATTCTAACTCGTTCCAATAAACATGTTACAATCTTTGACTTATGTTTTTTCAGCAACAGTTGTTCATGCTGGCTAAACATGATCCTTGATTGTCCAGGATGGTATATTTGTTCTTATCTTACTTGTTCTTATTTATGAATTGTTCTTAAAGGGTTAGTTCACCCGGAAATGAAAATTATCCCATAATTTATTCACCCTCAAGCCACCCTAGGTGTATATGACTTTCTTCTTTCAGCCAAACATAACCGGAGTTGTATTAATAAAGATCCTGGCTCTTCCAAGCTTTATAATGGGAGTGAATAGAGCCTGAGTTTTTGAAGCTCCAAAAAGCTCATCCATCATAAAAGTAATCCATTAGGCTCCAGGAGGTTAATAAAGGCCTTCTGAAGCAAAGTGGTGTGTTTTTGTTAGATAAATATACATTTTTATAACTTTATAAACTATAATCACTACGGTAACGGCCGTTCTCAAGTCTTGTTCTAGCAGAAAAGTGACCTCTGACCCGACGCATGACGATAGAGCAAAACAAAACGCCGGTCACGAATTAGAAGTCTAACATGAGAATTTTTCAAGGGAAATGTCATGTTAAATATGGATATTTTTCTCACAAAAACGCATCGCTTTGTTTCAGACGGCCTTTATTAACCCCCTGGAGCCGTATGGATTACTTCTATGATGGATGGATGTGTTTTTTTGGAGCTTCAAAAACTCAGGCTCTATTCACTCCCCATTATAAAGCTTGGTAGAGCTAGGATATTTTTTTAATATAACTTTGATTGTGTTTAGCTGAAAGAAGAAAGTCATATACCTAGGATTGCTTGTGGGTGAGTAAATTATGGGATTATTTTCATTTTTGGATGAACTATGTAAGAGATCAGAACATAAGGAGCTGTCTAATGCAGATATTAATTGATTTAGGCCTCCGCCGTCTCCTGTGAAGCTCCTACATAGTATTAAATTGTACAGTCAACATTCACAATAATGTGAAACTTAATAATGACCAATACCAATCAGCTTTCATCATGATTCTTTAATTGACCTGCCCCCAATAAGTTGTGGCTTAAAGAAAATTTACAGTGTGGTGGTGTTCATTTGTGTTCATCTCATAAATGGTTAGTTCATGCATAAGGTCAAACCTATAAATTATTATATGGCTAATGAACAGAATATCTCATCTAGGGGAGGGCGATATACCGGTAGACACTATTAACTTTAAGGTTGAAATTCGTCTCTATTGCAGTTACGTTCACGTGATGTTGCTGTGCTGTGTGGTCATAAAAGCTTATGATCTTGTATGCATTTTTAAGCATTGCTGTTTTAAAACAAGTGATTTTAAACTGTTGAAGCGCAATAAGCAGCGAAAGAGAACTCATTTTGTGTTCGATTGTGCGCTGTATGAAGCTGCTGCTCACAGAGCATGTGAATACTGTACTTTTTGACACCTTATTGGGCTTGACCAGGTCAGATACACACACTTCTGTGTCAGAATGGAAGTATCCTCAGTCATTTATGTCTTAAGTGAACGAAAACAGTTGAGTTTATCAGTGGATTCGGTCTTAAAGGGACAGTAGCCTAATATTCCTGTCATTAATATTAATCAAACAACAAAAGACAGATAAAATAATAACTCGCTGCTCCTGACTGAATCACTTTTGTTACTTTAAAGGGGTCATATAAAGCCATTTTTTAACAAGCTAATATGATTCTTTAGGGTCTAAATTAAAAGTTCTCATTAGTATTGTAAGAAAACACTTATTTTACCTGGTCAAAAACAGCTCTGTTTTCAGCACGGCGTTTCAGTGCATATGACTTTAAATGATAATGAGCTTTGCTCACCCCGCCTCTCTGTTCTGTGCGTACACCGGTTGAACACAATAACCATAACGCGTAGTTCAGTATAAACGTGGGATTATGAATTATATTGAGAACGTCATACATAGAAAACATGCCGTATTGTACCCTGAGTGTAATTTAGACGCATTCATTGTGAAGCGTGCAGCTAGCGATTTGCAAAGATTAATATAAATATTAATATAACGGTTAATAAAACGTTACACTCATTTCAGTTCTTCTGGAGGTGCAGCAGGAACACGAATATCTGGTACCGATTCTTTTTTTCATGAGCAGCTTCTTAGCAAAACCAGCTTTATACTGATCATCGTTAATAAAGCAGTCTGGTGTGTGAAATGATTCGCGGAAACATGAAAGCATTGACGTTGCTCGTGGGGAATATTCCCTTCGAAAACAAACTCAGCCACTGCGTCTTCAGCGGTTCGGATTTAGGAACATTAAAATGACTGCTGTGTTCGTTATTACACCCAAGAATAGAACACCACAATCGCTTAGACGCCATTCTGCTCATAGACAGTGCTCCAGCATATCAACAATGACCGCGCCGGTCCGCGCGGACTATGATGTGTTGAAACGCTGCTGTCAATCAACAATCGTGGGAGGGGCGTCCGATTTATTGACGTCACAAAATCGAACGGCTCAATTTGAGGCAGGGGAAAACATAAGGAGATTAAAACAAAAACACTGGATGGATTTATATCACTATATGATGGTTGTGTACAGGCACTGCCAACACACATTTCAGTACAATCAACTTGTAAAAGTGCATGTATCATTATATGACCCCTTTAATAAGAATATCCCATAATTTAATTTACACAGTGAAGACTACGCAGTGTTTTTTTGTACATTTAATTACTTTTTACAATTTATGTATTTCTTATTTAGTGCTTGAAGATTTTCAGGTAGGTCTACTTCATTTGTCTCTTTGTTCTGTTGTAGTTTTGTCCTATTTATTTGTAATTAGTTTCTTTGTTTTTATTTTATCACTGACTGTTTACTTGTCTCAAGCTTGTTTTTTTTTTTTTTTACTTAGCCTAGTATTATGAAAAATATAGTATATCATAAAAACCTTATTTAAAGCAAAAATAACTATATTGTGATATATATTATTATCGTGAAATAAAATGACTTGTATCGTGATATAAGATTTTGGTCATATTGCCCACACATAATCTTATCTATGCCAAATGAACTATCTGCCCTAGTGATAAATTCATGGAGCATGTAACACAACATGAAGTTGTAAATGAATACATGTAAATGCATAGTAACATTTTAATGTGTAGGGAAGGTGTTTCACTATATTAGGTCCTGTGACTGTTAACAATAACTTTCTCAATAAATGGTCCTGCGGTTTGACTGATTTTACAAATATAGATGATATTCCATGTAGTTTCTCATTTTTGAGGTCATAAAAGTTGCATGCATAGTATTTATGTAAAATGTAGAACAATGCTATTTAAAATATTTATGAATGGAGTTTTGCAAGTCACACCACAGGGCATGTGAACTTGCCAAAAGTGTTTTATGCCAGATTAACATATTTGGGCAACAAGTGTGATGAATTGATGCTGTTTTTTTGTTTTGTTTTTGCACAACAGGCATTTGATATGAAATAATTTGCCTAAAATAACATTATTATTAAGCTACTGTATTTTCTTGAATTCTTTTTTAACAAAGTGATTGCAGAAATGTACTTTAATGACACTTGCTTTAAAGATATAAATCAAGAAGTCTAGTAAATGTTGTGTCACTGAAGATGTAGCGCAGTCTCCAGGACAGAGACGTGTTTGTTTAATTTTATTTAAAATTGTATGCATCAACTAAATTAACTAGAAAGAAACCACTTTTTTGTTTTGTTTTACTATCATCTTTCTTGATCCTGACTGGTTGAAGGATTCTTTATCTCTTGTCAATCCTCTTTTGCGTGTAATCAAGCATTCAGATCATATCAAAGTTGCCTGATCCGCTAGACCCTCAACATTACTACTCATCCAATAAAGCATTGTGAATGACACGATTGAATAAGGCAAACTAAAACTGATAGATTATAAGTAAAACATTACATTTTAAGTTACTCCAGAATATTCATATATGTATGGAAATAAATAAGTATTTTGAGATTAGGGAGACGGACTTGGTCATGTCGTTTGCAGGGCTTTATGGGAGTGGGCGGTCGCTGCTGAACCTTTTTGCCACGGTTCCCATTTCCATATAAATGATAATGTGTGGATCTCATTTCAAGATTATGGATAGTGTTGTTTTTCACTCGCAATTCAGATGTAAATTAAAAAAAATTAATAAACCATTTAAAAAGAAGAAGCATATAAGATATGATCGCTTAACAGTCACTGAGCTCTTGAAATGTTTAATCAATCCCTGTGTGGAGAAAATGTGATTTCTGCTTCTGGAACCTAACTGTTGCGCTCTATTAAACTTTGAAACTGGTAAAAATTGCATTGTGGGAAATGCTACTCCGCATAGTTTGCTCAGGCTGTATAGTGCAAGTTAAATATGCCAGCTATACTTCACTTGCATACTGACAATATGCCTACTGTGAGCAGTATGTATAGGGTCATTCCATGTCAAATCAACCTAATTTCAGAACCTTCCCTGGCTCAAATTTTTGATTTTGTAAAAGGGGTGGTTGATTATGATTTCATTTTTCTAACTTTAGTTAGTGTGTAATGTTGCTGTTTGAGCATTTAACAACATTTGCAAAGTTATACCGCTCAAAGTTCAAAGCAAAGGGAGATATTTGCTTTTAAAGAAATCGTTTTTTAAGGACTACAACAAACGGCTGGTAGGGACTACACGAGCTTCCTCCCGGGTTAGTGACATCATAAACCCTAGAATTTACATAAACCTCGCCCCGGGAACACGTAGTCCAGCTGTTGTAGTCACTCTGTCTGCATCTCACAACAGTTCCTAAACAAGCGATTTATAGATGATCCTGACAGAATATGCTAATTGAAGATAGTTAACTCCACATCAGCAACATAAATTCATCAACTAACCATTCAGAGATGTCCTGTTGCATTCTACATGTTGTCACTTCTTCTTAGTCTCTCCATCTTTGTCTGACTTTTAAGGTTTAAACATAAAAGGCAGAACAGTTTCTGACATTTTAGCGTGTGTCTGCGTGAGGTAATCGGAGCTGCCAACACACACATTCTTGAAGCTCCGCCCACTGTGTCGGAGCTCATTTGCATTTAAAGGGCCAGACACAAAACGGTGCGTTTTTGCTAACCCTCAAAAAGTGACAACTTTAACATGCTATATAAAAATATCTGTGGGGTATTTTGAGCTAATACTTCATATACACACTCTGGGCACATCAGAGATTTATTTTACATCTTGTGAAAAGGGCATTACACCACCCCTACAATAATTTTTCTGAAGAAAGACACACTGAAGATGTAATTCAATGTTTTGTTGAGGGAGGGTCAAAATGACAATTTTCACATGAGATTTGGAGCCAAATTACAGGGGGGTAAAAATTACTTTAAAAAGATGGAAACATCATTATTTTATATTTACACAGAGATTGGTAGGTTATTTAGTTAAATCTGTTGACTTTAGAAATCTGATGCATTGTATGCCATCGGTGACAGTTCAAAAATGTGGAAAAGCACTTCTTGTGTTTTTTGCATGCCTGTAACTCAAGAAGTATTAAATATATTTTAATATCCTTTTAGATTTTGGTTGTTATCAAACACTTAATTTTAAAGGCCATATATGGTTCAATCCCTGAGATACTGAGATCTTAATATCCCAGATCTCCCAGAGAGTGTGTGAAAATTGTAATTTTGACCACCCTCTACAAAACAGTGAATTACTCAGTAGATATACATTCATGACATTTAATATTGTGGCTTTCTTTTATGTATTTCTTTTACCAGAAAAAAAAAGATCAAAATGAAAATGTTTAGCCGGGGACCTCTGGTTGAGGTGACAAGGAATGATCCTATACTAAAAAATTGGCTAGATAGAATTGAATTATGCACCTTTCTTTGCAATATAGTATAATGATGTGCTATTTGGCACACATGAAAACTTAATAATATTAAATTAATGTTTGTTTTTAGTTTGAGATTGTGGTGTGTGGTATTGAAAACATGTCTGACTTTTTTTTTTCTTTTCTTTTTTGCCGACTGTTATTGATTGTTTAAGGGAGTGCAACATAAAAGAATAGATTAACCAGTCATTCCAGCTTTATCTCTCCGGTAAACTTCATGAATGTGTTCATCTCTTGACTTTGTCTTCTCAATTTTAACACTGCACTATTATTGAAAGGGACACAACATTTGAGCTTAGAACATGCTGGTTCTGTTACGATGATCCCAGTCTCCACCCTGATAGAGTAACTCTAAATGATAAGGAAATCTAGTAAAAACAGTGTCCTTTAAATCTGGTTTTAGTGTGGAAGTTTTGTATCCCAAAACTAGGGAAGTAGTACTGTATGATGACTAAAGAAATAAAATATAAATATAATAATTATATATTAAAATAAATAGGCAACATATTTTGGGTTAGTTATTTTTTTCTCTTAAATCTCAGTTGCTGGAGATATGGAAATGATTTAGTTCACAACGTATATTTTTTGTTAATTGTGATGTGATGTTTTAATGGTTTTTAAAATATTTTGTTCATTTTGTTAATTTCTCAAACACCAAGCCACCATGTGGTCAGGACAAAAACATACATATTTAGAGTCATCTAGAAAATGTCTAAGGCAAATTAAGTTGTTTAGTAAACTTTTGTAAAAAAAAACCCAGAGTTGGTCCCCTTGAGGGACAAGCCACAGACAAGTGGGGAATTTTTTCGTCGCCTGAAGACAATGATTCAGCCTCCACGTTGAGGTTTTGCTAGATTCTTAACACCTCCAGGGTGATTTCCGTGTGTCTGTATGCACAGAAGAAATCAAATTGAACTTGTTTATCCTGAAGTTATGAAATAGACATCCTGAGGATGATGTCCAAAGATGTTAAGATGCGAATTGCATCAGTTAAGTTTCATGCTATCACTTTAAATTCAGGCCACTTCCCGCCTTCTTGGTGGTGGTATTTAATCGAGCTTGTGTGATCTGAAAATGAGCATGCTTTGAAGCCAAAATATTGAATTGATGATGGCTAACATGCAAACGCAGCACTTCTGTCCAGTGTCCAGTTTAAAAAATACTTCATAGACATTTAGACAAGCGGTTGACTAGAATACAGACCCGTAATACTGTCATCCTGTCTCAGTGTGCCACTTATCTCTTGTGTTGTCAGCAGAGGTGAGGACAAGAATGAAGACCAGGAGGGCTCAAAAGACAAGACACAGAAGCAGAAGAAAAACAAAAAGGAACGGCAAGATGTGGAAAAACTCGAGGCCACAGTATCTGTTCCTCCTCCCCCACGCCTCTTTACGCAGGGGGATGTCGGACAGCAGGCGGAGGCAGGGAAGTCTGAACCCATTGACCCCGAAGTTGGAGCCGCTCTCAGCGCTCCAGAATCTTCTGCATCAGCCAAGCAGCGGCGCTCCATCATTCGGGACAGAGGCCCACTGTATGACGACCCTTCACTGCCTCAAGGTTGGACGCGCAAGCTGAAACAGCGGAAGTCGGGCCGATCTGCTGGCAAATTTGATGTCTACCTGATCAAGTTAGTACAAGTTACAGGAAGTTTGTACCTTTTTTGAGAGCAACTGTGATGATATTAATTTCACAATGTTGCATTCCAAATGGCAGATGCAACAAATCAGTCATTATTAAAGTTGCGTTATTGTGTTTGGAGAGTCACTGACTTCTAATTAAAAGATTCACTTGGCAGCATGTTGCAAACGCAACAAAACTAAAGCTGTTAAAGTAACACCAAGGAACTTTTCCTCAGCGGTCGCCCTAAAGGTTGGAAGCGGAATTGTCCATTACCGCTGTCGTAAATAATTTAGCCTACCGCAGCCTACTGTCGCACGCGCACGCTCGCTGTTTATCCAGCACCGGCTTTGGAATCAACAATGGCAGACATCCCAACCTGCAAGAAGTCATTTCAGGGAGGTATATCTTGGTGACTGGATTGTTGGCGGGTTGGTTGACTAGCTTTCGTGAGGCACACTCGCAAGGTCTCTCACGCTCTACCTCTCTGCCGTGCTCGCGCTATGTATGTTATGCGCGCAGTATGTTCTGTCTCGCATGCGCGCTCTAGATTCCGGCAGATTTGAACTAATTTGCGGGCATCAGGGAGACGCTATAGACTTGGGATGTCTGCAATGGCCATAGACAATTTGAGGAAGTGGTGGGGGAAGTGACGTATGCCGTAAAGCAGTCGAGTTTTGTAGTTCTTTTTGTGCTCGGGTTACTACCCGAAACCCGAAGTTACATAGTGCGAGTAAAAGCGATACAGACCACGTCAGGCTATGGCAGACGTGTCATTTAACCTATTGTAAGTCGATGTACCATCACAAGGGTCTTGGAAATATATTATGAAGGTTGAAAAGTTCCATAGTGTTGCTTTAACACTGGAAAACCTTACGGTGCTATATTCCCCTTTCAACTGAAATAAAACCATTTTATTTACATGCATAATAGATTATTTATTTGAACCTTATTCATTGTGTTCTTCTGTCCATCATGCCAAAGCCAGCTTGTGATGTCTCTGGTCTCTCACTGTATGTATAGTTGTAACATTATGTATTAAACTGTTTTGGCCCGAACAAAGTCATACTAATGTTACATACTAATATGCTAATGTTTTGAGTAAGAATCCCTCCCATTTTATTGTTGCTGAAGTCTTAATCACAGATTTACAGCTGATTTGTCTGAGGCGGGGATAGTATTGTTAACTAAAACCATAAAAAAAAAAACATTTTTGTTACTTGAATCAAAATAAACCTTAATTGAACTAAATATTAAATATGTTTAAAAAATATTTCATTTCATCTAGTTGCCAAGGCAAGTTTGCGTAACTGGTTCCAGCAGTATTTGAAGCTTGATAGAATAACTCATTAGTTATTAATAAATCTGAATTGCATGTGTAGAAAGAGAGAGCTGTGCATTACACTGGTTGGGGTCACAGAGATTTGTGTTTTAGAGCTTGATTTACAAGATCTGTTGTAGTTTATTGTTCTTCCAAATAATTTGACATGATGAATGAAGGGTGCATGCTGTTGAACTCTGACTGATGTGTCGCAGGTCCCACAATACTTTATTTTAAGAATAAACATGAAATCAAAAAAAAAATTCAGATTTGCACCACAGGTGCTTATGATGTACTTGTATGGTTGCAAATGTTGCACACATAGACTTTCTCAAGTTCAAATGTTCTTTCAAATTAATATTAAATTACTGTCATTTCATAGTAATGTATTTGTTTTTATTTTTCAGCCCAGAAGGGAAAGCCTTCCGTTCGAAAGTGGAGCTCATGGCGTACTTCCAAAAGGTGGGCGATACCACCACGGATCCCAATGACTTTGACTTCACAGTCACGGGCCGAGGAAGCCCATCTCGTAGAGAAAAGAGACCGCCAAAGAAGCCTAAAGTGGTCAAACCCTCTGGTCGCGGGAGGGGCCGCCCAAAAGGCAGCGGCAAGGTACGGCAGGCTACGGAAGGGGTGGCGGTAAAGCGTGTCGTAGAAAAGAGTCCAGGAAAACTCCTTGTAAAGATGCCCTTTGTTGCACCTAAAACTGAACAGGGGGCTCCATTGGGGCAAGCGGCAGTTGCCAAAGTGCGCCGAGGGCGCAAACGTAAATCGGAACAGGAACCGCCGAGCACCCCCAAAAAACGTGGGCGCAAGCCAGCAGCTGCTTCTCAGTCAGCAGTGGGGACAGGCTCAGCCGCCGCGTACGCCGCCGCGGCCATTCTCTCCGCAGAGGCCAAGAAAAAAGCTCAGAAGGAGTCTTCCTTAAAGCCTGTTCAGGAGAGGGCGCTTCCTATCAAGAAACGCAAAACTCGAGAGACTTTGGAGGAGTTGGAGGGATCTACCACCTCTGGAACCACACCGACGGAGACGTTTGCAAAACAACTGATTACATCAACTGTGACCCCTACAGGTGAGGAGGTAGAAACGGGACAGAGGCCTCACAAGCATCCCGGCCGGAAGCACAAAGAGGCATCCACAGACCCAGGGAACGGCAGCAGCAGCAGCGGCAGTGGAACGGCAACCAGCGGCGGAGGATGGAAGAGTCACAAGAAGAGAGATCAGCGAGGGCAGCACTTTAAACACCACCACCATCATCACCACCACCAACACCACCACCTGCAGGCCATGCCGCCCTCCACCTACACTCCGCAGGCTCACCAGCTCTCCCTGGGTCACTCCACGCACGGGGGCCCGCCGGCGCCTGCGACCATGGAGAACGAACCCCAGGACTTAAGCACCTCCAGGCCGAAAGCGGAGCACGTGGCCTGCAGGGAGGAGGCGAGAACTGACAGCTCCTCAAGCAGGGACGCTCAGAACGCAAGCAAGATGGCCTCCGCTGACCTGAGAGGGCAGCAGACGACTGTGATGGGAGAAGGCAAGGAGATGAGAGACATTGTTCCTCCCTCCGCCGTCCCGAGGCCGAGCCGAGAGGAAACTGTCGAGTCCCGGACACAAGTGAGCGAACCAGTGAGCTGACTGACTAAGTGACCGATTGGCAGCGGCGTTGCGTGTGAAGAAGCGGAGGCGGTCGCAGCAAGACGAGTGATTTTTCGTTCTTTTTTACTGAGGAAAAAAGAAAAAGGAAAGAAACAAAAATATACAAAAATGTAAACGTACTGAAACAAAAGGCAGCTGTTGTGTCTCGTTCTCTCTGTGGGTTGGACGCGGGGCGATAATTCTCTTGCTTCCGGATGAATTCTCTGCTAACCTTTTTCTTTATGGTTTCCTTTTATTTCCCACTATATCTTTGTATTAGTATATCTTAGCACTCACTTAGACCCCTTATTCCTTTGTCAGTGCTTGTAGGAAGTGGAAACACACTCAAGTGGTAATGGATGCACAAGTCACACGCCATAGTAAGTGAAACTTTCTGATCAAATTGCTCTCGAAAGAACTAAAATGCCTCATAGTCATGTCATCTCAACCCTAGTAAAATGGTGTCCTATCAGTGTGTTCTCCCTTTTGTGTCATTAAATGAAGGGGCAAATCAGACGTAAAGAAAGCGAGCTGAAGAAAAAAGGGCCACATTTCCGATCTCCACCTTTCCATTTGAGTCGGACACAGCTGTTGCAGCATTTGAAATAAAAAACGCTAGTTTAACTCAGACAGAAAAGAACTTCCTAGTTGTGGGTTTGTGCCAAGCTGACATTTCCAGCCTGTTGCCCTGTGAAGATCAATTGAATTCAGTAGTATTATTTCCTTTTGCCGTGTTGGTATTTTTAGCGCACATGTATATTAATTATGAGTAGTTCGTTCAACCTAATCACCGTTTCGGAGGTGCCTGAGAAAATGCAACTAGAGCGGAAAGCTCTATTTTTCATTTTCTTTGGTGGGGAAGATAAAGCACAAATGTATTTGTTGGGGAATATTGAAAGCACAGTCCAGTGTAGCGTCTGGAGTAGATGTTAACTCAAGTAAAAGAATATTAGAAGAGGAATTTGTTATACGTTTACCTGCTTTTTCCCATTAAGTACAATTTAAATAGTGGCCTTGTGTTCTTGTGACACAGATCCCTAACAAAAAAAAAGCATACCATTTCAAATGTAGCGTTTGGTTTTACTGTGTGTGGTTATAGATTATTACCATAGAGCTGCTGTTCTAAAAATGATTCCGACAGGAAAGTTAATAGATTGCTATATATTTATATAATGTCTCGTCAGGCTGTAGTTGTGTCAAATGCATGGGTTGCTGATGCTTGCGTGCTTTGCGTGCTATTTATTACAGTACTCCGACATTGTCTTTCCTATACATAAAGGTTTCTAAAACCAGGTACAGCACTATTGATGAGGGTTAAACGTTTTAGAAACGTATATATTTTGAATTATGAAACATTACTTGACAAAGGAAAAAGGAAAGAAAACTTGCATACATTTCAACTCAATGCCATCATGAAATAGTTCCGTTAGTTTTCTAATCTAAAGTCTTCAAAATAACACAGAACATTAGCAGTCAAAAAGAAGGACTGCACATTATGGCTCCATGCAGCAATTTTTTTTGCAAGTGGTTAGATATTGGACAATGAGTGTCTTAGTAATTAACTATAATATTATATAATAGAATATATATATGGTTAGGATAGGATGAAACTTAATTCTAAAGAAATATTTTGAACCAAACTGAGGAAGTTCTTCTTTGTTTATGTAACATTTAGGATTTTACAGCACTTTCTGTTCCATTTTCGCTTCTTCTCCTGGATGAAATGCACCTTACTTTTTAAAAAAATTTTTTTTTTTTTTTTTTTTTTGGAATTGTGAGAAGCAAACTTTTTTTTTTTTTTTTTTTTGCATATATTATTTCTAGCATTGCATAGACTTCTGTTTCATGTCCGGAGGTTGTACCTTTCTTCAGATGTTTGTTAGCATAGAATGCATGTTAAATGTCAATATAAAGAGCCATATTTTTGTTTAGTTTAGCTTTCTCTGTAAAAACACCCCTCATATACTAAATCATAAAATTATGATAATCATAAAATAATTGACACAGAATGGCTACATTTCACTCACAGTATTTGTTTGATATCACATATTTATGGTCAATAATGGGGGGGACAAAGGCAGTAAAGTTAGTAAACGTCATGACATTTGACTGTCAAATCTATTCTAATGCAGACCCACATATTTTATATATATTAAAACCGACCCGTTTGGTTATGTATATATATCATTGGCGTGCAGTGGTGTTCTGAAATGAGGAGGTAAAATCCTCACAGGTTTTTTGGTTTGTTTGTTTTTTATAAATCAAATGTAAAGTCATATCCCAGTTACACTTAACGTTGTCAAAATTTTCTGGTTAAATATTATTTTACATCACATAAAAAACAAATATGATTCTAATTTGTATTTTTTACATTAACAATGAAATGAATTTTCTATGTATTACAACCAAGTTTAAATCTCATCAAGTTAGTGTTTTAAGCAATTTTACATTTATTCCAAAATAATATGAAAGGCAGTGACAATTTAAACAATATATTTCATTTGTGAACTGAGGTTAAGCTATTCTTTTTTTACTAGTCAACTTATTTTCGGATCATCGGTCATCAAGCTCGGTAAACACCAACCGACACAAAGATGTATCTTTAATTTCACCAAACTGATCGCTCACTAAAACCCCCCACAGTCATGTTTTCAGGCCATTTTTAAGCTTGATTTTGACGTGACAAAGCAGTGATATCTAAGAGGCTGAATTGTTTACTTACTTTTTAATTAAACTTCCCATTAACGCCATCATTTTGTTGATTCTGACAGAACGCGGAACACACATAAAAACAAGAGGCGGTATTTGTTGCATAAAACAATCATATCCAATCATTACACAATGGAGGCATTGCCTCCTCTCACGTGAATCTCCCCCATTCATTCTCAATTACCCCCCACCAACCCCACCGCACACTTTAGCTGTAGTCAATGGGCTCGGGGAGGCAAGAGAGGTTGGAGGTTATCGCAGACCCCTAACACGCACCGACTCACTGCCTGTCCGCTACACCACTATATTTATAAATGCATAACCAATACCAATGGCATCACAAATTAATATTTTATATTCTAGATATTGCAGTTGTTGTTTTGAATAGTCCCAGAGTGAGATGGGTTGCCTTTTCCGTTCAGTTTAGTCTGTGTGTTAAATCTTATACATTCATGGTTATTGTGGCTTGGGTGATGGATGTGCATTGCCACTGACATATATGCTGATTAACGTCATAACAGACAGTTTTAAATAACACTCAGTAATCTTTTCGTCTGTTAGCTCAGCTAGTGTGAGATGTTTTTGATATTTGCTGTCGATAGGGGGTTCAAATCCATGTGAGACAGAACTTACTGGTCCTTTTTTTCCTCAAGTGTGCTTTAGAGTAGCCTCTTGGTATCTTGAATACGTTTAAAGAAAAAATATAATTTTTTGTCTCTAAATGAAGAGATTCAATTAGAATTGACAATCACAAGGAGCATTGCATCTTTTCATTTTCCCCTCAAGTATTGTTAAGAATGAAAGTGTCTCCATTCTCTTCCTCCATCCCCCTGCTCCCTCGACCCTCACTGGGAAGGGGCACAGAGAATACAAGAGCGTTTCCGCTCGGAACAAGGGCTATGTAATCATTTCAAGTAGTCAAAAGCAGGCAAAGGAAATGGATTTTCACGTCAGACGAACGCAGGGTCTGGTCCTCGCCGTAAAGGCAAACTCAGTTAATTGCTTGAGGTCTAACAAGAGACTTTAAAGTGTTGTCGAACACCACCGGCTCACTCTCTGTCCTCGTCAGAGTTCGAGCGCTCACTTAACCGGCTGCTGACGTTGTGACCTGTCTGGGGTGAACGTCTCCCCGGTCTCACTAAACTCCAGCAGGAGAATGGAGGTAGCAGAATGGATTCCTTTAGCTTGAGCTCTGCAAGCACATTCTCAGTGGCACAGGTTAAGAATAATGCAGAAGGAAAGAAACCTCCAGACATGAATTGAAGTCACGACAACTCTTAGTTTAAAGTGTCGACTCACAAGCTGCATCAGTCTGGCTGAAACCGAAAGGGTAGTGCCTTTATTTTGGGAGACTTACTAAGGTGGTTGAAGTGACCTTTGATTCTAAAGAAACCCCTTTATCCCAACGAAGCAACGCGGAAGGTGAACTTACTGAAATGCTTGGATTTTATTTGGTCATTTTTCATAGGTAGGACGTGCACTGGTGTGTGTGTGTGTTTTTTGTAACTAGAGGTTTCATTGTTGTACATTTTTCTTTTTTTCCATCAGCTGGGCCTTTGTGCCCACCTAGAAACGATGTATTGTTAAAAACCCTCTGCTTTACGAACTTCTTGCCTTTTGTAGCGCTCAAAGCCCACTGACAAAAATGGAGCCCTTCATGGGTGAAGACAGAATAAGAAAATTACTTTTATTATTTATATGTTGGTTTGTTTGTTTTATTTTCTTGTTTGTTTGGGTTATTTGTGCCTCTCTGGCAGTGAAATATGCTTTGGAATGTCCTTGTGTCCCTGTAGCCAAAAATACATGCTATGTACGTGAACATGTATCAATATGCATGATTGCCATTAGAAGATAGGACATTGCTTGCCCTTTACTATTATATATAAGATGTTTTCAAACAGCACTCCAAGAGCTGAGCCCAACCACACTAACCGGATCCGAAGGTTTTCATGAGGTATACAATACTGAATGTGTTCAATGAAGGCTAGCTGTGCACTTCGGTCTGTTTAATATGAACAGATTTATTTCATTGAAGTATTTGTTTCTTGTTTTAATGATTTAACTGGTAGCGGAGTTTGGGCTTCATATGCCGCTGTATCAACAATTGTAGTGTCTAGAGTAATTTGTAGATTTCGGTGTTAGATTTATTTTTATTATTAGCATTTTTTTTTTTATTCTAAATCCAACATTGGAAGTAGACCATTTAATCTTTATGGCAATAGTATACCCAGCAGATCCGATATGAGTTTTCTCCTTTAGTATGTCTCTAATTTGTGTACTCTGTTAAACAGTAGAACTGAAGTAAAAGAAATTGACCCTTATTAACTAAAATGCAGCACTTTGAATCGTGCAAGAAGGACAATTTAAAGCTAATGAAACAGAAGATAAACTATAAGAAATAGATTCCAGTTCCACCGTGGTAGAAAGTTCATGGTCTATTTAACATAGTCTTGTGCCTTGAAGTTTCAGTAATAGAATTTATCTTTATACTGTAGTTGTATTTTTATTCTGAGTCCTGTGTTTGCCTCTGGTTGGTATTCAGTGCTTTGGATGTATTAAGGATTTATAGAAATCAAGAACATGTTTGCCTTGCTTTATTTTCTTAATTGAGGGAAAAAAAGGATAACATTATAGGAAGATGTATTTGGGCAATATTGATGATGTAAAAAGCGATAGGATTTTGATGTTTTTCATCCCTGATATGTTGAATGTTTCACAGATTAATGAGTGACGTGTGTTTGTTGGGAAATATTCTCCATTTTAACATAACCGTAAAAAAACAAAACTTGGCCTCAAACATAATCTTCCATTCAAACCATGACATTTTATGACAAAAAATACTTAAACCTTGACCGTAAGGATGAGTCTAAGATCTGCACTTTATAAAGTATGTTTCCCGGCAGAACACCCATTCACTTTTTGTATGTATTTTTTACCTTTGTCCAAAGCTGTTTTGTTTTCATATTATTTTTTAATTTAGTTTTAAATAAAAGGGATGGGTAGTATGTATCTAAAAAAAAAAAATGTTATTTTAACCAAACAATCCTACAGACTAAGTGTCAGTGGTTATTCGCCATCTGCCAAGCTAAGTCCTTGCCTTCCTGAAAGTGAAAAGTATAGTTTGTGTCTACTTTTATAGTACTGTGTTACTGTATCATTTGTTTGCCGTATGTAACAGATACACAATAGTAAACAACATTTACCTGCTCTCTGTCTTTAACATTTATTTCACTCACATCATAAACAAAACACGATGTTATTGTTGTTATTATAAGATAGGGTGAATTGCCCTAATGTGGGACACTGCCTAATGTGGGACACCTAAGGTTTAGTGTTTGTAGGTCCCCCATAAATGCATGAATGACAGTGAAACTATGGGTTAGACAAAGCTGTGGTGTCATGTGATCAAAATCACATGACCGATCAAATGTCCAATCATATTTGAGGGTGGAGCAATCATCAAAAAGGAGACACGACCATCCGAAGGTTAATGACATAGAGTTTTAACAAATTTGATGTTGAGGAGTTAAATAGATTTTAAACAAAGCAATCCTGCTACTTTTTAGCCTAATATGCTTATGAAATGTTTGTCCATTAAAACATAGTGTAACTTTATGTGTATAAACTATATATTTTATATTTTTATCAAATTTCCTAGTGTCCCACATTAGGAAATGTGGTTTCCAAATCCGGGACAGTATGATCAGCCTAATATGGGACAGTACTTCAATGAGTCAAAAATGTGTGGTGGGGCATGTTTTAAACATTTATTTTTAATTTTTTTAATAAAAATATGAATAATGTTTATATTAGACAAATCTTAACTAAAGAAAAAATGTTTCACCCAAGGCATTGATGAAATGGAAACAGGATTTCCATGACCTTTTTTCAGAATCTGTGGTCAGATATTAATAAATATGTAATTCCTAATAAATAAGTCAAAGAAACTCACTTTAAAATAATAAATAGATATTATCCATTGTAATGATTTTATCAGTAAGTTTAAAGAAGGGGTTTCTTCATTATGCTGTTTTGGTAACGAGGAAACAGAAACAATTGTACATTTATTTTTTGTTTGTAATTATACCAAATTATTTTGGTCCAAAGTTTATCTGTTTATTTTTTAGGTGTTTTACAAATGCATCACTATAACTGATATAATGGTCTTGTTTATGGATTGTGATACTGGTTTACTGGAAATGGATAATATAACTAAAGATTTTGTTATTTTACATGTTTCATTCATTCATAACAAAGACAATTACTAACTAAGATTTAAGAGAGAATCTAAAATAAAATAAGATTTTACTATTCTACATGTATCAATGTGATTTTTGGTATTTTATCATAGATTTTTCAGTGTCCCACATTGGGGAAACAACTGTCCCACATTAGGGAGCTGCAGATTATTTCAGACAACTTGCAATAAGAGCACTAATATGTCTATAATTTCTCTTATGAATGGGTTATCTGAATTTTCTCTTTTGATGTGATTAGGACACATACTGGGGTTTTTAAAATGGTATTAGGTGTGGATTTAATGTTTTGGTTACACATCGCAATATGTCACAGAAGTCTGAAGTGCAAAAAATGTCCCACATTAGGGCAATTCACCCTACGTCAGATTTTGTTCATCATTAGGGCTTTGTTGTCTATAGTTGAATAATGTGAGAAAAGGAACATGAATGAAACTAGGAATAGCACTGATCTAAAAAAAAAAAGTGTTTCAGTTTCCCTGCCGTTTAACTTCAAACAAAAACGCTTGGGATTATCATTTATATCGAGTTCACCTTTAATAATCATTAATAAATGCAACTTAAATGTGTTTCAGAGGGGAAAAATAATGTATCGCTGAATCCCGACAAATTTGTCTGGCATATTGAAAAACAGAACTATGAGCAGTTAAATTTACCCTATTACTAAATGTGGAAAAAAGGAAATGGAAGATGTGAGTAAGTCATACGTAGTGGCGAAAAGATTTTAAGAACTTAACTACTATGGTGAAGGTGATGACTATAAATGTTATGTAATAATGTGACGTAAGCCTCTGTAGTTATGACCTGCTGACGTTAGAAAGTTGGGCGAGTGCGTTGTTGTTTTTATGCTTTATTATCAACAAATAGCATGTACATGGGTAACTTCCATAACACATCAGAACAACATATCACATGCTTCACAATACAATAGAAATTACATAAAAAAGGAAAATGAAAAGAGAAAAAAAAAGCGGTAGTCAGGGGCGCAATCTTTCCGCGCGGTGTAGCGGTAGCTCATGAATATTAAGCAGATGACGCATCCTTAAAATAGGTGACGAAATAAATATTCATGAGCCACTGCCAGGCGTTCGCCATTACAACAATGCGTTTCTTGACGGCTGTGGTAGAAGAAAACAAGACCACTGATACAAGTCACAGCCGCAAGTAAGAAACTCCCGTGTTCAAGAACCACGTACAGCAATATCAGAGCTGATGAAAGAGAGAGAGAGAGAAAATACTTACACATCTAATAAAGTCAGTTAAAACACCCGAGGGTTTTTGAAAATGTCTGGAGCTGAGTTTGACAAGGAGTTTCTGTACAACTTACCCGCGTGTGTTATGAGTCACTTTACACGGATTATGGACTCACTTTCACACTCTGACTGGATATTGTTCGGTAAGATTAATGTATTTATCTTTATTTGTAGTGTTTTATTTATTTAACCCGAACCCTAGAGGATTAGCGCACTCGCTAACTCATTTAGCCATCTGAGCGGTGACGTCAAAAGTTCAGTTTCTGTTCAGTTTATGAAACAGTTTTTTTGGTTACAGGCTAAGCAAGGATTTATTTATTTGTGTTTAGTTGTGAAAAACTTTTGTAAATCTCTGTAGTGATATTTGTTTGATTATAAATGTATTCGAGGTAACTAGAATCTTATGCTAAGTGTCAGGATTGTTGCCCTGGCCTGATGATTAATGATACTGGAGTACTGCTAAATAAACGGGGAAATGAATTAATATGATTAAAAAAGTTTGTTTGTAAAAAACAAAATTTGGTCAGCAAAGGACATGGTTTACTGATGTTGTTTGGAGCGTATGTTGTGTCCATTCATTCAGGTGAGATGCTGAGATTTGATAAGTCACATGGTTAAATCACAGCTTTTCCTCAGCTTTCCAGTATTGGGTCTTTTCCTCAATGTGGAGTCATCTGGGAATGGAAATTACTTGAAATAAGTTTGTTTATGGCTATGTTGTCTATTTTAAGCATGTCAGCTAGGACTTTATAATGTGTTCAGCTACGACTACATAATTGGGATTCTTTCAAGTTTTGGCATGAATGATTCCATTATTATTATTTTTTTATTATTATTTTTTGCAGTAGTAACTAAGGGATTTTGGTGGAAACTAAACTTAAACAGTGCTTTTATGTCCATTGCAGCTTCACGGGTAATATCTGATCAGACTGAACTACGCCTTTTGGAACAAAGCCCCAGACGCACTGACATCCTCATGCACAATTGGGGCTGTCGTAATGGGACAGTTGGAGAATTGGTGCAGATTCTTGATGGCTTGCAGTTGTTTCGGCCCCGTGATATCATCCTTGAATGTATGCATGATTTTCTTTCCCCTCTCATTGTATATTCTCATTTGTTTGCTTCTATTGTCTCTACCGCATCTGTTGCCATAACCAGCCAGATTAGCAGGTGGGTTTCGTGGTTGTTTCGCTGTGATCACATCACACAGAGAGAGAAAGAAAGAGAAAGCAGATTTGTTATAATGACTAATTTAATTGCAAATGAGATTGAAATGAAGCCATCTATACACTATATTTGCCTTAGATTCTCTAAAAAAGTTTCTTAAGATTTTGTCTTATTTTTTGGTCTATCTTCAGTAATATTATTAGAGCAGTGTTATTTACTGTTAACTAAAATTATTAGTTTTGGTCATTTAAATAAAGCTGAAATTATATGTATATGTGTGTGTGTGTGTGTATATATATATATATATATAATATATATGAAGTTGTGTGTATGTGTATATATATATATATATATACATATACACGCACACAAAACTTTATATGTATTAGATAAAAAGACTAAAATTAAGAGAATTGTAATAAATAAATAAATAGAAATATTGCCTTGGTAACCATCTGAAATAAATAAGTTTAAGTTGAAATATTAAAACTAAAATAAAAATAAATGAAAGCTAAATATAATATATAAAAAAATACTGTAATAAAAATGACAAGCACATAACAAAGTGACTAAAACTTAAACTAAAATTAAAATGAAAACTGAAAATATCAAAATAAAAGCTAATTCTAAATAAATAAATAATATACTTTATAATAGCACTTAAATAATACAAAAAAACACTGTATTATAGATGTGTAATTTTAGAGAAAAAATTTACCAACTGATATATTTCAGTTTTGTGCAATTTATTATAGTTGGATTACAAATCCATTAATCTACTTTTGTATGCATTTCCAAAGGTAGACGTATACCGCAGTCTCGTTCAGAGCAACAGTCAGCTTCAACGGTACCACAAGCCACTGCATGTCAAACCAGTACAGTCAGCTTTGTCAAAGAGATTCTCCATGAACACGGTAACATCTTATACTTTCTATAGTGCTTGCACCTGATGATATCAATGGTAAAAAATATATATTTTTAATATACGGTTTATACGTTTTGTTTTTCCAGAATTCAGGCCTCTACCCAAGCCTAGCCCTCCACCGCCCGATCTGGACTCCATTGATTCAAGAACCTCAAATATAGCTGAAGAGGTGCTTTATTTGATTAAAAAAATGCAGCCATTAAAAGTATTAATAAAAAAAGACTTGATAGGTTTGAGCAGTCACTGTTTTGTGTTGTCGAAGCATTAGTCAGCATGACTCGTCCTTTAGCCATCATGTTTTTCTTCCTTTCAGTTTCCTAATCCACTGACAATATTTTTTTTTTATTTTTTTTTTTTTTATTTTTTTTTTAAACAGTGCCCATACAAGAACCGTGTGGATCCCCCGCCTCTTTACTCAACTGCGATGAGCTGGCCGTTTGAGGAAATACAGCGAGGCACATGCAACTTTTCCCCATGCAATCAGATTGGTGAAGGGGGTTTCGGGGACGTGTATCAAGCTGTGATGAGAAACACTGAGTTTGCTGTGAAGAAGCTGAAAGAGGTACTAAAACAAACATCTATGACTTTGCTCGTTCTTTTATTGAGTCATTCAGTTTCTTTCTTAAAAATCCATGTCCTTTCTCTCTTTTTTTCATTTGGATGTTCGGAGCAGGACTCTCATTTGGATTGGAATGTTGTGAAGGAAAGTTTTAGGACGGAAGTGGAAAAACTCTCACAGTAAGAAACTGTCTGTCCATCTTCTGCTCCTCTGGCTTATGCTTCCTTCTCTCGTGCATTAAACCTGATTTGCCTAAAGGCTCCCACACACTACCAGATAATGTGGGGGGATCCTAGAGGACAAACGTGCAAGCACTCTAGATTGTCACATGGAATGAAAAGATACCCAATCAGAAAGCTGGCTGACAGAAGCATAACACAACTTCATTAAGACCTTCTTTTTCGCCCCCCGCGAATTTTCTGTAAAAAGCAGTCCAAACATTATTATCGCCATTTCTTCTTGCTCGTGGTCTGCCATGTTTGTTTACT
Organism: Tiaroga cobitis; assembly: GCA_030578255.1. Classification (NCBI taxonomy): domain Eukaryota; kingdom Metazoa; phylum Chordata; class Actinopteri; order Cypriniformes; family Leuciscidae; genus Tiaroga; species Tiaroga cobitis. The sequence goes on along the minus strand of CM060598.1, from coordinate 34,848,251 downwards.
CTTAAGTCACGTTTGACCCCTTGTTCACAGTCGTGACTTGTTGTTTGAGAATGAACCCTGCTAGTGTGTGATGTGCTTGGTCACGTCATGGCACTCCACACACTATAGAAACAAAACTATTAAATCCTTTTTTTTTTTTTATAGTCAATGTTTGTGGTCTCTCACATTTTGAAAGACTGATAATATTTAAAAAATCTTTTAGTGTGGGCCAGCTTTTTTCAGTTTGGCTGTGATTCATTTATGTTTGTTCAACAGAAGTGCAGAATGGGACTTACCCGCTTGAAATTTGATTGCACTTTATGCACAACACCTCTTCATGAGCCAAAAATGAAAGTCTCCAGCATACCCTCCAAGTATTTTTTGTGGTTAGTTGTCATCCTGTTGTCTCTTAATTAGGTCTTTTTTTTTCTGACACATTTTTCAGCCAGCACTTTCAAGCCTTGCTTCCTTCAGCTACTGTAATGCTCTCATTAAATGTTGAGTAATACAATCTAAAGCAACATGTTTTCTTATTCCGCAGATACAGGCATCCCAACATAATGGACTTTGTTGGCTACTGTATTGAAGGACAAACTTATTGTCTCATATATGTTTATATGCCGAATGGCTCTTTAGAGGACCGACTACGCTGTGAGGTGAGTTACCACTTTCGCTAGAAAATATGGGCTGGGCTTCATGATTTAGTATGTCACTTGAAGGCGTAGTTCATTCAAAATGAAAATTCGGTCATCTTTTACTCACCCTCATGCTGTTCCAAACCTGTATGACAAACAGTGAAAGTGAATGCACGAGGGGGGAAAAAAAACACTAAAAGCAGTTTGTATGACTCATATTTTAAGTGTTCTGAAGTCATATGATAGAATGAAATAAAATCGTTATTCGCTGAAAATCATCTCCTTTGTCAAATCTCATTTGCAGGCATGTACATTCAAATATTGTGTATCAGTTATTTACTTATTGCGCAAAGTTTGACGTCAATGACAAGATATGGCAGGACGTGTCACTAAGGCTACGTTCAGACTGTGGCCCAAATCAGATTTTTTTTTTTGCTCAAATGTGACTGATCTTTTCTTCACAAACAACATGGAATCTGATCTTTTTAATTCTAATTTGGCCACTTCTAGTCCTAAATCTGATACTGGTCAGATATTTTGCAATGCGACCGCAGTCTGAACAGTCATATCGGAATTCATGCAACTTTTATGCCACTCTAGAGCAACATTCTAGAGCAAACACCCAAAGTTAAGACAGTTGCGAAAGGTAGTGAGTGAAGGACAGTGATGTTTCAGAACTTATAAGTATTACAGTGACAACTCTATATACAAACAAAACATGAGGGCTCGTATCATAAATGTAAAAAAAAAAAAAAACCTGCTCTTTTTTTTCCCCGCATCCTCGTCTTTGTTTTTTATATCGTCTGTGCGCAAATTCGCTGGCTTTCTGTGGCAGATCATGCTATAAATGAACACGGAATCACTTACTTTAATGTCCTCCTTGTTTAATTCAGGATGACAGCGTGCTTTTTATTGTTCTTTTGCACATGCGGGTCAGTTCGGGACCATGATCTGTTCACACTGGAATCTGATATTGGCCACATTTAAAACCACAATGTGAACAGCTATACAAAAAAAAATTTGATCTGAGCAATGAATCGGAATTGAGCACTAAAGCTCGGAGTGTGAACTTAAATCTCACTAGTCAAATCATTTGTCACTAAACAAGTAATTTGTGTTTGGAAAACCATGAAGGTAAGGAAATGATGGCAGAAGTTAATTCTATGTGATCTAACCCTTTCAAGGCATAGGTCTGTGTCATTCACAATTCTTGTTTCTTTCAGGACAGCAACGCCCTCTCTTGGTCACAGCGTGTAAATGTGGTACTGGGCACTGCGAAAGCTATTCAGTACCTGCATTCTTGCTCACCTGCACTTATTCATGGAGATATCAAGAGGTGAGTGCAAGAACATGTAAACCACATGAACACTAACATTCAAAAGTTTGTGGTCAGTTTTTTTTTTTATTCTGAAAGAAATGTATTACTTTTATTCAGCAAGGATGCATTAAATTGCTCAAAAATGACAGTAACAACATTTTATAATGTTACAAATGATTTCAGTAAAAAAAATGCTGAATTCTTTTAACCCTCCAATTCAACAAAGAATCCTGAAAAAACAAACATGTCATGGTTTCTACAAAAATATTAAGCATCTCAACTGTTTTGAACATTAAAGGGACACTCCACCCATTTGCATTAAGCTTTCCATTGTTAGAAACCTAGTCATACTATTGAATGGTCGTGCAACACTCTCTCATTTTCCCCTGAGACGAGAGAAATCCGCTATTTACCTTTTTCACTTCCTCCTACAATAATGCAAAAATTGTCATTTTACGTCATTGTAGGAGGAAGTGTAAGAAGGGGGGATTTCTCTAAAGACTACAAGCACTAGATCCCACCCTTTCAAACCCGTCCATAGGTTGGACCTAATGCGCTAACAGAGCTATCACAGATCAGTGGGTGGGACTTCACTTGTAGATACTGAAATCAATATCAGCCATCTTGTTTATAAGCTAAGCTAACAAGCGCTGTGGAGATAGGAAGTTATGACAATGACGGAAGAAACTAAACGCGATATGGAAGAAACTAAACTTGATATGGAAGTAGAGGATTTTGAAATTCTGCTGCTCGAATCCGCTGTTCGTGGCTATCTTTACGAGCCGCAATATAGTGACGAGCAGCTGAGGCTGATGGAGGAACAGGAGGCGGCTGCCTGTTGCGGACGAGGAGCCCGGACTGGCTCGAGCTGGCCGGACTGCTGGTGCCTGTGCTCTCGCTGTGCGCTACGGTCACAGATAGAGTCCGTCTGCTGCAGAGAATTTCAACGATAGCAATTTCTCCTGGACGAATTTCTCCTGGAAGAAATCTCTGAATCAGACGAGCACACGGACGTTTGTGTTGTGATGTGAACCATCCTAGTGTCGCACCGCATATGTTCTGACTGAACATCCAGGTATCATGCAATAATTCACCATATAGAAAGAAATACAAACGAGGAGTAATTCGCTAATGAGTTTGCCAATGTAAAGGGGTTCGTTGTTGTGGGAAGGAGGCGGGAACCGGCGAACATTTAAACATTTTAATAGTAAAATAAACAAATACAAAACAAAAGTATAAGCCAGCTGGCCACACACAACAGAAACAAAACATAAAATCAGGCCTGTTCCTTTTGTGCTTCCGCTCCTCCGTGAGAGATATGAGACCGCTGCGTCTCACAGGTGTCATTCATTATCACTCGCGCCGTCCTCTCACGTCCCTCGTCCTGCTCGCCACAGCCAACTAACTAGACATTTTGTGTGAAATGAATTTCAAACTCTTTTGGCAGCTAGCCTTGTAGACGGAAGAGTGATTTCTCTGATGTTTGCGCGCTGTTCTGGGTTAGTGGGAGTGGCTTGCGGAGCTGTGCAATGTGGTGCATTGTTGGAGTTGTCTTGCATACAAATGCGCCCTAAAGTTATTTTCTGTCTTTTCTCGGTCAAGAGGGCACCAAATTCAAAATTTCTTTTACATTTCGACTACATATATAACCCACTTTCAATAAAGATTAATGTTGAAATGGGTGGAGTGACCCTTTAATAATACGAAATGTTTCTTGAGCACCAAATAAGCATATTAGAATGATTTCTGAAGGACCATGTGACACCGAAGACTGGAGTAATGATGCTGAAAATTCAGCTTTGCATCACAGAAATAAATCACATTTTACAATATAATAAAAAAGAAAACTGGTATTTAAAATTGTAGTGATATTTCAGAATGTTACTGTTTTTACTGTATTTTTGATCAAATAAATGCAGTCTTGGTTCGCATAAGAGACTAGAATGGTAGTGTATATTTAGGCTCTTTGAAGTTTAGATCTTTAGACTTTTTGAATCCGCAGTGTTTGATCTGGATTATTGTGAGTTCTTGGAAGTGACAGAAAATGCAGTAATTGTGGGGTTTTATATTAATTTTGTTTTGCTTGTATACAATTGCAAACAGCTTTCTCTTTAAAATTACTTACACCTTACTGAAAATTCTCTCTAAAAAGCCAAACATCATAGCTTGAGCTTCTGAGAATCACACTGTTGTAGTATAAAAGGTTGGAATCATATTGATCCAGGTGACCATCCAACTTTAGATCAGTTTTCACATACACTGATTCATTCTCCGATGGTGTGAGTGCAGTGACTTCAGGTTTTACAAATCGAAATGTGATGAGCGCAAAGTACTTTTAGATTGGGATGGTTTTAAGTCCATGAAAAACAAAATGACTTCAAGCTTTTGGGTCAGTTCACTTCTTTGCTACTGGTTTCGTTGAAAAAAGGGACATTTTCAAGCATGAATTCTCATGTAAAATCAACTGCAGTCCCATTTTTCCTTTTTGTTGAATATATTGTTCACATAAGTCAAATGAATAAAATGCGTTGCAAATGCCATTTATATGTTGGTTTCATGTTAACCATTAGGGTTGCACCAGGCTTCTTTCACAAACCAGTCATCTTCCCTCAGCTCTAACATCCTTTTAGGGGATCACCTGGAGCCCAAGCTGGGGGACTTTGGATTGGCGCGTTTATGTCAGAGCCCCGGCAAAACCCCAAGCAAAACGTCCACGGTGGCTCACACTGCAACGGTACGGGGAACTCTCGCATACCTCCCAGAAGAATACCTGAAGGATGGACAGCTAGGAGTGGAGATCGACATCTACAGCTTTGGAGTGGTGAGATTCATCTTTTAAGACATGCATTGTGAAAGCAAAATCTCATTAAAGGGTTAGTTCACCCAAAAATTAATTACACACCCTCATGTCGACTTTCATTCATCTTCGGAACACAAATAAAGATATTTTTAATGAAATCTGTGATCTTTCTGTCCCTCCATTGACAGTCTATTCAACTACCACTTTGATGTTTAAAAAAGTTCATAAAGAGATGGTAAAACTAATCCATATGAATTGAGCGGTTTAGTCCAAATTTTCTAAAGAGCCTCAATGCCTTTATATGATGAGCAGATTGAATTTAGGCTTTTATTCACATATAAACGTTGATCAGTGAACTTAAACAGAAGCTCAATCAAACCTGCTTGACGCTTGAGAACAAACCTCATTGGTTATTGCTGAAGCTCAAACGTGCTGCGTAACACAAGAATGAACCTCATTGGTTCTCACACATCAAGCAAACATGATTAAGCTTCTGTTTACCATAACTGATGTGTGCCCTGATGAATGTGTGAATGTAATCAAATTAATTCTGTTCACTATATTTGGACAAAGATTTGGACTAAACCACTTGATTCATATGGATTAGTTTTACGATCTCTTTATGAACTTTTTGAAGCGCCAAAGTGGTAGTTGAATAGACTGTCAATGGAGGGACAGAAAGCTCTCAGATTTCATTAAAAACATCTTCATTTGTGTTCTGAGGATGAACTAAAGTCTTACAGGTTTGGAACGACATGAGGGTGAGTAAATGATGACAGAATTTAAATTTTTGGGTAAACTATCCCTACAATATTATGATGCATGCATAGTACCCAAAGGTTGAGAAGAATTTGAGGTAGTTCACCTTAACTTCTTTAATAGCAATAAGTTATTATAACTTCAACCACCTGATTGATTTTACTCAAAAGTTCACCATCATCCTCATCAACAATATTTTATTGCAATAACATTCAAGTGGGCTGAGATTCACAAAAAAAGAACCCATTGTAAATTGAAAATGGACTCAGCTCACTTTCCAATGTTTCCATGGCCAATGTTAAACTACTTTTTGGTCCACTTATATGGTTGTTGTTTTTTTAAGAAGGACCCACCCTTAATTTGATTAAATCTTTTATGGTTCATGTTCGTAAACAGATGCTGCAAACGTCTTTTGGCTTTCCATTTTTGATGTAGTAACACTCCAGTTTCTCTCGTACCGCAGGTCATGCTAGAGATACTTACTGGACGCCAGGCTCTTGAGGTCAATGGCCAGTCCAAAACTGTTTACTTGGTGAGAAGAGCTGAAGTCATATTATAGTAACATTTGTTAGTGTAGAGTTGGTGTTAATGGCAGGTGATTAAATCTGTTATTTTTCACAGAAAGATCTGGTTAAAGAGGAGGAAGATGATGGGAGAAATTTCAGCAAAGGGAAGCACTCGCGGGAGCTGTCCTATGCTCACGCAGCGGAGAACATCTGCAGGAAACATCTGGATCCTCGATTAATAACTAAAGACTCACCTAACCCTCATGGATCAATGGAAATTTCTCAAATGGCATGTCAATGTTTAGAACGACGGAGGAAGAAGAGGCCTCCCATGACAGAAGTAAGCGAATCGATTCAAATGCTATTTGTTTGTAATAAGTAATTTTAAATAGAATAAAATATTTCACAATATTACTGTTTTTACTGTATTTCTGATCAAATATCTTATTTCAAAAACATGAATTAGATTTTAATTACTCCAAACTGTTGAACTTTTGGAATGGGAAGTAGTCACAAAATATTTTTTCAATAAATTATGACTTTCTGGCTAACAATTGTACTTCAGGGAAAAAAAATTTTTTTTAGAAACAATAATACCCTTTCATAATAATATGTTTTAGTTAGAATTATGAGGCTTATTCTGGCTCTATTGGTGTTTTATAGGTGTTCAAAGCACTTCAAGATGTGCATTCAGGGTTGAAGACCTCTGGCAGGTCGACCATGGTCAGAATATCTCCTGTATCATCTCATCCATCCACCCCTGAGCCTCTGCGCTCAGACAACAGCTCCCTGGACTGTCTCGCCCATCAGTTCTCCAAACTCCACCCTCAAGAGAACACATGCCCCTGCCTTCACAAGCCTATCTTTCCCACCTTGGCCTCTGAAATGACTAGCTGCTCAGAGTTGAATCCTGAATCATGGGCTTCACAGTCCTCTGGCATGCCATGTGAATCAGATGAGAGTCAAGGCTTTTCTCAGTACTTGACAAGTCACTGTAGCAGGCCTCAGTCAACGTCATGTGGGGCCTGTGGTGTTCAGAGCACTAAAATGAGCAGTTCTTTAGAGGAAACCCCATCACAGTCCAGTCCGAATGAAGGTAATATTTGCTAAACCGATAGATTAGGAACATCATAAATATTTAAATAAGCATTTTTCTGATTGTATGTTATTTATGTATGTATTATATCTTTCTGCTTGTCCCGGTTTCATTCTCTGTCTGAATCTTTACAGATTTTTCTGACCAGAAAGTGTTTATCAACCCTGTGAGGCAGCGACTGGTCGAGAAAATTGAGCTTTATGAAGAGGGGAGGATTTTAACTTCTGATCTGCTGTCATCAGGAGACTCGTTATGTAAGTGTCCAAATCAATTGTAAATGGATTCCACAACTGTATACAAACAAATGTTTGGTGGGGACAGTTCTGGGTTCTTCAGGCAACACGAGAAGCTGCTTTAAGGTGGAATTTCATTCAAGCTGAGCTGATATTGACCCATGTTGGATAGTCATGGATGCTGGTTATCATGAATGCATCTGTTTGATCGGTACTTTGAATGCATCACAAAGGTCACAAATTGCCATTTTATTACTTAAAGCGCTACTGTAGTGACAAATATAAAGCCGAATACAAAACCCCCATTATCTAACCAAGCCCAGTAAGCAATAGACACATTTTGTATGTATTATTTGAATGAACTCAACAAAATGATACACGTCCAACAAATACAACTGAACAAATATATACTGTATGTATAAACTCCGCAAAAAAGAAACGTCCCTTTTTCAGGATACCGTATTTTAATATAATTTTGTAAAATCCAAATAAACTTTACTGACCATTATTGAAAACGGTTTAAACAATGTTTTACAATGAACCATAAACAATTGCACCTGCACCTCTGGAAAAGTCCTTAAGACACTAAGAGTTTACAGACGTTAGGCAGTTACGGTCACAGTTCTAACTTAAGAAACCTTCCTACTGAATCTGGAAAAACATCAGGAGAATGATGGCTAGGGTCCCTGATCACCTGCGTGAACATGCCATAGTCCTGCTGCAGGAGACACGAGGACTACAGATGTGATCCGAGCAATAAACCCCAATGTCTGTAATGTAAGACACCTAAGACAGTGCAACAGGGAGAATGGAAGGACAGCTGATCGTCCTCCTAGTGCCAAGCCACATGTGTCGTTCCCCCCCCCCCCAGACTTTAGAGAACTTGCATGTCTATGAGGATGAGATGCCCTGTAGTACTTTAAGCAGCGGTTGGTCACACAAGATGCTGACTGTTACTTTTGATATATTTGATATTTTCCAGAGACTCATTATTTCATTTCTGTTCGTCAAATGTCTGTGAAATTTGTTCAGTTTATGTCTATCTTTTTATGTTCATACAAATATTTATGCGTTAAGAAATTTGATGGGGAAACGATGGACGTTTCTTTTTTTTTTTGGTGTGTGTATGTTTGTGTGGAGCTACATGCATTCATTAAAGCCACATATATTTAATCATTTTAATTTTCATTAGTATTAACAAACATTATTCAGTGCATAACAGATCAGTTCTGCAGAGATGATTTAAGGCTTCTTGTCTGAAGAACTCAGTGCAGTTTCTTGTTGTGACATAATAATTTAATCTACAAAACAAATGCAAGTTACTTAATATTTTGTTAAAAAGATGGAAGAGGTTCTTTCCAAAATGTGTTGAGACAATTTTTTGTGCTTATAGAAGTTACCTGTTTAATTGAATTTAAATAATATATATATATATATATGTATTTTCATTATTTTGTAGACCGAGGGATGAGTGCTCAAACAAGGGAGCCAGAAGAGAGTGATGAGTTTGCAAGTGAGACATCTGGAATCAACATGCAGTCACCGGCTGCAGTTTAACACTGGATGTTTGGAAGAAAGCGCCCAACAATTGTTAAAATATTATACAAAATATTCATGAATTTCTTTATGGTTCTTTTTTTACGGTTATGGTAGAGAAATTACCTCCATAAATACCTCGGCCAAAGGTATTTTTTATTTATGGTAATAGCAATTGAAAAGTGGTACGGATAATGAAAGCTCTGAAGTTGTGAACCTGTGAATCTTGAATGACAAGTTAAATGGAAAGATATAAAAGTGGATAATTTATTGTTATACGCCTGTTATTTTGGCGATCTAATGTCTGTCTGTTGTCTTTGGCTTAGTTCTCAGAGGCAAATGGCTTTTTATAGCATAAAGTCAATTTTATGGTTTATGGCTAAAACCCCTACATGTATGAGTACTATTTAACATTGATGACTATTTCTATTTCTATGGTACTAACTGGTGATTGTTGTACAAATTGAATTAAACATTTAGCCTGTGCAGTTTTCATTATGCACATTTTATTTTTAATTGTCAGCAAACCTACAGCAATAAAATAAGCTTTATTTGAAACACAGCATATGTTTCCATCAGAGGCCATATTCAATATTTCTACATTTAGCCCATTGCTTTTTAAAGACCCATGCCAAAAGGCTTCTTTTGATTCACTCTTAATTTTTGCTTATGTTATTGTTTATTGTAAACACTGACTTGTAAAATGTTTTTGCATTTATCAAAACACTGGGTTTTTGTGAATGGAATATAACTCATATGCGTGTTGGTAAGAGTTGTATTATTATTAGATCATTTTTTCATGCAGAGATCATGAATATTTGAGAAATCATTGCGTTAGATTTACTAGAAAAATTACTGTTTTTACTGTAGTTTGTTACACAATACAAATATATATATATTTTACCTTATTTCTGTATGTATATATTCTATAATCGATGTTTCTATGTCCCAAGGGTTGGTTTTTTATTAAAACCAACAAATGTTCACCTTTTTATTTTTATTAAATGGAGATCACATTAAAGATCAAAAAACTTGCTAATTTTTTCCCTTATTTTTTTTTTTTGCTCACTTTTCCCAGACCAAAACTTTCAATCTGAAACACAAAATATTTACATGTTTAAACCTAAACATAGTGAAATAAAACATTTCAATATTTATGTGAAAATTATTTATATATATATATATATATATATATATATATATATATATATATTATATAGATGTAATTTACTCCATTAGAGATACAGATTATGTATTAAGATAGATTCATTTATATTCTACATTCTAACGCTTTTTACTTGATTGACTTTGCTCAAGTAAATACATTAAAAACATGTGTGAAGAAAATTGACAATTCAAGGTAAATATCACTTGTGGGTAGAATATTTTTGCACGTGTGCATTTAAGCAGTGATTTTGTCAAATTGTGCAAAAAGACAACGGCATTGCTGTGAAAAAAACCTAAACGTGAATTCAAATTCAAACTATAATTAAAGTTTTACAACACTATAAAATGTATGGTATTTGGGTGTAAACTAGTAATCTATTCCAGATTGCAGAGCATATAGTTGATGAGTGAATGGAATGTGATGGTAGAATTTTTTTATTGAACAAAATATATAATGGCATTCATAAGTGCCAAATAAATAAGCAAGCACACCAATACAATTTGGGAAAACAATGTACAAATGAACAAAGAGGGATCTTTTCATTCATCTTCCAAAAAATGTGTCTCTTATCATCGCAGCAAATTTGCAGGCCGGTTTACTATTCATATCCTATATGATAGAACATTGTTACAAAGATTATGTTTAAATAGAGAAATACAGTTTTGTCTTCATACACTTATTAAATTTATGGATAAAGAATTTACTCAAAATCAACATTACTTTAATGAAAATATGCTGCCTTTTTGTCATCCAACAACATTCCAAACACAATATGGTTGGTTTCTAGAAAAAGTACAGTTTTCAACTAATAAACTCTCAAAAATAAAGGTTCTCAACTGGCATCTGTGGTTCAACGAAGAACCTTTATCATACATGGAACCTTTCCAATTCACAAAAAAATAAATATATATATATATATATATATATATATATATATATATATATATATATATATATATATATATATATAGGCTAGCTTAAAATGTTTATTTTAATAACTGTTCAAAGTTCCTTATGGTTCTTCTATTGCATCGTTGGGAAAACCCCCTTTTAGAACCTTTATTTTTAAGAGTGCAAGTCATATCTTCCCAAAAATATCTGAGTGCATACAGTAGGGGTGCGCGCGCTCTAGAGGCTGCTGAACTATTGAGCGCTTGTCAGTTGTCAAGAAGATGGCGGCTTCCTGGGCGGCATGAAAAGATGTAGAGTTAGCAATATCTACAGTGAAAGGCGCACCCAGGGTTGAATTCGTTCTCAGAGTCCTCTCTCGTGATTTTAAAATTAAGTTAACGAATCGGAACGAGTAAGTATTTTGTGCTAGGCAATGACAGAATCCGAATATTTTGCAGCTTTCTGTGACGGCTAACGGTACATCCGCCATTTTTCTTGAGGGAAGCTAAGCGAGTAGCCAGAGACGAAACAATAACAGACGTTATTGAACTGTGCATCTCGAATAAAATGCCATTTGCAATTCTAACAGTAAATAAACATGAAACATGTAACATTTTCTCTGTTGTGCCAAATGAGTATGTAGAATTTACAATGTTGTAATAAGCTATTTAGCATTGAAGCTAACTGGCTGCCCTGGATCTCATTGAACATTTCAGATAGAGTGCTAATGCGGCTAATAGCTAACAACAGCAAGAGCCGATGTACGTTCTTCTTTTTAGTCTTCTCAGCGCTGTTTTGAGGCAAGAACATGTGTATTCTAAAAGTAATATGGTGTATTTCTTTATAAATATATAAATGCATTTGGATGATTAAAAAAGCACTATGCTTTTTCCAGAGGGTGGATTGTTTGGTTTGTTTATCAAGATGGCGGCACCCAGACAAGAGAGGCGTGAAAAATCCACAAATCACATAAACCTACGATATTAACCTCTCTCAGCATTTATTTTAATGCGCACTTTAAACGCGTAGTTTTTGTTGACCTTTAACAAATTTAAGTTTCATGCTCGCTGATTTTTTTTTAACGCGCCTTGGTATTATAGTATGATTTCCGTGATATCACCTTATAATATCAATATGTTGATACTTTTTTGGATCGTCGCCCGTTTGTTACTTTAATTTTTGGGGTAATTTTTTTTCGCCGACCAGTTTTTAAAATTATTATTATTTTCACCCCTCTAATCACTAGCTTGTTTTTAATCGCCACTTATTATTTTATATTATTGGTTTCCATCGCTCATTTCTATACATTATTATTAATTTACTATTTTTTTTCACCGCCCATTTATATTCACAAGCTTGTTTTTTTATTAGACCTATTTTTTATTTGTTTATATCATCCATTTTTATACACTAGCTTGTATGTGTTCGATTTTTTTCACAGTCACTTTTTTATTTTTTTACTATTTATTTATTTTATTTTTCCCACCGCCCATTTCTATTCACTAGCTTGTATGCGTTCGATTTTTTCCACCGCCCATTTCTGTTCACTAGCTTGTATGTGTTAGCTTAGCCCCGTTAGCAGCTAACTAGGCGCTCGTGCTGGTAGCGTTTAGCTAGCCTCTGCAAGATGGCGGCATACACATCCTCATCGAGCTTTTCTTTTTCTCTTAGAGACCTTTAACTCAAACATGCTTTTTAGTTTACTAAACGGAGATTCAAGAAAAAAATACACAGGAGCCCACCTGCATGTGATGTTGTGTAATTGTAGTTACTTTGCTTTATTTCTCCCGGAATTCGCGTTTCTTCAGCCACCGGCGTCCGTCTATTTATTTTCTTCTCGTGATGAAAAGCGTCTTTTGCCGCTAAAATGGCGGTTCGCGCAGATTTGAGCGGCTAACATGCTAACCGGCCAACATTAATCACACGCTATACTTTTGGTTTCCGAAACGCACAAACACTAATATTTGTTATAACGGGATTTTTAGTACATTTGGGGCAGCATTTGGCCAGAAATAACCTTGTGGAATTCGAACAGAATTTGGTGACCTAGTTAGCTCGCGCGGAGGCTACCTTGTACTAGCGGGCTAATCCGGTTAGCACAGAGATTTTGACACACGAATGCTGTTGAAATCCGAACTAAAATCAGCGCTGTGCGTGGGATTTGTGTTTCGCTAGAGAAGTGGACATGGCTTCTTCAGGCACATCGGTTCTGCAGCCACGCTGGAAGAGGGTTTTGGGCTGGTCTGGCCCGGTTCCTCGGCCGAGACACGGGCACCGAGCTGTGGCCATTAAAGAGCTGATGGTGGTGTTCGGCGGAGGGAATGAAGGCATTGTGGATGAGCTGCACGTCTATAATACAGGTAAGGATGCTATTCTTTTATAATAAAGCATTTATTTGTGCACGTACTTGCGTTTTGTTTCAGTAGCATTTAGCTCACTTGTGTTATTAGCCAAATTCTGGCCGTTCTGCTATGTCTTGGTGGTCAGATGTGTTGTTTTGTTTTTTACGACCACTGTTTGACAGCTAACATATTGTTGCATTTATGCAGGTTTACACAGCTGTTTTTATTTTTGTTTTAGCAATAATTTCTGGACTAATTGTTAACATATACAATGTTAGCCAGGTGCATTAGCGCAGATAGCGGGTAGACCAAATCTGCATAAGTGATCAGCTACCTAAGCTAACTAGCCGTGAAGAATGTGCACACAATTATAGTACACTTGCTTGTGCATTTCAAAACTCACACCATCAAGTAACGTTAGTGTTTGCACTAACATTAGCGCACTTAATGTGGGTGCATCATCTGTAGAATATGATGTTGCACTCATGTGAACTATGGAGTTGTTTTGTTTTAAGATGTTTAATTTATGCGTCAGCTAGCCAGCTAACGCTACAGCACTAAGTTAGCCAAGCACAGCACTGTATCTGGCACGCCAAGAAAAATGCAAAGAGAAATGGCGGGTTAAAAGAACGCCACCTACGTCATCACAACACACATGCCCCGCCCACAGTATTTCCCGCATTTCCATGTGAATACTTCTAGGATGAATGGAAGAGTTTGTGATTCACAGAATTTCTGATGTGGATAATTTTATTGATTTTTAATAACAATTTGATAATGTCTGTGGAATGTTATGAAACAGTAAGAAGTAGATTCACTCCAAAAAACATAGTTATACATTGAAAATATATATGTAAATACTATGCTGTTAAGTGATTATTATTAAGATCATGATTTAAAGATGCCCTACATTTGCATGTTGCTCATGGGTAATTTTTATTTTATTTTGGAAGCTGTTTGTAATTATGCAGAACCATTCATTCATTGAGATGCTATTATAGTGTCTACACTACCTTACAGATGTAATATTTAGATTTTTTTTGTTGTTAAATTTTAGTAGTTGTTTTTAAGTCTTTTACATAAAGTTAAACTAAATTAAAATGAGAAATGTTAAGCTGAAATATTTTTTTATTTTTTTACGTTTTCATATTTCAGATAACTTTAGTTTTATTTCAAGTAACGAAAGTGTTTGAGTTAACTTAATTACCATGTGCAGAACAGACTGAAAGAATGTGATTTATTGCAAGATGCCACTGAAAGAATTTTATTCATCTAAACCACAATGACGCAACTATGTGTTTCTCTACAGCCACCAATCAGTGGTTTATTCCTGCTGTCAGGGGTGACATTCCTCCCGGCTGCGCTGCATATGGATTTGTGTGTGACGGCACCAGACTCCTTGTGTTTGGGGGCATGGTTGAGTACGGAAAATACAGCAACGATCTTTATGAACTACAGGTAAGCCTATCAGCACCATCTTTAAATCTCAAAGGTAGAACTTAAAAGAGGAGGCTGTTGTTTTCATTTCCTCTTTCTCAGCATTAGCCCTAACGTTTGTAATAATTCCCTCATTTCTGTCAAATACTTCCAACAGGCCAGTAGATGGGAGTGGAAACGTTTAAAGCCCAAAGCCCCCAAAAATGGCCCACCACCATGTCCTCGCCTGGGACACAGCTTTTCTCTAGTTGGAAACAAATGCTACTTATTTGGTGGACTCGCAAATGACAGTGAAGATCCCAAAAACAATATTCCCAGGTAAAAGACAGAGCCAAACTAATTCATGAATGTTTGAGCAGCAGATCCACAATTGAATTATTTCTAAATTTTTACACCAGATACCTGAATGACCTCTACACACTCGAACTACGCCCTGGGTCAAACGTAGCAGGCTGGGACATGCCTATTACGTACGGTGTGCTTCCCCCTCCTCGCGAGAGCCACACTGCTGTTGTCTACACAGAGAAAACGTCCAAAAAGTCTCGTCTCATCATCTACGGCGGCATGAGTGGCTGCCGTCTTGGAGACCTCTGGACTTTAGACATAGGTGAGAGAAAGTATTCATAGTTTTCATTCACGCGACTGAAACGGAGGCCTGGAAGGCAAAACATCCATAGAACTGCAACACAGGCCTGTCAATTTTCTATCTGTTTTAATAAACAAGCATTTAGATCACCTCTCAATAGAAGGAAATAGAAGGACATTCTTATGAAAAACACTTAATGTACTAAAACAGTGAAAAAATATCAAATTAAGTTAAGTATACACCTTATTAATCATGCATACTATATACAGGAAAGCAGATGACCCCGGAAAATGAGCGCATCGTGCTAAATGGTTAAGACGAGTTTTCTATGGAAAAGCACTTAACGAGAAACTGCGTGTTGCGTTTATATTCTGGGTTTATCTGCTCCAGGTGATCGTTCCTATAAGGGTGTGATATCAAGGGAAAACTATGAATTGGCTTAAAATGCACTTACTTTGTTTTGCAGATACTTTAACCTGGAACAAACCTGCCATAAGTGGAGTGGCACCTTTGCCCCGCAGTCTCCACTCTGCCACCACTATAACCAACAAGTAAGTTATGACTTTCCCAAGCTTGTTTAAACATACAATGTTTATTTAAACATTGACTGTCTTCAAGATTGGAAATGATTGATGAGAAACCAGTACTGCATTTTGGGTGCAGAATTTAAGGTGACATCGAATCATAAATGACTTCCAGAGTAGGCTTGCTGCGGTAGTCTGTGTTACACAGTGTTTCGGCCATACACTGATTACATTATCTGCCCACCACGGCACCGCCCCCACTGTCGTTTAGCTTTTTTATAGAAATAAAAACCATTTAGTTAAGATGGACGATGGATGCTACAATTATAAACTGAAAGCGTCTGCTTGCTCCATACAGCACGAGCTGCAGAGTCGCAGCACAGTGCAGCAGGAGTCATTTTCACTTGTCACGTGACGAGAGTAAGGAGAGATGACTGACAAGACGATGGCAGAGGATTTGGTGCGCAACAGATCCTGAGCGTCAATGACAAATATCTAATCTTGTAAAATGTGGGGTCAGTACCGCCGCTCCCTATACACAGAGTATGCGTGACTGCGAATTCGAAAGTGAAAGCGAGAGCACATTCAAAAATGATTTCAATACCCCGCATATTGATAGCGACTCCCTGATGTCTGCCAATTATGATAGTGGCTCCCCCCGTCTACTGTCTTAAAGTAAACCGTGTATGAAAAAGTATTATTGCGTTTGTAATTCATAATAGACAGGCAAGTGCTACGCAGCGCTCCTATAGCGTTGGCATTCAGCGAACCTGGCAAATGATCGGCTTTATATCGAATATCGGCATCTGCAATGGCCATAAAAAACAAAACAAATTAACATGACCACTAAAACAATTGTTTAAATTATCTTGCATTTAAATAACAAATTTCCTTTTGGAAGTGAATAAAATTAAGTGCCTCCCACAGTTTTTATTTTTACCTCACAGAAGGAAAAATGTGTTGTGAATGTCTTTCCATGTTGACTTCAATAGTGGACTAGTTGGTGTGGACTTCACTAACTTTGGTCTCATGTGTTTGTAGGATGTTTGTGTTTGGTGGATGGGTCCCTCTGGTTATGGATGATGTCAAAGTAGCCACACACGAGAAGGAGTGGAAGTGCACTAACACTTTGGCCTGCTTAAATCTAGGTATGTTTACGGTGCAGCAAGCGATTTCTGAGACCCACTGTTGATATTTGAAATCGACAAAAACACACCTCTCCCTTAATTGCTCCACCCCCAAAATAACAAACACGCTATGCAACAGCCTTGTTTATACCTTTATAAGATACCCACCGCGAGCCTCCGCTGTTTGAGCATGCTCCTCCCTAAAAGGACGAGGTGTTAATACTTGACGCACTCGCCATTGTACTATTTATTAAAACGCGTACAGCTACTCAAGAGTAATTGTCCTCTAAACCATCAGGAAGCAGCGGTGAGAAGTAAGGTACACATGTCACTATGTTTGTTTTATTACACTTCACCAAACCCACACTACAAAAGAAACAAAGAATCGTCTAACACTTTATTTCTGCTATTGTAGGCTCATTTTGCAATTGTAAAGTTGTACATCTTCGGAAGCGGAGTCGTGTGTAAAAAAAAAAATTATGCAATGCACACCACCACGCGAAATAGGGTGTTGCGCACGACTGCCCACACCACGCGGACGCGCCGATTCTACAACAACAGCATATCTTCATTCTGTTTCTGTGAAACTTAGCAAAAACCAATGTTTCTCGCGTATCAAGCAGAAACAAAGCAACCTTGGTATCCGTTTTTGGGCCTTAATTCCCGCTCTCTTACATATCTCTAGCGCTGGAAAGATTTTCCAATATTGATGCAGATCCTAGCTCTTGCCTGATCGTAACCCATCTATTTCCAGACCTTTTTCTCTTCGGTAATATCTCCGCCATCTCACTTTCTACAGTCTTTCTGTCATGAGTGAATACGCCTGCTATTGCTGATTGGCTACAATAATGTTTTGGTGCTCTGTGGATTGGTCTACTTTATGCAGCCAGGACTATGTACAAACACTATTTTTTTCAGCACACACACCTAGCAAATATTAACAATAAATTACATTGTTTTTTTTTAGGTGCTAACGCTTGCTGCTCCTTTAAATAAAAACACCTCTTTTATTGAGGCCCAAACTGAGCAAAGTATGCAATTTGGTGTAGTTTCTGATATTCATATGGCCAAAAAATTATGTAAATCTATTAGATTTTTATAATAGTATAGTAGACTACTTGCGTAATGCATACTGTATAAATAGTAGTTGTCTCTCTATAGTTCCCAATAACATGTCTTAGTAAAATTATAGTTAAATGCTTAGTGTTATGATCAAAGCTCTTTAGATTTTATTGTGGAGGTCAAAACAATGACATGCAATACAATGATGATTGGGAGATGTACAAATAAACGTTCCTCAAAAGCCTGATGTATCATATTCGATACTTAGATTTGAACATGATTTTTCTATTAACAATCAAGTAAACCTTTTTTTTTTTAAATGGAAAAAAAAGTTTACACTTGTACCACGACCTGAAGGTGGATGCTTTTTTTATATTATATTTCATTATATTAAAATGCCTTTTGCTAAAAAATGAAGTGTTAGGGCTGTCAAATTAAAACTTGAATTTAGAATATTCGTCGAATTAAAAAAAAAATCCACATTCGAATGCAAATATGGTGTATTTGATTTTTAGGTGTGCGTCAGGCAGCTTTATCACTGGTACATGAGATGTAATGGTGTAAAAGTCGTTGTTGTGTGAGTTTAATGTTTTTGTTAGCATATCCAGTTGAACCCACTAGATGCGGAGCTGCTGCATTGTTTATTCAAAACATTGCAGAAATAGAGAAGCTCAATGCAAAGAAGATCTTAAACGTTATGCACTTTATTTTTGCACCGTCATGTTATATCATTGCTTTGAATAAAAAAATGAATGCGGTGCCTTTATATTTTGCTCATTGCACCAAAAGCTTTCCTCCCCAACTGAAATTTTTATATTTCAATTAAAAAAACTTTAGTTCTTCAGCCATTTTGACAGGCCTATTAATTAGACTACAGAAGGCTTGTAGTAGATTGTGTACATGTTGATTATTTAGAGGCCTTTGCAATTTCCGTATCAAATATGATACAGTGGGCTTTATCGGGTTAAAGGGATACTCCACCCAAAAATGAAAATTCTGTCATCCCTCAAGTTGTTGCAAACCTGTATGAGTTTCTTTCTTCTGATGAACACAAAGGAAGATATTTTGAAGAACGATTGGAACTTTGGCACCATTGACTTCCATAGTATTTTTTTTTCTACTATGGAAGTCAATGGTGCCAAACAACTGTTTGGTTCCAATCGTTCTCCAAAATATCTTCCTTTGTGTTCAGCAGAAGAAAGAAACTCATACAGGTTTGCAACAACTTGAGGGATGACAGAATTTTCATTTTTGGGTGGAGTATCCCTTTAAAAGAGAACTGTCTCTGATTACTTAAAATGCTTCCTCTGTTCATAGATCACAGCTTATGTGTTTTACCATTGCTGATCTGGACCTTTATTTCCTTCAGACTCAATGTCTTGGGAAACAATCTTGATGGACTCTCTCGAGGATAATATCCCACGGGCCAGAGCTGGACACTGCTCTGTTGCTATTAACAATAGGCTGTACGTCTGGAGTGGAAGGGACGGCTATCGCAAAGCCTGGAACAACCAAGTTTGCTGCAAAGATCTGTGGTATTTGGAGACAGGTGAGTTGAGTTGATAAATATCCATTCTCAGATGCATCTCGATTCTGTCTTCAACGACTGATTCGATTCTGAAAACTTGAGAATCAATTCTGAGCTTAGTTTTTAACAATCTATTTCAGTGTTTTCTCTTCCAAATATTCGGAGAAAGCATTATTTATACAGTTTGGAATGCAGTATAAATTTGATCCACATAACTAACTTGCTGATAGATGTCTGCTTTCTAAAGCTCACATTGTCTGTTTGTTCTGAAGGAGCACGACTGTATAAGTGGTTAAATTAACTTGCATCTCCCAAAGCTTTGATACGTCAATAATGTAACACAGTTTACACATTATAACAGCCTTCTGTCTGTACCATCTTGATGACTTTGCTCACTTTCGTTCTCGTGCACTGACTCGTTCCTTTAACTGAACGGCCAATCAAAGTTCTCGCTCTCACCGATGGCCCGACAGCGATTCAACATGCCGAAACGGCCACAAAAAAAATACTGACTGTGTCCGACTAGAGCCAACGGTTTTGGTGTGTCCCAGACTTTAAGGACAAGACAACATATCTGATATGCTCAAACAAGTGAAGTCTTTATGAGCGAGTAATTTAATCATTTATTCAAACCGATAAAAAAAAAAAATTTAAATACTGTTTTTTTTTTGTTTTTGTTTTTTTTGTCTGTTCAGAATAGTGGAAGAATCATGATCCCTTTTAAACAAATAATTTCCATAAACAAATAATTATCCATAATCATGCAACTCTAATGTATTGTATAAAACAATATATAAATAAAGGTCACTTGTCTACTTCGTTATATTTAGTTAGTTAATAATTCTTAACATAAATTTGTCCTGATTTATTCATTTGTAATTTAAAAAAAATGTAATTTGATAAAAATGCACACCTTTTATAAGAACTCTCTGATAAATAAGAAAAAAGTGTAGATCAAGAATCATTTTAAAATCGTTTCTAGAATCTGAATCAGATCGTGAGTTGCCTAAAGATTCCCACCCCTAGTATTACCATCTCAAACAACATTTAAAATGCATAATCTTGTATTTTGCTATCAGATCGTCCTCAACCCCCATCACGTGTTCAGCTGGTCCGTGCCAACACTAACTCTCTGGAGGTGAGCTGGGGGGCAGTGCCTACCGCTGACACTTACCTGCTGCAGCTACAGAAATACGACATCCCTGCTGCAACAGCTGCCACATCGCCAACAGTCAACCCCATCCAGTCGTTACCCATCAACTCGCCTAGGAGTCCGGTGCCCGCCACTGCTGCTCCTGCAGCTCAGAGCATGCCCCTCTCTGGGGTCACACTGGTGCCACAAGTCCCTTCCCCCACAACCGCCATGCCAACCAACCCGCTTGCAGCCTCCCCTCGTGGACCAGGTACAAATTACCTAATGAATGGCTTTTTGCAATTTGCAGACTGTTGTGCAGAGTTTTACTTTCTGTAAATAATAATACTAATAACTATTTGTGATATTACCAACCCTTACGTATTCTTTTCATTCCAGCTATTCTTAAAGTGGCAGCGCCTCATTCGACCCCCGGGACATCAGTCGTTACTGTGCGTCAGGCCACTCCTGGAGGAAAATCACCAGTCACGGTTACATCACTTCCTGCAGGTGTCCGCATGGTTGTCCCCGCACAGAGCACCCAGGGGACGGTATGTAGACGAATATCAATATAAATCTTAAATTAGGGCTGGACGATTAATCAAAATAAAACTTAAATTGCTATATGTTTTAATGTGATTATCAAATCACAAAGGCTGCTTTAGTAGCTAATTTAGTAATTGTAAATTTTACAGTTGTAGTGTAAAATAAAATGTAGTATTAAATACTTTATTTTACAGTGCAATATTACAATAGTATTTTTCTATATTAACTAACAAAAATGTATAAAATAGTTATTGATATAATTTATAATAAATTTATTTATAGTCATATTGATTTAAAACCACACATTTTGGCCAAATTGTGCAGCCCTATAAACAAGCACAGCAAATCTGGAGGGGGAAAAAACAATTCTGTTCCTCCCCAAATCATGCAAGCCCTGTCTTCATTTTTAGTGTCCAGTGTTAAATTTGCATTTAAACCTTAAATGCACTGTAACTGTTTCTGTCTCTAGCCAATTGGCAGCAGCCCTCAGATGAGTGGCATGGCTGCTTTGGCTGCAGCTGCAGCCGCCACACAGAAGATCCCGCCCTCTTCCACTGTGCTAAATGTTCCAGCTGGAGCCACCATCATGAAAACCGTCAATGTTACTCCTGGATCCACAACTCTGCCGGCTACTGTCAAAGTAGCTTCACCTGTAATGGTAAGTGTCATCTCGAGTAACCAAATCTTTGAATAAACATTATAAACCAGAAGTCTTCAACCCTGCCCCTGGAGACCCACTGTCCTGCAAAGTTTATATCTAATCTGATGTTGTGCTATAGGTAAGCAAAAAGTACTTTGGATAAAAACATTTTAGTTCTTAAATGCTTAGACATAAATAGAATCAACTTCCCTTTCTGGCATCCTTCCGGAGATGAATCATCCTGATTATACACTTCCTGTCATGTAGCTATTCGTGATTTAATGTGTCTTTGTTCCTACTTCCATTCCAGGTTACTAATCCTGCGACCCGAATGCTAAAAACAGCTGCAGCCCAGGTCGGCACTTCCTCTATCTCTACTCCCAACACCCCGAATCGACCAATCATCACTGTGCACAAATCAGGCACAGTAACCGTAGCCCAGCAGGCCCAGGTTGTTACCACCATGGTCGGAGGAGTCACCAAAACTATAACCCTAGTTAAGAGCCCCATCACAATGGGTAGCAGCGGTGCTCTGGTAAGAACAACAACATATCTGATTTTCTATGCTTAAAAGTAGGGCTGCTTGTCGGCGCCGATAGCCTTGTGGGCAAGTGCGCCGACATGTAGCGTCATTGTGCTTCGAAGTTCGGACGACCCGAGTTCGAATCCTGGCTCGTGGATCTTTCCCGATTCCGTCCCACCTCACTTCCTGCCTAGCTACTGTCCTATCCTAGTACAAGGCAAAAATGCCAAAAAAAAAAAAAAAAAAGTAGGGCTACATGTTGGAACCGATTGCACTACGTATGGCAGCGCTGTCCAAGAGGCTATTGCCCGAGATCAAATATTGACTCCTGGTCCTTTCCCGATACTTTACTTTACTTTTTCCAACTGTGATATCTGGATAAAGGCAAAAAAATGAACAAAAGAAAAAGTATTGCAGTTTGATTAATCAAAATAATCATAATATGGATTAGTGTGTTTCACAGTGTGTATCACAAAGGCTGTGATTTTATTTGAAATATATGTGCTGCATGTCTCAGAGTGAAGCATGAAACTGTTAATTATGGGGGGTCGCTTATAACGTGCAACCATATTCCCAAACTTGTAATGAGAAGCGCTTATAAACTGGCTGTTGTTAACAAAAGAGAAGTGGTTTTCCTCTAAAAAAGCTTTATCGTGCAACATCTGAAAATAAAGAAATTAAGAACGATTAAGAAGAAAGATCATTGTATCCAGTTGCAGTGCATTCTATCAGTTGCCGTTCTGGTGCCGCTGTCCCATCATACTGTACAACGCGACATACATTCAGATAACATGTTTTGCAGAGCATGAGGGTTACGCTCCTGTGAATATTGCGGTTCTTCGTCATCACGTACAGTGAGGAAAATAAGTATTTGAACACCCTGCTATTTTGCAAGTTCTCCCACTTAGAAATCAGGGAGGGGTCTGAAATTGTCATCGTAGATCAGGACTCCAGACTAACTTTTCCACTGGTTGCACTGGTGCTACCAACTTTCTCAGTTGGTCGCACCAGCATATGATTTGGTCGCACCTTCCTTTTTTTTTGCTACATGCCATGGGATTAATCAATGCATGCTGATGAATAGTGGTTTTAATATACCAAACCAAGTAAAGGCTTTCTGGGTTTCAGCATAAATACCTGTAATTTATTATATAAAAACACATGTAATATTTGGTAATTATCATGGCCAAATTTCAGGATTTTGGACAGTAATTTTAGTCTGTAATTTTAAGCATTTTACATTTGAATTATATACAATTTATCTATCTATCTATCTATCTATCTATCTTTTATCTTTCTATCTGTCTGTCTGTCTGTCTATTATCATCTTTCTACCTTTTAAAAATCATTAAACATTCAAATGTATGCATTACATTTGAAAAGATTACAGTATTATAATACGCTGATACAGATTTTTCGTTATCAAAGTTTATAGTTGTAACAAAAATCAGAAATCTCACACTCCTTACCTTCTGCATTTGATAATAATTTCCTTTACTCTCATCTAACCGCTGAGAGACGTAGGAAGGGGCTCGGGTGAGACCTTTTCATTTTTATATGCCTTAAAGGGTTAGTTCGCCCATTTAAGACATGAAGTTGTATGCAATCCTTACCAGCACTATAGTGCATACACACTGACCCACTCTGTAGTCACCTCCCTGGTCAGAGTTCTGGCCGCTGGAAGTTTTTCAAGAAAGTACTCCCGGTTAGTTTCCGGGGCCTCAAAACTGCGTTTTTTTGCGGCCAGAACTCTGACCAGGGAGGTGACTACAGAGTGGGTCAGTGTGTATGCACTATAGTGCTGGTGAGGATTGCATACAACTTCATATCTTAAATGGGCGAACTAACCCTTTAATTCCTGAATTCGTGGCGCGTTTCACCATCAATGTGCAATGCGCGTGACGTCTACGTTCGTCAATAAATAAACTGCAAGTGTCTTGCGGAAGAACACTGTAGCCGGAGCTACTTCTCTCCGTTAATGTCTATGGCGAGTCACGCAGGCACTGGGCAACTCCGCAACCGAGTCGACCCCGGGATAAAATAGTCCGAATATAAACGCTTATTATAGGCGTACCGTAGTGATTCAGGATAAGTCAAAAACACGGTTTGGAAAATGGATTGATGATGTACTCGTTCATTTTGAACATAAGTTACGGACTGTAGCTGCTGATACAACGGCATTCTGTTGCGCGAGCATCCACTCGCACAAATGCGACCACATACAATTTTTACTCGCACATTCTCAAAAAATGGTCGCATATGCGACCAATTTGGTCGCAGTCTGGAACCCTGTCGTAGATGCATGTCCACTGTGAGAGACATAATCTAAAAAAAATATCCAGAAATCACAATGTATGATTTTTTAACTATTTATTTGTATGATACAGCTGCAAATAAGTATTTGAACTCTTGAGAAAATCAATGTTAATATTTGGTACAGTAGCCTTTGTTTGCAATTATAGAGGTCAAACGTTTCCTGTAGTTTTTCACCAGGTTTGCACACACTGCAGGAGGAATTTTGGCCCGCTCCTCCACACAGATCTTCTCTAGATCAGTCAGGTTTCTGGGCTATCGCTGAGAAACACTGAGTTTGAGCTCCCTCCAAAGATTCTCTATTGGGTTTAGGTCTGGAGACTGGCTTGGCCACGCCAGAACCTTGATATGCTTCTCACAGAGCCACTCCTTGGTTATCCTGGCTGTGTGCTTCGGGTCATTGTCATGTTTGAAGACCCAGCCTCGACCCATCTTCAATGCTCTATCTGAAGGAAGGAGATTGTTCCCCAAAATCTCGCAATACATGGCCCCGGTCATCCTCTCCTTAATACAGTGCAGTCGCCCTGTCCCATGTGCAGAAAAACACCCCCAAAGCATGATGCTACCACCCCCATGCTTCACAGTAGGGATGGTGTTCTTGGGATGGTACTCATCATTCTTCTTCCTCCAAACACGGCGAGTGGAATTATGACCAAAAAGTTCTAGTTTGGTCTCATCTGACCACATGGCTTTCTCCCATGACTCCTCTGGATCATCCAAATGGTCATTGGCAAACTTAAGACGGGACTTGACATGTGCTGGTTTAAGCAGGGGAACCTTCCGTACCATGCATGATATCAAACCATGACGTCTTAGTGTATTACCATCAGTAACCTTGGAAACGGTGGTCCCAGCTCTTTTCAGGTCATTGACCAGCTCCTCCCGTGTAGTTCTGGGCTGATTTCTCACCTTTCTTAGGATCATTGAGACCCCATGAGGTGAGATCTTGCATGGATCCCCAGTCCGAGGGAGATTGACGGTCATGTTTAGCTTCTTCCATTTTCTAATGATTGCTCCAACAGTGGACCTTTTTTCACTAAGCTGCTTGGCAATTTCCCCGTAGCCCTTTCCAGCCTTGTGGATGTGTACAATTTTCTCTCTAGTGTCTTTGGACAGCTCTTTGGTCTTGGCCATATTAGTAGTTGGATTCTTACGGGGTGGACAGGTGTCTTTATGCAGCTAACGACCTCAAACAGGTACATCTAATGTAGGATAATAAATGGAGTGGAGGTGGACATTTTAAAGGCAGTCTAACAGGTCTTTGAGGGTCAGAATTCTAGCTCATAGACAGGTGTTCAAATACTTATTTGCAGCTGTATCATACAAATAAATAGTTAAATCATATATTGTGATTTCTGGATTTGTTTTTTTAGATTATGTCTCTCACAGTGGACATGCACCTACGATGACAATTTCAGACCCCTCCATGATTTCTAAGTGGGAGAACTTGCAAAATAGCAGGGTGTTCAAATACTTATTTTCCTCACTGTAGGTTTATTATTTGTATGTTTTAAAGCCTTGCCGGTTAAACTTTTTTTATTTCCACTTACACCCAAAGCGCACGCACACTAAAAGCCTGTCAAACACCGCATGAGTACTGAAGTTCTCTTTTGCGTCTTATTTCGCTTAAACTGTCAAATACACACAAGGTTTACCTAAACAGTAATTTATATATTAAATGCAGGGGTTGACATTAACTTGGCTAGCTGTTTACGTTCACTTAAAACTGACTGTGTTTACGTGAATACTTTACAAGACCAGCTCTCGTCTGGGCAAAAGCCACCGCCACCGATAACAGCGGCAACGAGCACTCGGCATGGTTTCAAAAACACACTTATTTAACACAAACGAACTAAATTAATACTCTGCTAGTCAACTATAGATGTTTCATTTGTTTTAGATATATCTGTACCGCAAGATGTTTCAAAAAGTGGTGGTTGGTGACGTCATTCGCCGCAGTCGCTTTTTTGTACAATTCGCATTGACAGGAATATCTGATCAGTCCACGTACATGGCAGACGCAAATGCACATATCCGATTAATATCAGATTATATAAATGAGGTCTGAAGCCGATCTGAAAATACCAGAATCCATATGCTTTTTTTCCTGCTTACAAGTTCGTGGGTCACATCCAATCTGTGCCACATGGGAGGTAAAAATGTATTGGAATCACGTGTAATGTAAATAAGGAAGTGACAGCAGCCAAATAAACCTGTCATCAATGTTAATCAAACAACAAAATACAGGAAATAACTCAATGCTCTTGACAATAACTTCAGTAGCTGTGAGAATCAGTGTATATTTAATTCACACAGTGAAGTCAATGTAGTGTTTTATTTTTACATTTGTTTAATTTCTTACTTGAATGTTACAGTAAATACACCTTCTGTAGCTGAACATATATTTTTTATTTTTGTATTAAAACAGAAAATGTTGCCGTATAGTTTTCAGCCATAAGCATTAGTATTTGAACTTTAAAATAAAATTATTTTTCATAAACACTCATTTTTATTACATTGAAATACAATAGTAATATTTCTTATTTAATTTATTTTGTAATAATCATAATTATTATAAGTACAAAACTATACTTATTGTAATGGTCAAATTGGTATGTATTCACAAAAGTTTCAGCTAAAATTGTGAAGCTCTGTTTTGTTTATTTCTAATCACCATTTTTTTATCAGAAAAATAAGTTATAATATTTTTCTCTGAAAATGTGCATCCCTAGTGTTTTGACTCAATGAATCCAGACTTTAAAAAAAAAAAAAGTATACTCGGTAATAACCCTTTACTGTTCTCAGATCTCCAGCCTTGGGAAGATGATGTCTGTTGTCCAAACCAAACCAGTACAAACATCTGCAGTCACCGGACAGGCTGGAGGCAGTCCTGTCACTCTAATTCAAGTCAGTAGTGCTGCTCATTTGAAGCACATACATTTCTTAAAATAAATTGTGTTAATTGTGAATTTTCTATATTGTCATTTATGCTTGTCATTTATCCCCCACTTTTTCTTAGACAAAGACTCCTCTGCCTGCTGGTACCATCCTGAAACTGGTCACATCTGCTGATGGCAAGCCCACCACAATCATTACAACTTCCCAGGCAGGAGGGGCTGGCACCAAACCTACTATCCTGGGCATCAGCAGTGTCTCTCCAAATACCGCCAACAAACCAGGCACCACCATTATTAAAACAATTCCTATGTCTGCTATACAACAAGGAGCAACAGGTCTGTTTTACAACTTACTGTTCATCCCATATGTAATCAAACATTTAAAGAGATTTTAGTTCAATTGAATCTCAGAGGTTATTTATGCATTTTGAGTTAAGCCTCACAAGCTTGTGTTGTTTAACTAACTAACAGATCTGTTTTGTTACGCATCATTGCAAGCTCACATGATTTCCTGTTGTGATACCCTGTCTCGTTGCTAGGTGTGACTAGCAGTACTGGCATGAAGTCACCCATCACGTATATCACCACTAAGGTTGTTACTCCTGGCACGGGTACTCCGGGGAAAATCATAACAGCTGTGCCTAAGCTAACAGCAGGTGCAGGACAACAGGGGGTCACACAGGTGAGGCCCATGTGTCATCTGTTTATGCACATTTAAGCTCATATAAATTTGATTTAATATTTTGAGTGGTCCCTGAATCTTTTATTTGCTCTCAGGTGGTCCTGAAGGGGGCACCAGGACAGCCCGGCACTATCCTGCGCACTTTGCCTATGGGCGGAGTGCGTCTGGTTTCACCAGGCACTGTGTCTGCCGGCAAACCAACAGTTACCACACTGGTCGTCAAAGGCACCACGGGTATGAATATTCAGGCTGTAAACTTTCTCTGAGGTGTAGTTTTATACAAATTAGTGAGAAATTGTTGTTCTTCGTATCATTAATGACCTCTTTGAATTTAGGAGTCACAACTCTGGGTACAGTAACTGGTACTGTATCAACTAGTGCGGCAGGGGTCAATGTGGCAAGTGCTAATGCCAGCCTGGCTACTCCTGTCACCACACTTGCCTCCATCGCCACATTGTCCAACCAGGTGATCAATCCCACGGGCATCACTGTATCTGCTGCCCAGACCAGCCACGCCACCGCTACAATACAAGTGAGTCATTGTAACATTTATTATAATCTTACAAAAGATTTCTATTTCAAAATAATTGCTGCTCTTCTGACCTTTCAATTAATCGAAAAAATGTATCATGGTCTCCACAAAAATATTAAGCAGCACAATTATTTTCCATATGAAATTTAAAATAAATTAATTGTTTAAAATATATTAAAATAGATACTGCAATTTAAAATTTTAATGGTTACTGTATTTATGATCAAATAAATGCAGCCTTGGTAAGCATAAGCATAAATTTAATACATTGTACGAACCCTAAATTTGAACAGTAGTGAAAAAAATAACTAATTATAATTTGCTACCTATTTTTATCAGTTGTGTATATTGTTTTTTGTATTTATATAAATTAATATAAATAACAATAATAATAATAATATAATACTTTATATACTAAGAAATTATTTATTATAGTAAAATAATTGTATTATTATTATTATTTATTCATTCATTCATCCAATTAATGGCGACTGGATATTCTCTCATTTCATAATGTTTATTTTTTCTTTCAGTCTGCACCCCAGCCTACTCACGTAACCCTGATCACGACTCCAAGTGGTGCTGAAGCCCAGCCGGCACAGGATCTTCCTGTCTCCATCCTGGCCTCTCCCACCTCAGAGCAGCCCTCCACCACCGGTGCTGATGCTGGTGACGGCGCTGGCGACAGTGCTACCACCGTGACACTGGTCTGCTCCAACCCACCATGTGAGACCCATGAGACTGGTACAACCAACACGGCTACAACGGCTTCTGCCAAAATGGGCACCGGACAGATTTGTTCCAACCCTCCGTGTGAGATGCATGAAACGGGCACCACCAACACAGCAACCACCGCCTCTGCGAATATGGGCAGGGCACAGCAGGTCTGCACCAATCCACCCTCAGAGACCCATGATACAGGCACCACCAACACAGCCACTACTGCCAGCTGCAACATGGGCTCTCAAAAGATGGGCACCGTGAACAGCAAGACAGATGCTTCTTCCTCAGCTTCATCCTCAGCTTCTGGTTCAGAACAAGAAACGCCCGCCACAGAGGGAGGTGCTGGCGCCATGCGGCAGGAGACTCTCCGCACGGGTACCACCAACACCTCTACTACCGCCCGCTCCAACATGGGCTCTGACCAGACGGGAACGGTGCAGAGCTCCAACAAGAGCCAAGCTTCCATCTCCTCTACTATGATCCCTGTTTGCTCCAGCCCTTCAAGTGAAACACAAGAGACGGACACCACAAACACTTCAGCTGAGTCTGGTGACGTCCAGCAGGTCTGCTCAAAACCACCCTGTGAGACACATGAAACGGGGACGACTGATACTGCTGCACAGTCAAGCTCCAGTATGGAAAGTGGGCAAACCAATGTTGTGGAGAGGGTGTGCTCCGATCCACCCTGTGAAACACACGAAACGGGCACCACCAACACGTCGACCCAGGCCTCATCTACTATGGGTGCAGGACAGAGTGGCACCGTGCAAAAAGTGTGCTCCAATCCTCCCCAGGAAACACACGAAACGGGCACTACCAACACACCGACCCAGGCCTCGTCTACTATGGGTGCAGGACAGAGTGGCACCGTGCAAAAAGTGTGCTCCAATCCTCCCCAGGAAACACACGAAACGGGCACCACCAACACACCGACCCAGGCCTCGTCTACTATGGGTGCAGGACAGAGTGGCACCGTGCAAAAAGTGTGCTCCAATCCTCCCCAGGAAACACACGAAACGGGCACTACCAACACACCGACCCAGGCCTCGTCTACTATGGGTGCAGGACAGAGTGGCACTGCGCAAAAAGTGTGCTCCAATCCTCCCTGTGAAACACACGAAACGGGCACTACCAACACACCGACCCAGGCCTCGTCTACTATAGGAGCAGGACAGAGTGGCACTGTGCAAAAAGTGTGCTCCAATCCTCCCTGTGAAACACACGAAACGGGCACTACCAACACACCGACCCAGGCCTCGTCTACTATGGGTGCAGGACAGAGTGGCACCGTGCAAAAAGTGTGCTCCAATCCTCCCTGTGAAACACACGAAACGGGCACTACCAACACACCGACCCAGGCCTCGTCTACTATTGGTGCAGGACAGAGTGGCACTGTGCAAATGGTGTGTTCTAATCCTCCCTGTGAAACACACGAAACGGGCACTACCAACACAGCCACCACTTCTACAAGCAGTTTAGAAACTGGAGAAGGAACAGGTATTTATCAGGCCAGACTCTCAAAGATGATTGTTTTAATGTAAATATGAACATATATTTAACAACAAAATTAACCAAAATTATATAATTATTATTATTTGTTTTTAAAACGGAATCATATGCATCGACTAGCTTCTCCAAGATGATAGGGATGTTAATCGTCACTTGTCAAGATTCGATTCAATATCAGGATGCGTTGCAATATTACTGCACATGGCTACATTTTCGTCAGTAGTCAGATATATAAACTCCCTTTTTATTTGATCTGCTCCAAGAAAGTTCACTTCCTGTATGTAGTAAAAGAAAGCTCAAGTCTGAAAACACCAGAAGACAGGAGCATTTAGAACTAATAAACACTAGTAAATACTAAAAGCGCTTGAAACTGTCAAGTGACCCATTCAACACCCCTACAGTACAAACTGATTAATCAGACCTTAAAAGCTGTTAATATCAGGGCTTATTTTATTTATGTATTCAAGTCTTTCGTCTACAAAGCATATGCAACCAAGGGCATTTTTTATTTTTAGCCAGGCATTTAAACCTGTTAATGTTGGGGGTATTTCTCCCCCAATTTGCATGCTGTCAAGAGTACTAAATAGATTATCCATCGTTTCTACTGTAAATGTTCTGATGCCTATTTTACTTATAATATTTGAATGCTGCTCCAGTGTGAACACTTGTAAAAGAAAACGTATAGATTTATAATATTGGTCATCGTACTATAAAGCAGTTATCAGCATTAATTATTATTGTCTATCAATGTCAGAGTTTCAGTGCACCCCTAATAATTGAGCTCATCTGCGTTTGTCCTTTAGCCCAGCAGGGTGGTGATGGACAGAGTGACAGCGGCACCAGCTCAGAACCCACGTCATCTACAGAACCAGCCAATCCCACAACACAAAGCAGAGCCATCACCACAGTAACACAGGCCACGCCCACTCCAGGACCGTCAGTACCGGTATGAACACGCTTCTAATCTGATCGGCTGGCTTTATGCAATTTCCTGGGCCTGACGCACATTTATATTCCACTTTGCTCTCAAGGTTATCTCAGATACTATTAAAGATGGAGCATAAAGCTGCTTAGTCGTTTTACATACACAGACAGTCCCACCCTGTCTAATTAGGCACATTTCAGCTAGAAAAAGCTGCAGGGCAGGGCAGATTTTTGATGATAGCCTTACTTATTAGTATTGCAAAAAAGTATTTTACAAATACATTAATTAATATGTGAATATTCTGTTCAAATACATGCAGATATGTGCTCTAAATTAAGCGATTTATTTGTCTTGTCTTGTTCTCTATTTCTGATTGTTTTCTCACTCAATGTAGGAGATTTCGTCTATGGCCGGATCTGCGGTAGTGGCTGAGGTCCCGGGAGAGGCGGAGGCCATGGAGCAGACCAGCGCAGAGGCCGTAGCAGCGGGAGAAGAGCCCATGCAGACCGAGTGTCAGGGAGAGCTGAGTGAAGAGGGAGCCATTAGGGTCGTTGCCATAGATGAAAGTGCAGCGAGTGATGAGGGCACCATGCTGCAGGTTCATGTTGCCATGGAAGCACAGCCAGGTCAAGGAGATCAGGCTGAGGTATAGAAGAAACGTTTGTAATCACATGGTTTAGAGATAAATGCATATGATGTAGTGTTGCACGGTGCACCGATACTTCAAAAGTATCGCGATACTCGGAA
Source organism: Tiaroga cobitis (assembly GCA_030578255.1). Classification (NCBI taxonomy): domain Eukaryota; kingdom Metazoa; phylum Chordata; class Actinopteri; order Cypriniformes; family Leuciscidae; genus Tiaroga; species Tiaroga cobitis. The sequence goes on along the minus strand of CM060598.1, from coordinate 34,815,555 downwards.
ATTAAAAACCTCACGATACCTAAATGTATTAGTATCGATACTTTTATGAATGACCGCGTTCAAGATCTGTAAGAGACGTATTTCATGTTGGTGTGTGCAACGCACGCTTCCAGTCCCTCCCCATGGACGTCTGTGTTTCTCCTCGCACACTGCAGCTGTCATGAGACAAACACTACAGCGAGACGACGGCATGTGCGAGCACAAGTGATGCTGTGGCCGCCGGCCAGTAGCGGAGTGGCAATCCGGAGAGTCGGGACTTTTCCTGGTGGGTCGGTAGTGTTTCGAGGCCTGGTCTGATAGTTATACTTTGCAAGTTCTTGGCAACACCATCCGGCGGCCTGTAAACCGCAACGGCGATAGATTGAAGCGCGCGTCCGAGTGAAGATGGTGCGCGAGCCGCAAAAGACACTGTATCCATGCAACTGATAGCAGCGAAAAAGAGCGCTCCGCTTGATTTAAAAAACAACAGATTTTAGCGCTAGATCTTTTATTTAATAGCGAACTAAATGAATGCTCTGCTAGTTAACTGGAGATGTTTTATTTATTTTTGTATTAGGTGTACAACTTTCTCCCCAACTTTCATAGATAGCATAAATAATTTGCAAGCTGCTAAAATAAAGCATACAAAACATCAGCTAAAATGATCTATAGACTATATGATTATAATCAGAGCATGTGCATGTTCGTCAGTGATTTATTTATATTAGGTTATTACAGCATTTAAAGAGCACAGACCTACGCAAAGGAGGTGCATGTGAAACGCTTTGTCAGAAATACTTTTCCTTTTCAGGAAAAGTATCGAAATCGCAATTCTTGACTTGGTATCGGTATCGAAACAATAGTTTTGGTATCGTGACAACACTAATATGATGTGAATTGATTTTGTTAATTTACGCTTTTATGATGCTTTTTTCCATTCGCCTACAATGTTAGTCATTGTTTCTTTCACCAAAACAAGTATAATTCAGTTAAAGACTTTTCCCCCCACCTTTTTTGACCTTTAAATTCAATAGACTATTTTTAAAGAGCTTTTGCATTGCAAACCTTGTATATTTTTATTTGTTTTAAAACCATGTTTTTCATGATATAGCTATATATACATTATATATTGGTATATATACACTACTGTTCAAAAGTTTGGAGCTGGTAATTTAAAAAAAAAAATGTTTTTGAAAAATCTTTTCTATTTTGTCTTATGCTCAAGGCTGCATTTATTTGATCAAAAATACAGTAAACAGTAATATTGTGAAATATTACAATTTAAAATGTTTTCTATTTGAACAGGAATAAATTACATTTATTACAAATGTAATCAAAGCTGAATTTTCAGCATCATTACTCCAGTCTTCAGCATCACAGAAATTAAATTTCCTTCAAAAATCATTCTTAATGCGCTGATTTGCGGCATGTTTTTGCTGTTCTTGTGCAAAATAATATTTTTGTGGAAACAGTGATGGATATTTCAGGATTCTTTGATGACTGAAAATCAAAGCAGCATTTATTTGAAATTGATATTTTTTGTGACATTATAAATGTCTTTTGTTAAGTTCAATACTTCTTCACTGAATAAAATCTTACTAACCCTAAACAAATGTGCAAATATTGAACAATTCCCTGTTTTCTCTGTAAAGCAGATGGAGGCCGGTGTGGATGCTGCAGAAGCGATGAGTCTAGCTGCTCAAGACTCAGAAGCACTCGCTCTTCCCCAGGAGCTGATGTCTGCAGAAGGACAGCAAACTACCCTCATGGTGACTGGACTGACCCCAGAGGAGCTGGCTGTGACGGCAGCGGCTGAGGCTGCGGCACAGGCTGCGGCAACAGAAGAAGCGCAGGCCCTCGCCATCCAGGCTGTCCTACAGGCGGCTCAGCAGGCTGTGCTCAGTAAGTGTGCGACACACTGCTATATGCTTAACGTTATGATGGATCCAGTACACTTTGAATTCTCAGCCTGACTTTCTGTTTCAGGTGCGGGAGACGCAGGTCATGACGGGCACCAATCCACCACCATCCCTATAGTTTTGACCCAGCAGGAACTCGCTGCTCTAGTTCAGCAACAGCAGCAGCTCCAAGAGGCGCAGGCGGCTGCAGCCCAGCAGTTGAGTGCTGAAGCAGCTGCAGCTGCGCTGCCTACCGAAGGCTTGGCACCAGCAGACAGCCTCAACGACCCTGCGTCTGAGAGTAATGGCCATGAGATGGCAACCGCTGTTACTAGAGCTGTGGCCAGTCTCCTTCCACGCACTTCTGCAGAAAGTAAGAGATACTTTTTTAGTTTTAAATGATTTGTTTTAATTGCACAAACAAAAAAATGACGTTTATTTGAATAAGTTTTCCTAATAATTTGGTTTGGGGAGATGCATTTACGATGCTTTATGATCCAAATGTGTTGGTTTTTGGTGCATGCTAAAAATGTCCCTCCCTTTTTGACAGCTCTAGCCCCATCAAGTACTTTTGCACCATCTCAGACGATTTTGGTCGCCAGCCCTGCCAAGATGCAAGCAGCCAATGCTTTAGCTGAGGTGGCCAATGGGATTGAATCAGCTGCTGGGGTGAGTTCACCAGTGGTACTTGATGATTACTGCACCGATATCTATTTCAGAGTATTGTTCAACCAGTTGTTTTTATTGTAGAAACAAGAAGCGCCTCCAGCAGTCGTGAGGCCTCCAGTGAAGAAAGAGAATCAGTGGTTTGATGTTGGTTTCGTTAAGGTCACAAACATGGTTGTCACTCACTATTATGTGCCAGCTGACGATTCAGCAGTTACTGATGTAAGTAATCATCAAGTTGATGTTAATTTTGTGTCTTAAAACTATTTCCTTTATTGGAAAAGGATGTGTTATTTAGCACAAATTGATATACAATATACCTGATTGATAGATATATCGTTAAGGCCGTTAATTTTTACTGTTTAGCCAAACTGATTTCGACTTTTATTTTGAAAGTGCACTTTTACGGTCTTTATTTAACAGTTCCAATAATATGTCCAATAATAGAAATACAAATTCTATAATATTTGTTACTAGGGATGCACGATGATATCGGGACAAAATCGGTATCGGCAGATAAAAGCTTAAAATGACCATCATCAGCTTTGGCCGATATGAATATTTCTGCCGATGAGCCTTGCTGATAGGGCTGTCGCGATAACCGCAATATTGCAATACTGCGCTACTGAGAGGCCAACCGCAGAGGAATGCAAGTAACCGCAGCAACCGCAAACCGCGTTTTCTTTTTTCATAAGGCCACCCTTCGTAGTTCGTACCATGTGTATTGAATGTTAAGTAAGTTAATAATGATAACAAGAGTGTTTATCATGGTGATTTGTACAGAGGCTTCGTGGATTTGCCTAAAGTAACAGACAGTGAATGTGATCGACTGAGCTAGTGCGATTACCTGCGTCTGTCTTTGAAGTCAAGTCATGTATATTCGTGAAAAGGTTGCCGTTTCCAAGGAAAGCGGAATATTTGTCGTATCATCCTTTTAACGTGTAAAAGTGTTTACCATGAATGGCGGCAGCGCTGGTCAGCATTACACAGTGCGAGAAAGCCGGGGGGGGGCGAGTCACGCATTGAATCAATGCCATTGGTTTATTAAGTGAAGCATTGCTTCAGCTTTGCCCAAAAGTGAAGCATTGCTGGCCAGCTGAGCCTTGAAAAGTGGAGCTCAAAGTTAAAAAAATAATTAACACCTTGTTTCATTACATCTATCATTTAAGGAATCAGCTTTTTGACCGTTTTTGTTGAATGAACGGTTTAATGACTCACTCAAAGACAGTCCGTTGGCGTAACAATGTGCGCGCTGAGTGACAGCCTTTCAATGCGCAGAAACGCCGCTTAGTTTCGGTTACATTGTTTTTGTGTATGCTGACGACATCATAACACGTATTTATATAGCAACAAATAAATATAAATAAATAAATGGCGGTAATACCACATATCGCGCTATTGAGCCACTCAAAATTACCGCAAGGGAAATTCCTTCACCGCGACAGCCCTACTTGCTGATAGGGTGGCGTGTTTCCTAAGCGCACGTGACGACCGCGAACGAAGCATGAGTGCCAGCAACTTAAACTTCCAACTAGGGGTGTGCGTCTCACGGTTTTTGATCGTGGACGATTAAAATGTCTCCACGATCTGCTTTTGAAGAAAAATCATAGTATCGTGTATTCTATCAGTTCAATTCTGGCGCCTTCATCTCAACATACTGTACAACGCGACGTACATTCACATCACATGTAAACACAGAGGTAGAGTTATACTCACGGGACACCGCAATTCACAAAAGTTCATTATTTGCGTGTGCGTCAAAGTCTTGCAAGGTAAACATATCAATTACGTGCTGATGCGCTGTTCCAACATGCACTTATCTGAGCGTGTTACACCCGACGCTCACAGGAACTAAAAGCCTGTCACAGCGCCTGCATACTGGACTAATCTTTTGAGTCTTATTGCGCTGATACTGTCAAATACACACAAGGTTTACATAAACAAAGTTGGTTATGTCTAAAGTGAAAGCAAACAGAGAAAATCTGCTTGTCAAATGCGTGTATATTAGACGCGCCGCGTGCAGTTCTTAAAGAGACAGTAATAATATGCTGCCGCTTGTCCTTAAAGAGATAATGCACCCAGAAATAAAAATTCTGTCATTATTTACTCACTCTAATGTTGTTCCAAACCTGTATTCATTTATTTCTTGTGCCTAAATATACTATGGAAGTCACTGGAGTACAGCAAGTGTTTGGTTAGCCACATTCTTCCAAATAACTTTTATAATTTCAACTTTAGAAAGAAACTTGAGAGAGTAAATGATGACAATTAAAAATTTTTGGGAGAACTATCCCGTTAATGTTAATAAAACAACAAAACACAGAGGAAATCACTCACTGGTCTTGACAGAGAACTTTAATAGAAGCTTTAATAAACTTTTTTTGCACTTATATAAAAAATACAAATATATCGGTATCGGCATCGAGCTAAATTAGTTTGAAAATATCGGCATGTCGAATATCGGCCAAAATCCTATATCGTGCATCCCTATTTGTTACATTTAACAACAACATCTGTCAAATATGGATTAATATAAAGTCTTTAAAGTAACATCTAATTAAGTCATTACACTTGTTATTAGCAGGGTTTCCGCGGAGTCATAAAAAGTCATAAAACGTCTTAAATTTAATTATAAGAATTTTAGGCCATAAAAAGTCATAAAAACGTCCGGATTTTCCATACAAGGTCATAAATTACATTTAGCCACGTCTTAAATAGATATGCTCATTCATTCATTATCGCGATATAATTTTTTCTCTATAACGAAACTCATTTGAACCGCGCGCGCCTCCCGGACTGTTTATCCGGTCGGCTCAAAGTCCAAACGGCAGCGCGAGCTCACTAGAGCAGACGCGTTCTGGTTTACTCTAATCGGTCTCGCTCACGAGATCCAGTGAGAAGCGCTTGAATTCAGCGAAGAACACAAATGTCTCAGTGATTTAAACCAGTTTAAAGGCAGATGAAACGGCGCTGACGAACAGGAGAAACACTGTGCGCAACGAGACAGTCGGAAGCTTTTCCGTCTACAAATTCCCATAATTACCATGGATTTACAATAACGTTAGCCTAGTATATTAACTGCACCATGACATGTGGGATATACATATTGAAGTGTATTATATTATTAATATAGACAATGTATTAAAGGACTAATGGAATATAATTACAGTATTTAATGTATTTAGGCTATACTTCATACATTTCATGAAGAAACGTGCCATCAAAGTCAGGCAACACAAACCTGTTTCAAGACTCGAAACAATATCCCCCATTAGCACATGTAGAAACTAAGAAATTAATTTTCCAATAAAGATATCAATTTTGTTAAGGAAAAATTACACATGTTTGAATGTTCTACCTCAGATTTGTGAAATGTTCACCTGTTTGGCAAGTGTTTGTCATGATATGTTCTGACAATAAAGAGTAGTTTAAAACCACAATTAACGCTCTGGTTTCTACAACTTTCAGTTAGGAGAAGAAAATTTGCCTTTAAACTTGAAAGAAATAAAGATTTGACATTTATCGTGATAATTATCGATATTGACTAATATATTATCGTGATAATTGTTAAGTGTTGTTTCTGTGTTATTGAGACTTAGGAAAAGGGAGCCTTCAGTTTGTTACTCTTAAGAAAATGGAACCTTTAAATAATGAAACTTATTACTTTTAATGAAAGTCAATAAAAAAAAGACTTTTGAAAGGAAGTTATTTTTCGTATTTCGTGTAGGTCATAAATTTAAATCATAATGGTCATAAAAAGGTCTTAAAAAGTCTTAAATTTGACTGACTAAACCCTGCAGAAACCCTGATTAGGGGTGATGCCAATACCAATAATTCTTTATATTTGAAAGCCGATAACCGATATATTGGCCGATAAATCTAAACCAAAATTTTTATATAATTTTTAGAGCCCGATTACAAAAACAAGTCTCACCATTAAAAGCCATGTCCCAAGCACACAATTGTAAATATGACAGACTTGCACTGCAAATGTTGCTTAATTGTGATTACCGAGTGCACTGTTGATTACAACTTTAATTATGAAAAATAATCTAATAGGATTGATTACATAAATTTGACAAAGTTGCTGTCTAAAGCATAACTTTAAAATGTAAATAGTTTATTTCTTATTTTGTAACAATAATATAAACATGTAAATATAAAAGTCTATTCTCCAAACCGCTTGTCCTCTGTAAGGCGACAGGAATGGTGGAGCTTATCCCAGTGTCTTGAACCAAATCAATATAAATGCAGAACAAATAATGTTTTTATTAAATAGTGTGATGTTTAATGTGTGTATATCAGTCACCTTGCTCTCTAAGATTCCGACATTGGCCTTTTAAAAATCCATATGAGACTACCACTAATCCTCTTGACGTTGCAGGATGATTCTGGCACAATCCCAGACTACAGCCGAATGAAGAAGATCGAACTGTCTCCAGGCACTGCGTACAAGTTTCGCGTGGCCGGTGTCAATGCGTGCGGCCGCGGAACATTCTCTGAGGTCTCTGCGTTTAAAACCTGCTTACCTGGGTTCCCTGGAGCACCGTGTGCCATCAAAATCAGCAAGGTTGGTGACTTCAAAGGGCTTGTGCTTGATCTACATATGGGTTTCTGTTAGATTATTTGCTTCTATTTTTTCCAACACACCTTACTATGTGGCATTTGATTTATATTTTGTCTTGGTGAATGAAATCTTTTTTCCTCTCTCTTCAGAGCCCCGATGGTGCCCACCTGACCTGGGAGCCTCCATCAGTAACATCAGGGAAGATCATTGAGTATTCAGTGTATCTGGCCATCCAGAGCTCGCAGACGGTCGAGGCAAAAGCATCTACTCCGGCTCAGCTTGCCTTTATGCGGGTGTACTGTGGTCCCAACCCGTCCTGCCTAGTGCAGACGTCTAGTCTCTCCAACGCCCACATCGATTACACCACCAAACCCGCCATCATTTTCCGCATCGCCGCCCGCAATGAGAAGGGCTACGGCCCCGCCACGCAAGTCAGGTGGCTACAAGGTGAGGAAATGTTTTGTTGACACTTTTCACAGACTGTGATGACTTCCACAGTCAACATGGTAAATCTAGCAATGTTTTTTTTTATATTTTGTTTTTCAGAAAATGTTATGTACATTTATAACACTATACTTTGTGTTATATTACCTTGGCATTTAATTAAAACCAGTGAAAAAATGCTGTGTTTATAATACAACGGCTAAGGGAGTGACAGCAAATTTGACATCTTTTTCTCTTTTCTAACAAATGTAATCACCCTCTTGATTTTCCTCTTTTGGAAGTCAGAAACTATTGTGGATTTTTTGTTGTTTTGCAAATGGGAACACAACAAATTTGTTGTTTCAGTTCACCACTATAGAAGTGTAACCAACTATGACAACAACTTCTGAGAACCCCGGAAATGTGAAAAGGGTCTATTAGGGCGTTTTCACACCTGGCTCGTTTGGAGTGTTTGTTTCGGAACCTAGTGCATACGCATATGTGAACACAGCAATTGCACTCAGATCCACACCAAAATAACAGAGGTAGCCTGAATGAGGTGGCCTTGGCCCTATTGCAACCAGATTCTGGAGCTGGTTCGCTTTAGGTGAGAAAGCAATCCCACTCAACAGACCAACAATCCAGGCTGTTGCACAATATATGATGGATAATCATTATGTGCATTGCATGAAAAGCAGATGTTTGTTTTGCTAATGAATCGTGAGAGCAAAGACGAAGTGAAATGCCTTGTTGAAAGTTGGTCGGATAAACATATTTCAGAACAACTGGCCAAAACAAAAATACAGATGAAGCCTTGGTAAAAATGAGAAAGTAATATAATGACAGCTACAAAGAAAGTCATAATCAGTCCGTGGAGCTGTTGTATGACCATCCTGACTGCTATGAGCCGAATCCTGAAACATAACCAGTTGCACACTGACCAACAGGAAGTTTACTTGCTCTTAACTTCTATTAACTCATTTTGGTTCATTTAAAAATGTTGCCTTGTGAAAGCTAACCAAACCAAGAAGAAATGGCACATTGTAACAATTTTAATCCTTGTTTTGGAACAAACCTGATCTACAGGTGTGAAAACGCCCTTAAATGCATCTTTAATCTGTGGAATGGATTATGCATTTTTTATTTAAATATTGTTTGCAGAAACCAGTAAAGATGGCTCTGCGGCCAAACCTGCAGCAAAGAGGCCGGTCTCGTCACCTGATATGTGAGTTTGCTGCCATTTAATACCTTTCAAAATAAACAATGCAAGCCTGTCATATCCCAAACCTGATGCGTTTTATTGAGACGGATAATTTCTTTGCCCTTTGCAGGAAAGGCGCTGGTCCAAAGAAGGCCAGATCTGACCAGTGAGAGCTCACTGTGACCCCTGACTCCGCCCTCATTATGAGCAGAACCATGACTGAAATCCACTTCCTGCTGAATGACCTTCCTGCTTCCACTTCTCACACCATTCCATCCTCTGCAACGAAATGGAAGGAAACTGCAGCCAAAAAAAGGAAAACAGTTTGTTTCCATTTTTGAGAAATCTGCTCCCATCACTGGACATTTTGGTGCCATGGACGCCTTATTTCCAACTGTATTTTTTAAAAAACACATAAATGTTCCTCCTCAAAAGCACATACATTTGCTTTCCTGACAATTTTGTGTAAAGAGATTCCAATGGCAGCGTTCAGTCTCATTATAACTGTATTATCAGATATTCAATCTTTGTTTTCCTCCCTTGATATTCTTTTTTTTTAAGCTTATTTCAATACAAGCAATAGATAAACAGAAAAATAACTTTGCTCTTGTCAGTTTGTCGATGATTTCATTATTTGGCCGAGTCTGTGTTTCAAACGTGCTGAAAGGAGACTGATATACGGAAGAGGGAGTGCGGATGACAAAACGGCGCAGGGGAAACATCAAAATAAAATGAAAACTAACAGCACTTGGTGATGCTTGTGAGGGAAAAGACTCAGTTCATTCAGAGAATCTGTAATTATTCATTCAATTCGAGTTCAGTAGCCTGTTTTTCATCACTGTGTGTTCATACATTTGCTGTGAGGGACAATTGAGGACTGCAACGCTGAAGACTAAAAGGACTTCAATCTATGTAGATGAAAAGCATACTACTTTTGCATTGCGTCAACCAGATCTTGTATAAAGAGAGGAAAAAAATCCCCAAAAATAGTAAATGATTGATACAGGAGTTCTTTGTGTGTGGTTTATTTTTGTAATTTTTTTTTAAAAAGGGTTTTCCTCATTGTGTGCTTCAGGGCAGTTTTAAACCTCACACCTGTTCATCGCTCATTCCTGCTGTCTCCATGCTTATGGTTTTGACACGGGCTTGTCTAAGGCCACAGTGTTTCACATCCCATGTTCATGTCATGAATCTTTATTTTGGGAATTGTAGTGTAAAATATATGTATTTGTTCTGGACAATGACCCACTTTTGACATCTTTGATGCTTCCTCCAGCCTTTTTTCCTCAGCATTTTATTTTTTGCCATTTATAGGATCTTGCTGCAGAAAAAAAAAACTTCTCCCCCCTTCTTGTCAATAGTCTACATTTCCTGTAAATTTGCTTTTCTGAATCTCATTTCTTTTATATGCTTGGTTTTGTGAGTTGATGGATACAAATTGGGATTCTCAAGCTGTGCAGCAAAAGTTTGAACCATTTTCATTCTCTGCGGACTGTTTGGACTTTTGGAGATGATGTTTAGGGATGCAGGCCTGTGTAAATGCTAAATACGTGGAAATTAAGGAGAGGTTTTGACTAGGTTTTTTTTTTTTTTTAATGGAAGGTAGAAACAGTTTGTTCCTGTTTCTAGTGGTTGGAAAAAGATGGATTGTTGGCTTAGCCAGAGTTTGAGCTCCGTTGTAAATTAGTTCTTTCACGTAGCAAGACGTAAAACGAAAATCTCTTTGCCTTTTTTATATAATTATCTGTAACAAAATGTTTTTACATGTTGTCATCTATTGATTGCTTTTGTGTCTTGACATATAAAAGTAATGGAATTCTGTCTCTGTGTTCATTCGTCTTGTTTTGCCTGCTGTTAATTTAGCGTTTTTTTGTCATTTGTGTTGCTAATTGTGTCTTATTGTCTTGTTTTAATAAATGTTGTGTACAAGAAATATAGATGACCACCAAGAGATTAAAGATTATATGAATCAGGAAAAAGAAGAGAAGTGGCTTTGGGATTTTAACATCAACTTTACTCATTCAGAACAGTAAGTCATTTTTTTTTTGTATTGACAATGTACGTATTTTACCTCATGTCTATTAACATTTATTTTGCTTAAGACGTTGAGTCATGAGTGTACAGCATATATTTAGAGAATGGTCGGACGGGTTTAAACTAGTGCTGCCAAATCAATGAATCCCATCTAACATAAAAGGTTTTGTTTACATATTATGTGTGTGTTTATATATATATATAAATATATACAGACGCACACACATAAAATATAAGATATACACAATATGTAACTAAGAAACTTATGTTAGATGTGTTAATCGCAAATAAATCGATTTGACAACACTAGTTTAAAGTATCAATCAGCTTTTAGTCACGTTTTTACGGGAAATGCATATATATTTACTATGCTTTTCATTACTCTGGAGCAATTTGTTCGATACAAATTCATAATATTTAGTGTTACTTTCAAAATACTGGCACCTGGCATACGAATGTAAATCAACTCTCAAGCAATCTATAGCTGAATATATTTGTACAGTAAGCGCAATCAATTCTGATTTGTCCATCCATACTTGCGCTAAAAATGTAACGTGGCTCCAGGATCAGACCGCTCGAAATTTAAAATCAATTTAATTTAAAACATTTTTTTTATTTGTTCGTTTTTAGCTGGAAGATCATTTTTAGTCCGCTTTTATTTGCGTGGTTGGTAAGAATAAGTCACAATCAATACGTGGTCGTTCTAATAAGATTTTTGTCTTAGCTAGCTTGCCGTACCGAAACGGTCTTCATGGCAACTGCCATCAGCTGCAGCGGAGCGTCATCGGATTCTACCACAGATCTCTTCTAAACAATCCTCGATCTCGCTATTGTTTCCATTCAGTTATTATTTTGCTCTGTTGCGTTGCTGAATATTTGCCAGTGTGTGAATGGAAAACAAAGGTACATTTCTGCTTTGCTAGTCGGCTAACTTAGTTGTCCAGCAGTGGAATGGATCAGTACAGTATTCTGGGTCGGATCGGGGAAGGAGCTCACGGGATTGTTTTCAAAGCCAAACACATCGAGGTAAGACTGTGTACACCTGCATTCATCTTGTGTGAAGGATAATAACTCTGTGTCTTACTACATGTTTCTGTCTGCATGCTTCTGCACCGCTTTATCTGTTGATGTTTTCAGACAGGAGAGACAGTGGCTTTGAAAAAAGTCGCTTTGCGAAAACTTGAAGATGGTATTCCAAACCAGGCCCTGAGAGAAATCAAAGCCCTGCAAGAGATTGAGGACAACCAATATGTGAGTGAGACAGACATACTGATCACTGGACACGTGTGTAGTGAAGATGATCTCTTTTGGAACTCGCATTGGGGGAAAAATGCTTTTGTAATCATATTTATGACATGAAATGAGACGCACTAAGTTGAAAGTCAAAATTGACAATGAAAAGTCGAAATTAAGGCATACTAATTGGTGAGAGAGTCATTTTTGAAATGAAAGTCATAATTATGACATACTAAGTCAATTATGACATAAATTGAAATTATGACATTTTAAGTCATGACATAAAAAGGCATATTTACAAGATTAAAGGGTTCACCCAAAAAATAAAAATTATCCCATAATTTACTCGCCCTCAAGCCATCCTAGCTGTTTATGACTTTCTTCTTTCAGCCAAACACAATTGGAATTATATTTAAAAAATATCATGGCTCTTCCAAGCTTTATAATGGGATTTGGGGTTTGAGTTTTTGAAGCTTGAAAAAAGCGCTTCTATCCATCCATATCCATAAAAGTAATCCAAATGGCTCCAGGGGGTTACTTATGATAAAGGCCTTCTGAAGCGAAGTGATGCATTTTTGTAAGAAAAATATCCATATTTAGACCTTTTTTGTCATTATTGTGACTTTCATCTTAAATTGAATCTCGTCAAAATCTTTGTTTGTTGGTCGGAAAGGGGGTCTATTCTGTGATGATTTGGATATATATATACACAATAATTTATATTTTCATCATTTGATCTAGACATACTTTTATTTCTGATTTTAACCATCTCTACAGGTGGTGAAGCTGAAGGATGTCTTCCCTCACGGCACAGGCTTTGTTCTGGTGTTTGAGTACATGTTATCTGATCTGTCAGAAGTCATTCGGAATTCCCAGCGTCCTCTCACCGCATCCCAGGTCAAAGGTTACATGATGATGCTGCTGAAAGGAGTGGCTTTCTGCCACGAGAACTCTATTATGCACAGGGTGAAGCTGTGTTCCTTATATCATTAGATTTATCCCCATATAAATCTGTGCTTTACTTTACATGTTCCTTTTTTTATCCGTGCTCTAAATGTTTTTTTTGTGTGTAGGATCTGAAGCCTGCAAATCTTCTAATCAGCTCAACGGGTCACCTAAAGATCGCTGACTTTGGTCTGGCGAGGCTCTTTTCAAATGAAGGAGATCGTTTGTACAGTCACCAAGTGGCCACCAGGTGATAGTTTACTTAAAGGGTTTGTTCGACCTAAAATGAAACTTAACTCATCATTTACTCACTCTGGTGTTCTAATACCGTATGCCCTTTCTTTTTCGGACCACAAAAGGAGATTAAAAAAAAAAAGTCCTGCTCTCGCTCGTCCATAGAATGGCAGTGAATAGCATCCAGCATCAAGCTTTTAAAAAAAGACGGAAAAGTATCACAGAATGATCCCATGTGACACACGCGTCTCATATCCTGAGTGTTCGGGAGGAATACGATAGGGTTTGGTGTTCAATAAGCTGAAATTGAATGTATTATTGAACAGAAATCCTGACCTTGACCGCTGGTCTTCTGTGCATGGAACCCGTTTATGATGACGCTTTATTAGCGCCGCTGTTCACTCCGGCTCACGCCGAAAAAGCACACAAGTTGTGAGAAATCAAAGTTAATACAAACGCTACAGGTAAAATCTCCAGACCGGGATGTTGAAAGGCTAAAAATAAAGCCTAAATCATATGGCTAAAAATATGTGTTGCGCTGTGTTTCAGATGGTACAGAGCACCAGAACTTTTGTATGGTGCCAGAAAATATGATGAAGGAGTTGATCTCTGGTAAGAATTTTTAGAATGATATTCTCAGTTTATTCGCAAAGTCGACATGAATCTAAAATTGACATTTGGAATATTGCTGAGTTTATTATAATTAATAAACATCGACTGTGCCCCGCCCTTCATTTTTTCTTGTTAGAGAAGCCGTTTCACTCAGATGTACGTAACAATGGATCCTTTTCACAGACTGTGATGACCGGTTTTCATATTTTCATTTAAAAAAAAAAAAGTAATTTATACTTTTATAACGCTCTATATTGGGTTAAATGACCTTGTCAGTAAATGAAAATAATAATAATAATCAGTGCTGCTTCGAGGGTTTATAACACTATACTTTTACATTTATAACACTATACTTTGTGTTAGATTACCTATTTAATTAAAACTAAAACTCCTACCGCTGCATGAGTGTTTCTAAACCAACGACTTGAGAGAGTGACGGCAAATCACACATCTTTCTCTCTTCTGACCAATGTAATCAATCTCTCTGTATTTTTTCTCCCTTTTGGAAAGTATTACAGATTTTTCTTTTGCTATTGGACCAAATGGAAATACAAAAATGCATATTTGCTGTCGTCTCTTATTCACCGCCATAGAAGTTTACCTAACTATAAATGACTTAGAACTGAGAACCCCGGAAAATGCAAAAGCGTCCATAGTGGAGAAAAGTTTCTATTTCATCCTGTCTTCAAACCTTGGAGATTTCCTAATTTACAAAAACGATTGAGTAAATCAATTGCTACTAATAACACTCATTCAAGGTGTACATTTTATCATTTTTTATACATTTTATTAGCAAGTATTAGTATTTATCAGTTCTATCTATTTTTATCCTTTTTATAATCGGGTATAATTACTGTAACAATATCCAGTGTGTTATTTCTATGCAATTTCATGACTTTCTAAAACATTCAGGTAATAAAATGTAATTAAAAAATCACTGAACTACATAAAAGAATGAATTTGAATATCCAATGTGTTATGCAATTCTTCAGTCTATAAATGTGAAATGTATAGTTTAAAATTGTGTCGAATGTCAGATTGCATAATGCCTTACCATTGAATAAAAATCATATTCTTATGAAAGCAAATATTCCCTACTAATAAGTCTTTTTTGTTGAGAATTTTCTCTTGCCTGAAGCTTCACTAGATGGCAGTAGTGCTCATTCTACATTCAGCTGGTGTCAGAGTGTTTCCTCTGGCTTGTTTCAGGGCAGTAGGCTGCATTTTCGGGGAGCTGTTGAATAACTCTCCACTTTTCCCGGGAGAGAATGACATTGAGCAGTTGTGCTGTGTGCTCCGAGTGCTGGGAACTCCCAACCAGAAAGTTTGGCCCGTGAGCTCTCGCTTAACATTCACTACGCCTGTTTAGAATGACATGATGCACAACTGTTCTCCTAAAGGTTTTGTGTTGATATACCAAATCTAGGAAATAACAGACCTACCAGACTACAATAAGATCACATTTAAAGAAAACCCACCTATTCCTTTGGAGGAGATTGTACCTGACACGTCACCACAAGCTGTGGACCTCCTGAAGAAGTTCCTTGTCTATCCGTCCAAACAGAGGATCAGTGCTAGTCAGGTGCACATGTGCAGTTCTGTACAGATTGATTCAGTCAGTCATGTAACTCCAATGACACTAATAATGCCCTGTCTGTTTCCTCAGGCTTTGCTCCATCCGTATTTTTTCACGGACCCTCTCCCGGCTCATCATTCAGAGCTCCCCATCCCACAGCGCGGAGGAAAGCACTCCAGACAGCGCATGCAACCGCCTCACGAATTCACAGTGGATCGACCCTTACACGAGAGCTTGGTGGACCCGAGTCTGATCCAAAGGCATGCGTGGAGTTGTTTATGAAATCTCAGGGTTTGTACTCTTTCAAACCAGGAAGTGGCCCATTAGGTCATGCTCATTTATTTCATGTTTAAGGACGATGAAAAAAGAAATGAAACGTTCAAAGTATTTATTATAATATACAGAAATGGGTTGTATAATATTGTAGTTTTTAAAATATACTTTTAGTGAATTTCAAATGGCGTGTGTAAATTTCATGGTACATGTAAATATTTCTGTTTAAGTTTGTACGGTTTGTACGTTTGTATTTTACTATACACATTATAGGAGTAGCTTATTTGAATTGATTGCATCTCAAGCTGTATTACTTACTCCAATTCAGTGGAACCGTAAAATGAATATGAAAAAAACCCAAAACCTTCTTCCTTATTGCTCAACAACCATTAACCTTATCGTTTAACACCAGCCAGTGAAAATGAACTGATCTGGGGTTTTATTTCAGTTAGGTGTAACTTTATATAGTGATCAGATAGTAACAAATGTAATAGAACAGGTCTGGTCATGCAGTTTAGAGCAAAAAGGACAAATCAGCAGGTAACTAGGTTTTATTCACACAGTATTTTTCAAAAGTTTGGGGTCAGTAAAATAAAAAGAAATTAAGTTTAATTCAGCAAGGATGCATTCAATTAATTAAAAGTAGGGCTGTCTAACGATTAATCACGATGACGAAGTAAAAGTTTGTTTACATAATATATGTGTGTGTACTGTGTATAATTATTTTGTATATAAATGCACACGTATATATTTAAGAAAAATGTTATTTATATATAAAATGTTTATATTTATGTAAAATATACATTATATATAGGCTACATTCAGTCTATATACATGCAAATATTTCTTAAATACACATGCATGTGTGGGTATTTATGTATTAAAAATAATTATACACAGTACACACACACATATTATGTAAACACAAACTTTTATTTTGGATGCGATTAATCGTTTGACAGCCCTAATTAAAAAAGTGAAAGTAAAACAGCACAACTTTTTTCTTGAGCATCAAATCATCATATTAGAATGATTTCTGAAGGATCATGTGACACTGAAGACTGGAGTAATGATGCTGAAAATTCAGCTTTGCATCACAGGAATAAATTGCATTTTAAACTGTAATAATATTTCACAATATTACTGTTTTTACTGTATTTTTGATCAAATAAATGAGCAGAATATAAATTTGCTGAGCAGAACAGACTTCTGTCAAAAACAACCCTTGTTAATACAGTTAATATTATATTAATACAGAACCATTCTACCTTTTAAATGATCATTACATTGTTGAAAAGCCGTGGAGGAAACTAGCCTTATCAGTGAACATGCAAACGCCTAGTTTCTATTAAAAGTGCTATATGCGGTCTTATCATTGTTTTATAGATTTTTCTTAATTGTTTTGAACCACTAACACAGTCATAGTGGTAAATCACTTGAGCAAATACAACACCACACAACATCTCCCTCACAGGTGGATGCAAATAGTGTAACTGTAATGTGAAATTAACATGGAATCAACATTGCCATTAGGGTAAATAAACTCTACAACAATAAAAAAAGATGACAGATATGCACCACTTCCATTTAGTTCTGGTTTAGTCTGTTATACTTTAAATTTTTTAGTTAAACAACAGACTCTTTAACACAGCATGATTCACCACTTCAGTTTTCCTTCAAACCGAACGAGCAAAAGGAAAGAAAACGGTTCGCTTTGATTAACAAAT
Source organism: Tiaroga cobitis (assembly GCA_030578255.1). NCBI lineage: Eukaryota > Metazoa > Chordata > Actinopteri > Cypriniformes > Leuciscidae > Tiaroga > Tiaroga cobitis. The sequence goes on along the minus strand of CM060598.1, from coordinate 34,798,184 downwards.
GACTTCCACAGCGCTGCTCTGTCTGCATGTGGTCAGGCTGTGTCTTTAGAATGATTGCAGCATTTGTCTCTATTTGCATCTGTGCAATCAGCTCAACTGTCCTCGTGTGTTACATATTAAGCTGTGCTTTGCATCTTTTATTGGCTCCACTTTCCCTTTTGTTCCATCACTTGCTTGGCTCTTTTTTTTTATTTTTTTTTTTTTTTATTTATATAGCTTATAGTAATTAATTTAGTTAAAATTCACATTTAATTTTAATTCTGTCATTTACTCACTATCATGTTATTCCAAAACTATGAGTTTCACTCTTCTGGAGAACAATGTTTTTTTTGTTTTTGTTTGTTCATACAATGAAAGTGAATGGCCTCCAATGTTGTTTGGATGCCAACATTTTTCAGAATATTTTAATTTGTGTTCAACAGTAGAAAGTCAGTTATACAGGTTTGGAACTGCATTGGGGTAATAGAGTAAATGATGACAGAATTTTCATTTTGGGGTTATTTCTTTATACGTTTGTACTTTCTATATTTATGCATTTTATTTATTATTCATATTTAATTTTATTAATATTTTGAATTAGGTATGTTAATTTAGATGTAGATTTTTTTTAATATTATTTTGTTTTTCTTTTCGTGTTTTTTTATTTATTATTTAATATTGCTATTTAGGTTTGTTTGTTTTTATTTATTTTCAGTTTATAATTTAGTTAATAGCAGTGTTTCAACTTAAACTAAACAAAAATTTGAATATATAATATAATAATAAACTGAAATAAGTTTAACTTTTTCAACTTATATTTACATTTTATTTGATTTCAGCTTTATTTCAATTAATAGAAACAAATAGTTAATTTACAAAATATACATAAAACACTGTTCCACAGGAGAGGATAAAGTCATGTGTGTGTGTGTGTGTGTGTGTGTGTAATATATATGTGTAATATATATGTGTAATATATATATATATAAATATAAATATATATATATATATATATATATATATATATATATATATATATTAGGGCTGTCAAACGATTAATCACGATAAATTGCGTCCAAAATAAAAGTTTGTTTACATAATATATGTGTGTGTACTGTGTATATTTATTTTGTATATAAAGCCACACACGTATATATATATTAAGAAAAATGTTATTTATATATAAAATGTTTATATTTATATAAAATATACATTATAAATAGGCTACATTTAGTCTATATACAGTATATACATGCAAATATTTCTTAAATACACATGCATGTGTGGGTATTTATGTATTAAAAATAATTATACACAGTACACATACATATATTATGTAAACACAAACTTTTATTTTGGATGCGATTTATCGCGATTAATCGTTTGACAGCCCTATTATATATTTATATATATATATATGTGCATGCGCATACACACATTTTTGATTGATCTGAGTAGTTGGTCTTGGCCTTTTTGCTCTTTGTTTGCTTTGCATATTTGTTATTGTAATTTGCAATGCAGACTTTTAGTAGATTTTCAAATTATGTGGGATGTTTCTAGACTTTTTGTGTGCATTTATGAGGCACCACATTTGCTGAAGTGGACCTGTCTTTGGCCCCACCCACTGTATCCACATGTGTAACCTCAATCACCCACAATGCCAGAGCTCAGAAATCTTCGCACATAAAGTTCTGACCACCAGCAGTGCTCACCTTCATCACAGACACCTGTTCTGCGGACTGAACAGATAAGCTCAGGTATGCCTCATTATGATCTACATTACCATATCTACAGCCAGATTAGCAAATCAAAAAATGCTTGTGATGCTTATCTTGTTTTTAGAGTAATTTGATGCTAAACGTATTTTTTGTTGTGACTGAAATTGCTGTTGAGTTTTGTGTTGTGCACTTCAAACCAGTGTCACTTATTTATTAAAGATACTGTAGAAGAGTTTGTTTGCTTTTGAACGCATGGATTTTGTGAGAACTTAAAATATTTAAATATTTTCTTGTGTTCATAGAATAAATGTTATTGTGATTGCAGTTTGATTCCCAGAATGTATTTCTTAAATGTATTCAAATGTATTTTTTATATAGCCTTTAACTGATGATATCCTATTACAATTATTAAAACTATTAAATAATACACATAATGCTATTAAAATGTCGTCTTGTTCTTATTGGTACAATTATGGCATAATTTGGATGATTTCCTGCATTGCACCCCACTTTAACATGCCAATTAAAAAATTATTATATACACAAGATTGTCCATGTTCATTAATTTTCCATAATGAATCATCTCCTTGTCATGCAGTACAAAAGGTGTTGCTGATAGACATGGAGAGCTCCGTTGAGCAGACTCGCTGGGTATCATCCTCCACATTGGCATCAGAGGTGATGCCCACTTACCCTCCTGACTCCAGCTATCTGGTCCACACTGAGGAGGGCTCGATGTTCCCCTGCACTGATGTGGATCACAGCGGCTTCCCCTCTGTGTTCACCAGCCCCATCCATGGCCGCCCATCTGGAGCTTTTCAACACAGCCCAGGTCAGTGACCCAGCGCACCATCAAAAAAGTATTGTGGTAGTATCATTGTACTTTGACATACAGTACACTACCTACTGTTTTCTGTTTGAATATATTTTCAAATGTATTTTATTCCTGAATTTTCAGCATCATTACTCTAGTCTTAAGTCACATGATCCTTCAGAAATCATTCTACTATGCTGATTTGCTGCTCAAGAAACGTTTCTTATTATTATCAATGTTGAAAACAGTTGTGCTGCTTAATATTTTTGTGGAAACAGTGATACATTTGTTTTCAATATTTGTTGATGAATAGAAAGTGCAAAAGAAGAGCATTTATTTTGTAACTTTTGGAACATTATATGTCTTTACTGTCACTTTTGATCAATTTAACGCATGCTTGCTAAATAAAAGTATTAATTTCTTTAAAAAAAAGCTTACTGACCCTAAACTTTGGAACAGTAGTGTATACTGTACTGTAGCACTGAAAAGTTACCATATTCATATACCATGTTCAAAAGCTTAAAAATAGTTTAAAAAGGACCCTCTAGTACAGAGAGATTAAATGTGAAAGTATGGGACTGTGTCTGTAAGTCAAATTATCTAGCCATAAAGTGAGTGAAACTAAAACTATTGCTGAATTGTGCTTTTGTGCTTTAGTAAATTTGATGCACCAGCTAATAGCAAATTATCAAATCCCAAGCTAATATATTAAAACTCATTTCATAAAAACTTCAGCACTGGTTAGATTTCACATGCATGGTCCTTAACATGAAAATATTAATTTTCTAGTTGACTCAATACGGCATCTACATTAAACTGTTACTTTTGAAATGTAAGTGATACAGTTGAAGTCATTTTCTCTTACTCTTATAAGTAAATCTAAATAATAAATACTTACTCATACCAGTTTACATTCATTTAAAAGTATAAATTCTATGTCTCTGTGGTGCTATCAAAACGCTCTTTTAAACTCTAGAAACTTGTCATTTTCCTGATTTCAGTTGCTTTAAGTATTCCTCCCTCTCTTCCTCAGTGTATCCCGTTTACTCCTCTCCATTCCTCGGCAACCTGTCCTGGCTTGAAGGTTCAAACGGATCCCCTCTAACCAACATCTTCCCGTCATCCCCGTCGTCCTGGCATGGCAGTGCATTTTCCAAGACGTCCTCCCCGTCCTTCCATGTCTCCGCATCCCTCACCTCTGCCAGGCCGCCTCGTTCTGCCCTTCCCTCCCCTATCCTGGACCAGAAGGAGAGTGTGAAAGGAGAGAGACTGAGTCCTCCTGGAGGAGCTGAGGCACTTGGCGGGATGTTCCCTCTAAACCCTTCAGTGAGCGGTGTGTATGCTCACACACACTCCTCAAAAGCACACTCGCAGTCACTGGCCCACATCAGTCCCTACGGGAGCTTCACGCAAGATTACAACAGTTCAGCTCTCTACGCTCCCTCGTCCTTCTCACCCAAATTATGCAGCAAGATGAGATTCTCCCCTTTAGGTGAGGAAGTATCATAGCAGGCATGTAATGTGGGGTGGCGCTGGTGTTGTCCTAGAGTCAAACCTTTCATGATGTGATTGTGTGTAATATAGATGAATGTAAAAGGTCTGCAAAGTTTCAAAGATCAAAGTTCACGATACATTGATTGAGTTAATTGTCTCCCAAAAGAAAGAATCGATTCTGAACTGCCTGAAACAAGTCGTTCGTAATTCCAGTCTTACTTCCTGCTCAAACATACATAGGTTTGTTACAAATTTGCATAATGTCTATGGTCGTCTTTGGCTGCCCATCAACAATGTCTATTTTGACCCTCATACTCTGTACGGTAGTTGCAGCTGAGCCCAAGAATAGTTTGGTTCGTGTTGTTTATATGTCGAGAAGACGCCATTTCTGCACTTCCAATGATCGACGACTCCGGCTCGAATTGATACGGTAAAACCGACGGCATCGTTGCTGTTCGTATCACTGTAAGTAGTGCTGAGGAATCCTCCAGAGCTGAAATTCAGATATGATAATGAGCGTTTCCTTTGAGGCACGTGCTGTAAGCTGTCGACCAATCACAACAGACTGGGCCATCTGACCAATCAGAGCGGAGTAGGTTCGTGGAAAGGAGGAGTTTAGAAAGACTGAATCCTTGATCAAACCGGTTTTTAGACACTTTGAGAAAAGATGCTGCAACGTATATTATGAGAAAATTAAAGTGTTTTTTGACTTTGAATTAATGTAAACTTATTGTAGGAAACTTACAAAACAAAATTAAGAACCTCTAAAATAGCATCCAAACGAACGACACAAAATACAGAACAATTAGAACTTTCCCATCCCAACAAATATAATAAATACATTTTAAAAAGTAAACAATTTTTGTAAAAATGTGTTTGCACTGACAGGGAACTCATTTTATATATTATATTATATATAAATAAAATGTACCGTTAGTGACCCATAAAGACTTTTAACTCCAGAAGAACTGAGAACTGAAGGTTATAAGGTTCTTATGGGTTCTTCAGATCATCACATTGGTTTCTGAAATCTATTCATAGTTTCACATGATCTAACATTCTTATATGAACGCCCACCTGGAGGGTTATCTTTACCAGGTAACCCACCAGGTAGCTTTTCCCATAGAAAATCATTATTTAAAAAAATGGTTGATGAAATTACAGGACCAAATCCAATATACTCCTTACTAACGAAACAAATCCAGAAAATGAATGCAACACGTTTCAAGTTAAGCATTTTCCCATAGAAATCCATTCTAAAGAAAATTTAGCTCTTTGCGTTTATATTGAATTAGATTTCTTTTTTTAATCACCGTCTTAGTACATTAGGGCTGGTGCTGAATAACTTGGAGTTTGTTAACATATCTTTGTTTTTCTTCAAAATATTCAGGTGATCTGAATATTTGTGACTTAAAACAGAAATTCTATAGATGTTTTGCCCATCTGTTTTTTTTTTTTTTGTGCCAGTCACATGACTAAAAACTAATAAAGCACCAGTACATAGATGGCTTACTAAAGAACTAAAAAAAAAAATTTAAACAGGTTCTTGAATGACATTAGTCTGTTAGCATTCTAACTGGAACCTTTAGAGTGTAAGTTTCACTGTGTATTATTGTTAAATATGCAAATTAAACATCGTCTCCAATCTTTTGTGGTGACAGATACGCGTGAGTGTGTGAACTGTGGGGCCACTGCCACCCCTCTGTGGCGGCGTGATGGAACGGGCCACTACCTCTGCAATGCCTGCGGACTGTACCAAAAGATGAACAGACAGAACAGGCCTCTCATCCGACCCAAAAAGAGACTGGTACACCTCACTGATACTCAGTTCACTGATAATCAAGAGTTCTGTCAGGACCACTATCGTCAAATACGATTGACAATTAGCATACAGTTTGGATTGGTGGTATGGTTCCGTTCTGGGCGAGAACTCCCTGCATGCCTAGCATGGATAAGAGCAGGGAGAGCAGCAATTACCCCCCCTAGGGTAAACAGAACAGAACCATGAATGTATACAGATATCATTAATTCAAGATTTTAAAGATTTTAAATCGAGAATTTATTCTGATTCAAGGGGAATCAGAATGGCAAATCCTGACGGGGCGAGAGGAGGAGCTGGGGATGGAGGAGGGTAATCAGCTCCTGAGAAACGCAATAGCTGCGGATAATACTGAAGGAGCTTATATATGTATACAGTGATGGGCGTCGTATTCCTATAGGTAGACGTGGATCAGCTGACGCGAGCTTGCCTAACGTGACCTGCCAGAACTGACGCTACGCTTGATACTTTACAAAGAAGGCTACATTTATTTGATCATAAATAACGTAAAAAAACTTTAATATTGTGAAATATTATAACAGAACTCTTTTCTATCCTAATTTATAAAAAAAAAAAAAAATGTATTCCTGTGATGCAAATCTGAATTTTTGACATCATTACTCCAGTCTTCAGTGTCACATGATCCTTCAGAAATCATTCTAATATGCTGATTAGCTCCTAATATTATCAATATTGAAAACAGTTGAGCTGCTTAATATTTTTGTGGAAACCGTGATCTGTTTGTTTTGCAGGACTCTTTGATGAATAGAAAGTTAAAAAGAACAGTGTTTATTTAAGATGGAAATCTTTTTGTGACATTTCTTTCACTTTTCTGTCACTGTTTATAAGACGTAGAGTGACTCTAGCCTTCGTCTCTCCTTCTGTAGGTCATCAGTAAGCGAATAGGAACTCAATGTGCGAACTGCCAGACCAGCACCACCACACTGTGGAGACGCAACGCCAGCGGAGAGCCCGTGTGTAACGCTTGCGGACTCTATTTCAAGCTTCACAATGTGAGCAATTTCACTCATTTTACTTGACTGTTTTTGTATGAAAATGCCAAAACCTTGTTCGGTTAATTTAGTAAAAGCTGATTTGTATAATTTTAGTGGACGAATTTGTGTTGTTGACACTCAAAACCTAGCAGTACATTTTTGGCAGCATTTGTGCTGTTACCTGATTTGCATAACTACTTTTTGTGGATCCAGATCCAAACCCCAATGAATTCCTAGTCAATTACTTCCTAGAATTCTGTGGCACTTTCAAAACATCATGTGTCAACATTTCAACTCACTTTTTTTCCACCAATTTCAACCCATTTGTCATTATTTTTCCCAATTCCAATTGGTACAGCTAATGGCACAGGAATCACACATAGCAGCTCTAAAGGTGCTGTATGTAATTTGTTGACTGTCACTGTACTAAAACATACATACATGAAAACATTTAGAAAACATGCTAGGTTCACATAGTTGTTTCCCTAAAAATCAATGCTACAGCCAGTTATTTTACTTTGAAATGTGCGTTCCGTGTCAAAGTCTGTTTTTGTTTTGATCCGTGTGAATCCGCCCACTACCAATTCACCCAAAACATAACATATTGCAGTCATTGAAGCGAGCAAATGAAATCCCCTTTTCCAAGACGTCCTCCCCGTCCTTCCATGTCTCCACGTCCCTCACCTCTGCCAGAAGTCAGATATTGCAGATTCTACCTGACCTAAAAAAGCCTCGGCATCCATCTGAAAATCTCTATGAACGGGAGTATACTAAAACGCGGATAAATCAACTCATCAGCTTACAGTGTGTAAGTCTCTTCACCTTCCCATGTCAATTGCGCTCGCTCCTGTTGCGTGTCCTCAATCTGGAAACCCGCGTCAGCATCAAGTCTGAGGACGACGGGGAAACAACTCTCTCCAATATTTTGAATTTGGACTGCAGTACCTATTTCAACCGCTAACTGTCAATATTCCATACTGCACCTTTAACTGCAATTTTGTGCTTAAAGGGTTAGTTCACCCAAAAATGAAAATTCTGTCAGTAATTACTCACCCTCATGTTGTTCCAACCCCGTAAGACTTTCGTTCATCTTCGGAACACAAATTATCTTAATTATCTTAATTTTTGATGAAATCTGAGAGCTGGGTCACTCCTCCATAGGCTTCTTAAGGGATCGAAACTGGCCGGCCCAGAAAAGTTATTAAAGACATTGTTAAAATAGTCCAAGTGACTACAGTGGCTCAACCTTAAGTTTATCAAGCGACGAGAATACTTTTTGTGTGCAAAAAAACAAACAAAAATTGCGACTTTATTCAACTATTCATTTTCTTCTGCGTGGGCCTGAGTGAGTTCACGTAGTGTAACAGCGCGACGCTTCTGTGTTGTACGTAAGCACGTAGGCACACTATTGGCCGACGCTGGTCATGTGTGTGAGGCGTGAAACTATGTGGTTACATTCTCGTCGCTTGATACATTAATGGTTGAGCCACTGTAGTCACTCTGACTATTTTAAAGGTCCCCTATTATGCCCCTTTTCACAAGATGTAAAATAAGTCTCTGATGTCCCCAGAGTGTGTATGTGAAGTTTTAGCTCAAAATACCCAACAGATCATTTTTTACAGCATGTTTAAATTGTCACTTTTTGCAGCTCAGAAAAACGCGCTGTTTTAGTGTGTGCCCTTTAAATGCAAATAAGCTGCTGCTGCACGACACAGGGGGCGGAGCTTCATGAGCTCGCGTAATGTCAGAAACTCTCCGTCGGACAATAATGCCTACAGAGACAGAGTGCTGTATAGAGATGGAACAGGTATAGTTTAGTAGTTTAATTACGGTTATAACGTGTTTGTCATCTGCTTGTAGGCCTATGTATCCACTATTATTAGCCTAACGTTACAAGTCTGCTGTTTCGGACCAGGTCCGAATGATGATCAAATATATACTGATTTAATAAAGTTTATTGTACATAACACAAAAGATGAAGCGTCAGTTTTACTTCAGAAAATCACCGTAAGAGCTGAGTAAACACAGTAAGATATAAGAAGTGCGCAAGTACATAAACGAATTTCGGTAGAGTTGAGGGAGCATTTTCTTTAAAAACAAAATAATTCCACCTCGTCTTCAGCGGCTGCCTCAGATTTCGAGAGTAAATAGAGAGAGAGCTATGTGGATTAATACATCTAGCCACACAACACCTACAACGCTTGGGAGACATTCTCGTCAGTGCAGCAGCTGTGAACTCGATCAGGGCGGGCCTATGTTAGAACGGCAGTTTTGGTCAACACTCGTGGGCGGGGCCTGTGCTTAGTGACGTCACTAAAACCGCGTTCTGAAAACAGGTCGTTGGGAGACACTGCTGATGATTTATGGGGATTAATAAAAAAGGAGTGAGTGGATTTTTATCACTATTGGGTGGTTGGGTACACACACTGCCAACACACATTTATGTCCAAACAGCATGCAAAAGTGAATTTGGCATAATATGGGACCTTTAACGATGTCTTTAATAACTTTTCTGGGCCGACAAGTTTCGATCCCTTAAAAAGCCTATGGAGGAGTGATCCAGCTCTCAGATTTAATCAAAAATATCTTAATTTGTGTTCCGAAGATGAACGAAAGTCTTACGGGGTTGGAACAACATGAGGGCGAGTAATTACTGACAGAAATTTCATTTTTTGGGTGAACTAACCCTTTAATATTTTCAATCATACTCATCAGGTGAACAGACCGCTGACTATGAAGAAGGAAGGCATTCAGACACGCAACCGTAAAGTGTCCAGCAAGAGCAGAAAAGGGAAGAAGTTTAGCACTACAGAGGAGAATCTCTATTGGGATTTTTCGAAGAATCCTGCCTCTGATCAGTATTTCGACATGTATCCTCAGAGTCCTGGAGCTCTGGGGGTTTATAGTCATTCTTCCCATTCACTGCCACCCACAGCTGCCTTCTACGGCCATGCCACCCTGCCCTACCCATACCACCCGTCGGCTGCCATCCTACCCACCGTGATGTGAGAGGAACTGGACAAAAGACTATGTACAAAACACTCACAACTGCCCAGCCACCTGTTCAGATACTCATCATAAACATACTTGAAAACTTTACAGATGTGTGGATGCATGAAAAAGCATGAGGGCAATATACAGTTGCCCTAAAAATATTTGGACATTAAAGTCACAAATTTAATATTTAAAAATGTAATCGCATTATAGGCAAAATATCAAACCAGGTGGAATTTATTTTAAATAAAGACACACTTATCAAGTTAGGAAAGCACCATGCCACCTTGTGTTTGTGAAGAAATAGTGAATCATTAAATTTATCAAACGTGTCAGTAAAGATATTTATAATGTTACAAAAGATTTCTATTTCAAATAAATGCTGTTCTTTTGAACTTTCTATATATCAAAGAATCCTGAAAAAATGTATCATGGTTTCTATGAACATATTAAGCAGCACAACTGTTTTCAACATTGATAATACAGGTTGCGTACTGTAGAGGACAGGGCTTTTGCATCTAACGCTCCTAGGGTTTGGAATGCACTCCCTCCGAATAATATCAGAGATGCACCAGTATTGCACTAAGTATTTTAATATCTCATTTAAAAACTATATTTTTTTTAGGTTAACTTTTACTCTTTTTTTTTTACTTTTATTCTTTTTCTCTCTCTCCTGTGTGTGTTGTACTTTCATTTGTTTGTTCTATTATGTAAAGTGCCTTGAGAAGCTGCTTTTAAAGGCACTATATAAAAATAAAGTTGTTGTTCTTATTAATAATCGGAAATATTTCTTGAGCAGCAAATCATCATATTAGAATGATTTCTGAAGGAGCATCTGACACTGAAGACTGGAGTAATGATGCTGAAAATTCAGCTTTGCATCACAGGAATAAATTACATTTTACAATATATTCAAATAGAAAAGAGTTATTACAAACTGTAATAATATTTTTGATCAAATACATGCAGCCTTGGTGAGCGTAAGATCCTTCTTTCTAAAACATTTAATAATCTTATTCGCCCCAAACATTTGTACAGTAGTTTATATATAGACGACATTTATATTTTTCAGTGTTTGTAACCATTTTTCTTTAACTTTTTTTTTTTTTTAGCATTTGTAACTATTTTTAAAGTGTTTTACAGAAAATAAATGTTTACAAATAAAAGTTTACATTAAGCACATTTTCTTTTTGCATTTTCTGACCGTTCGCAAAGACCCGCCCCCCTTAGTTACTGTCGCTATGTCCGACAAGCTACACTGCTCTCTCTCTCTCTCACACACACACACACACACTATGTTCTCACGCAGTGAAAAATACATCGCGGACTGACAATACGCTGACAGACAGGACAGACCAGGTTACTTTTCGATTACTTTTGATATTAAACATACTAAACAAAGGCTCACCTTTCAAATTTGGTCATTTAAAAAAAAAAGACATTTAAACAATAAATACCGTTTTGTGACTCTTTAATGTGTCGTGACAGATCGCTGTAGAGCATCAGTTAAAGCTGCTCGTGATCCGATCATCTCTTCCTTCAAGTTCATTTATAGCATCAAATAAACATGAATGAACATAAGAAGGAATGTTGTTTTAACCGCAGAAAGGCATCAGTACACTCAGTTTTTCAAGTTCAAATCCTCCCATGTTAATCTACTAACACTAACTCTCCTGACTGCTTTGTCGGACAAAATGGCGGATGGCGAAGTATGTTTGGTCAGATCACCTGTCAATCAAGCTTAACTTGAGAATTTCATTCAAAACAGAGTCTGCGTATCGACACGGTGTGGTTTTTCTATGGCACCTTTGTGAGCTCTGCAGCTTGAATGAATTAGCTCGTAGTGGGAGTTAGACAGTTACAATGTGCAATGACAGCACATGCAAATCCAGCACTTTCCATAGTACAGCGGCGCAGCTCTAAAATGATACAGTTTTCAGTGGTGTCACACTCCATTAATCACATGAGCTGTTCAGTGTTGGAAAAACATTACTTCAACAGTATTTGCTTATCATGTGAAACATGTCATCTTAAGTTTAGCTTAATCATAGCTAGTCATAGCTTAGTTTTGCAAGTCAAAGGCAAATTGATAGATGTTCAACTTTCTTATTTCTCTCTGTAGAAATATTTGTGTGTGTGTGTGTGTTTGATAAAATGTGCTTTTAAATTTTTTGTTTTGTGTTTTGTACTTTTCTCTCTGTCTCTCTCTCTCTCTCTCTCTCTCTCTCTCTCTCTCTCTCTTATCTCTCTCTCTCTCTCTCTCTCTCTCTCTCTCTCTCTCTCTCTCTCTGTGTCTCTCTGTCTCTCTCTCTGTAGGTCGATGTCTATATGGTGAAGCCAAATACAAATTTCCACCTTGCGCATAATAAAAATAGCCTAATAAAAGTAAATAACAACTGGTAATCATGTCGCTTCCTAAACAGTACAGTATCGTTCTTAATATTCATTAAAACTACATTTCTCCCATGTCAACTCTCGGAGTGTCTGGCATGGTAATGGCTATGACGATGTTAATATGTTTGGTCTTAGTGGAATAGATTTGCCACGCTGCTGCGGCTGCAGAGCAAGTACAGGACTTACTATTGCCAATACACACTTGACACGCTGCTCTATGTGCAATATAGTATACATGAATTACCCCTAGCTGATCTATACAGGTGGAGCTGGGGAAGGTGGAGGGTTTCTGAAAGAGCACTGCACTGCTACTGAAAATGCTGACCCAGTATTTGAAGGTTAAGCAGCGAGCTCATTGGCTACTGATACAGCGGGAACCAATCAGCTGTGCCCTATAGAGAATGATGTGATTGCAAGCAGATTGAATTAAGGACCGATCAGCCTGCACAGGCTAGAGTTTCATGCCCGTGCAAAACTCACTGCACAATGATCGGATGCTGTGTGAGGTTGAAAATCATAACCCTGACCGACCTGTCATCAGATTGAGTGTCAAGAAAGGCCTACGATATTCACCCAAACACTTGCACAATATTTTCCCAGCCTCTTTGAGTTAATACATTGGCATCACTGAGTGAATTCTTCCATGCCGGTATGGAAAAGCGGCTCAGCGGTGTGAAATATGGATTTGTGTCTCAGTTTTACTCTGGTTGGTGATGATATCTCAGATAGCGCCCCTCCCTCTCCTCCATCTGTTTCCATCTCTCACCGTTGACCACATAGCTCTGCTCCTTTGGCTTCTAGTGGAGCCTCATTGTGCAACGCAGGCGGCTTCTGGTTTTCCGGACTCTCTAAAAAAAAAGTGCAGAAGGGAAAAGGAGATGCACAGAAGGAGGCTGCAAGCTTTTCAAGCCTGGTACACAAGGCACATCGTTCGCTTTTTTCTGTCATCGGCTTCCTCCATTCAGGGTGAAGCCGTGTTATCTGGTGGAGTCGGCACCATAGTGAGGGGGAAATGGTACTGAGTGACTCGGAGAGATTAGCAACCACAGGACAGGTCCAACCAACACGTACAGGCCTGTACGTTAGCGCTCACCAGCTCCACTGTGCTCGCGCTTGCAAACTCTTTTCCATTCATGTAAACAGACTAGCAAAGACATTCACAGTCACACAATCACATCTTTAAATCTGATCTGCACAGGTCACAAGGTCAGAGCCCTCCTCTAGAAGAGCCTGACTAAACTGTGTGCAAACTGTTGATCACATTATAAATAGTCTGATTGGATGCTAATTTTGTTTGGCATGAAATACAATTTTTGAAAGAGCATTTTTGGACTGTCTGCTTAATATCTGATTACACTTTATTTTGATGTTCCCTCAGCAGAAATTCCACTGACTATAAGTAACTTTGCAACCCCATGTCAGCTTATTCTACTTACCCTAACCTAACAGTCTACTAATACTGTAATGAGCGTTAGGTGACATGTAGTTGCAAAGTTGCTTATAGTCAGTAGAATGTCTAAAGTAGATCATCAAAATAAAGTGTAACCAAATGTTCCTGCAGGTATGATTAGTTTGTCATCATTACACATTCCTTTTGATGGTCTCCTCCACCAATGGGTCAAGAAACTGCTGGTTGACCCCATAGTAAACGCATCTCACTCCTTTGACAGCCATTCAAAAGTAACCGTGCATTCTGATGAAATATAACTTGAAATATTTAATTATTGTAGTTGTTTTATCAGTGCCGACTGTTTTATGGAGCACTGGTTATTATAGAGGGCCGCAGGATGATTTAAAAGTATTAAGATATACAAGATCAAGATGTAAAGGAAGATCATTTTATTGAAGAACATACAGTTTTAGTTTAATTCATTCAATATATCAATAATCCCCAAGTTTCTGTTAATAAAAAAGTTTGACAACAAGCAGATTTGTCATAATTACAGCAAAATGACTGAAAACAGCTTAGCAGGTGTTTTTAAAGGCAATTATTTTTTTCACAGTCCACCTAGAACTCCCTTGAGGAACTAAGTTTGTAAACTCCTGCTTTAGCCCATATGGGATGCTTTGAGTATTGTCTTATTGTGCAGTTTGGCCCCTCACCCCTTACATAAATTGCGAAAAAATAAAACAGAAAAAACAAATAGGCTAAATAAACAAATAAATAAAAAGAAACAGGGTGTACTGGTAAATTGTGTTCATATCTGTTTTTTTTTTTTTTTTTTTTTTTTTTTTTTTGATAATTTCATGATAATGTAAAATCTCTTGTGAAGACACATCGACGAAATAGCAAATTTGTCGTTTCATAAACACATTTTCCTGTTAACGCTCGTTAAAAATGCAACAGTGACCTCGAGCGTTACAGCCATGGTTACAGCACAGACTACAGCGTGCACGCGTTGTGCGTTTTTACTGACGTCATTTTAGTGCGCCTGCTCATAGAAAATAGTGATGGGCAATCCGGCTCTTTTTCGTGAGCCGGCTCGTCTGACTCAGCTCACTGAAAAGAGCCGGCTCTTTTGGCTCACAAACGGATCTTTTAAAAAAAAAATGTTTTGACTATTAAAGGGGTTAAAAACTATTCTAATTAAATTATTAAATGAAATCATACTCACAATGTCTCACAATTTCTTTAAAAAATGCATTGATTTGTTATGAAAAAATAATGTATAGAAACAACATTCAAAACAAATACAATCTGAACAACATAATATAACCCATATTAAAGAAAAATAAATAACTGAAAGGATTAAACTGTTCCCTCTTTTTCTCTTTTCTTTATTGGCATTTTATAACCAGCATGAACTATCTCACTTATGTTTTGTATAACTAGCATGAACACACACACACAGACACACACACAATGGCTCGGCCCCTCCCTCATGCCGTATAATTGGTTGACACCTCGTTTATGATTGACCGGTACAGAATGTGAGGCTGATCAGACTTTAGGCCTATATAATATTTTTACTATATAATATATTTTTTTGTTCTTTGAATTAGTCAATTATTTTAAATAACATAAATAATTCCTTCATTATTTCATTATTACATAATGATTTATTTCTATAGGCTATATTTTTAAAAATAGAGTCCAGATTTGCGAGCCAGCTCCCGTCGTTCACCTACAAGAGCCGGCTCTAGAGCCGACTCATTCGCGAACGACCCATCACTAATAGAAAAATAAGTTGGAAGAATGGCAGTTTAACTTGCCTTAAAGATGAATCATGAAAGGAGCGTAGCTAAGCCGCTGTGTTTTAACTGTTTACTAATACTAGTTCACAATTCACATACATAGTAAAGTCACATTCTCTATTCATTGGACCAAGTTTTGCAGGTCAATTATGCAGGTGAACACATCGACGAGATCAGCAGTCAGGATGAACCGATCACAGTCGTTTGTGTATAAACCACTTGATTTGAAATGACATGTTTTACGCTTATACGCTTAAATAAGAGTTTTAATGCTGGACGTGAGACGTGCTGACAGTTGAATGTAACTACTGTCACATTCTGCTGTCCAAGTCTGAGCCTTCAAGCGCCCCGTAGCGGAGGAACCGCTTTATGTCTCATAGAAAGTTCTTAGCGACATCTGCGCTTCTGCTGTGTTCGTTAGCTTTTTAGCACCTCCAAACAAGAACATTGTGCTTTCTTTCGTATCCACCTTAATGCATATTTAGCTTACAGTTGTTTTTGCTATGCGGTCCCCATTTTGCTACGTCCATTTTCCACTTTTATGTCCAATCCAGAGAATGACAACAGCCACGGAAACGAAAGCAAAAAGCTTGAGGCTCAAATGACTGGCAGCTCAGGTCGGGTTTTCCCTAAAATTTCAAAGTGTTTTTTTGCCAACGACATAAAAATCTGACAACAGTTCTGTTCTTATCCTCTCATACACCTCACACATTTCTGAAAGCAGTAAGTAAAACCTAATGTATTCTTGTGTTGTGACATCTGTCACTTTTTGACATTTTATAGGCGTTATTTAATAAAAAAAGAAGAAAATGACATGGTCTGTTTTGCTCATCTCATTCAATATTTTGAGCTTGATTTTGAATTTGTGGAGTTGAATGATTCAGAAGCAGATTGATTGAATGGGCGAATGATTTTATTTTTTGTTTTCAATTATTAATTACCGTAGTAACTTTTTTCTTTTGATTCATTTTGTGTATTGGTTATATTATTATTATATTAGTAATAAAGAATCACAAACAAAAATGAGATGAAATCCCTTAAACTAGCTATCCGGTGATATATATATATTTCATTCATAGCCACACTTAAACACAACTTTACACAGCAAATGTATAGGTCATTTATTCTGCATAACAGGTACAGCATCTGCGATGACCTCTATGTTATTATCAAACTATTATATCTTCCATATAACTGAACTTTCTTATACATGCAGTTTACCCAAGTTGGGACTTTTGATGTAGATGTTTTGAGCACCTGTCACTAACACTTTTCAAGGTCTTTGGTGTGGATCTGTAAAATCCTCCACTGATGGATCCTGTTCCAGATTCCAAAGGTTCTTCTCGTTCTCCAAGAGAAACACCAGAAACCAAAGTGAGATAATGTTTACACTCCATTACACTGGCATAGAAACGTGCAAGTCAGCCCTGGCCCCATATGACAAAATGTGGTGTTGCGTGTTTTAATCAGTGTGTACATGAGTAGTTAATCCACAGATATTCGTGAAGTTTGCCCACTTGATTTACTCAGTGTCGTGCTTTGTTTTGCACATTTTTAAAGGTTAGGTGTGGGTGCTAGTGCTTTACTTGGATTCCTGTTTTGAAAGTGTTGCCCTCTGCTGTGTGTGTAATTCTCTCTAAAAGACCTTTGTGCTCTTCAGAGAGAAAACAACAACCCGAACCATAAGAAGAGTCTACAGGAGGCACGGAGGAAGGGTAGAATGGATCGGAGCAAAGTGGAGGAGGCGATGAGCAATGATCTACAAAACCTGGTAAATAAACAGTCACAGTCACTGTTTGTTTTCTCTTAAAATCTGTCAAAAAATGTGTGTATGATATTTCTAAAAAAAAAAATATATATACAAGCTAAATATATTTTGCATAAATAAAACATTAAGATTTTTGTCATTGCAACATCATTTTCCTAACAATTTATCCTTTTTCTCCAGTCCAATTCTCCCAATTCTTGTCTTGTCATGTAGCTTAAGTACTCAAAAGGCTAGCTTTACTGTACCTAACCACTTTAAATTATAGTGTGGCAAGACCATTTCAAAGTAGTTCCCCTACACTGGCAGTGATGCATGTTTATGGTGTTGTGTATGGAGTTGATTGAAAATTCTGTCATTAATTACTCACCCCCATGTCATTCCAATCCAAACCCGTAAGACTTTCATTCATCTTTGGAACACAAATTGAAGATATTTTCGATGAAATCTGAGAGCTTCATTGACAGCTACTCAACTACCACTCTGATGCTTCAAAAAGTTCGTAATGAGATCGTAAAACTAATCCATATGAATTAAACAGTTTAGTCCAAATCTTCTGGACAGACATGATCGATCGCTTTATATGATGAACCGATATAATTTAGGCTTTTATTCACATATAAACAGACGTGTAAAGTCCTCCTCAGCATTTTGTTCCAATCACCTGGATTTGCTAATTAGCACAGTTTTTCAGCCAGGAGATAGAACTAATTAATCAAATCAGCTGCCTGAGTTCATGGGTGGAATAAACGTATGGCAGGACTTTTACTTTCTGACCCCTGGACTTTACACCTCTGCATATAAACATTCATCAGCACACACATCTGTTATGATAAACTGAAGCTCAAGCATGTTCGCTTGATGTGCGAAAACCAATGAGGTTCATACTCGTGTTACGCAGCACTTTTGAGCTTCTGCAAGAACCAATGGAAGCGATTAAGTCTCTTCAGAAAATTTGGATCTAACCGCTCAATTCATATGGATTGTCAATGGAGGGACAGAAAGCTCTCAGATTTCATCAATAATGATTTTCATTTGTGTTCCGAAGATGAACGAAAGTCTTACGGATTTGGAATGACATGAGGGTGAGTAATTAATGACAGAATTTTCATTTTTGGGGAAACTAACCCTTTAAAATTCAGTAAATGTGCATGAAGTATTTTATTTGATCACTGTGGGATTGCATGCTCAGAGAGAGAGAGTGCTTTTGAACAGTTGTTTTCTGTGTTCTTGCCATCTTTTTTAGGATGTGTGTGGGAAGACTAAACCATCAGGAACAGGTCTTGTCTACATAGATGCCTTCACTCACTTTCACTGCCTCTGGGATGCCAGGTGATGCTTCAGAATGGTTAAATTATTATTGACAATGGTTTGCTTAAAAAGGAAAATTCTGTCAAAATTCTGGCATCTAATTTTGAATTTTAGTAAAGAGAGAGTCATGCGTCAGCATGAAACAGAAGTTCAGATAGTCTTTTCTTCCCTATTTGATGTATATCCAAGTGAAACAAGAAAAATTGTAGGGTGGGACTTAATTTTGTCCATCGAGGATTCATTGGATCGTCACGTGAGTGACAGGTTGTAACTCTAGTAATAAATACATAATTGTCAATTTTGATTTTTGACTTTAAGACTCTCCAGTGGATGCAATGAAGCAAAAGACAGAATCTTCTGGTCTTATGCGTTAAGTTTGTGCATACAAAAATGTATAAAAAATAAAGTTCAAAAAGTTTGTGCATACATGTAGATGCGTTAAATTAAAATGGAATGATTCTAAGTATTTGTATGCAAAAAAAAGTATTTGTTGTCATTGCGTCAATAAAAGCTTCTTGATATTTTATTTTATTTCAAATAGTTTACTTAGTATAGTATTATAAAAGTTCTTATATAACAGCGGATTGGATGTTTTTTGCAGTCACCCAGAGTGTCCAGCGAGAGTGAGCACTGTAATGGAGACACTGGAGACGGAGGGGGTGCTGGGACGCTGTGTACGAGTAGAGGTAGAGACACTCCTGTACTGATATTATTTTAGAATTCCTCCTGTCTTTGAGCAGTTTTAAATAGTTTAACTTTGTGTTTCAGGCCAGAGCTGTAACAGAAGATGAGCTATTACTCGTTCATACGTAAGTTTATACGCATGATTAAATAAAGATTAATGCTGTTAATTGGCTTGGTTTTGTTTTTTGATTATCTTATGTGACATGGGGAAATGTGTTGTGTATTACAGAAAGGATTATGTAGAGCTGATGAAATCCACACAGAAAATGACAGAGGAGGAGCTGAAGACTCTCTCTGATAAATATGACTCTGTCTACCTGCATCCTGTAAGTCACCCAATCACATGTCTCTTCCAGTCCTGGAATTTACTGTATGCTGTTTCCAGTTCCAGTGTTTGATTGTTGATAAAAATCAAAATCCTTTATCCAGTACATGCACTGATATTTCTTAAAAGTCAACATGAAATCAATACTTACCATATTCACCAACCAATATTGACCATAAGGGATGTTCTTAATCACGAATCTAAGTGATGAAGTGCTTTTTATCAAATGATGACAAAAACAACATGATAAAAGACTTCAAAGTGATATATATAAATGAAGTTCTCATTATTAAGAGTGGAAGAAAGCGGAATGTGCAATAAATGCAGAACAAGTCCTGCCTTATAAATTAAAGAGCCAATTGAGATGCTCTCAGGATAGCACTTGCGCATTGGCTGGTCCAGCCTTAAATATAAGCTTTTTTTAATGCTATTTGAGCATATGAAATAACATTTAGGTTATGTAAATATTTTGAAATATGTTATTTGTGTGGCAAACAGTTTCAGAGATTTCAGAATTTCTCCAAGTAGATAGGACTTGGTCTTGGCTGCCTGAAATACTTGCCTAGAGGCGTTGCATGTATGGCCACCAAGTGAACAGACTTTCCTTAAAAGGAACTATTCTTTGGCCAAACTGATTATTTTATGGTTTCCATGCACCATGGCGAAATAAGAAATACAATTTTTTTTTTTTTTTTCCATCAGGAATTTTTCACCTCTGCCTGTCTGGCGGTGGGATCAGTTCTCCAGCTGGTGGATAAAGTGATGACATCACAGCTGCGTAATGGCTTCTCCATCAACAGGTATTGTTGCATCTGTTTTTCTCAGCAGAACTAATATCTCTTTGTTTTTGATTTTATATTGATTTATTCATTGATCTATTTGAGTTACCGTTTTTCTTCCTGTATATTCACAGGCCTCCGGGTCACCACGCTCAGGCAGATAAGATCAACGGCTACTGTATGTTTAATAATCTGGCCATAGCGGCGCGGTACGCTCAAAAACAGCATGGAGTTGAACGGTGAGAGTCTGCATTTTGCTTTAGCATCATACATTAATTAACACTTTATGGCCTGGTTTCACAGACAGGGCTAAGATTAAGCCAGGATTAGGCCTTAGTTCAATTAGGACATTAAATTAGCTTTTATAAACATGCCTTAGGAAAAAAAAAAACATTACTGGTGTGCATCTTGAGACGAAACAATGGCACTGACATATTTTAAGATATGCCTGTGCAAGTTGCTTTCAGTTAAAATATGCATTTTTGTCTGGAACTAGATTTAAGCCTTGTCTGTGAAGCCGGGGGTCAAATATGATATTAACTTTATTTCGTTTCTTGATATATTTTCCTGGCCTTATTGTCAGCAATTCATTGGAGCATTTGTGTTCTAGTGATGAAATATTAGCAAAGTCTTTCATCAAATGTAATGACTTTCGCCACCAATTGACATTGACATACTCAAAAATTAGCCTAATGATCCAATCAAATTCTGATTGATAAAATCAAGTCTGGTGCTGGATTATTTCCCACTGAATATTCCAAAAATGTCACATTACAGAAGTTGAATGTGTTTCAAATGCATTTTCACGTTGTCTTTAATGAGGTTTTTGGTTTGAGAATCCATAACATGGATGGTTGCTTTTCCAATCATACAGAGTTCTAATTGTGGATTGGGACGTGCATCATGGACAGGGAATCCAGTATATTTTTGAAGAGGATCCCAGGTACATTTGTCTGCACCAGCACATCATATTACAAATGTTCTGTATAAATAGGTGCATCTCAATTTGCATGCTTGTGCACTATTCTATGACGTTTTTTAGTATAAATAAAGTGTGAGTATTGTGTTTACACTGAAAAATCCAAATATAAAAAGTACAATTTATATACCCAGATGATGAAATCAATTAATCGAAAAAGTGTGGAACGTTGGACACTTGATGTACTTCATGAATTCACCTGTCACGGCTTTAATTATGTAGAGGAGGGGGAGGGGCTATCAGACTCCGATAGTGAATAACAAAATAACCTTATAAAATGTATACACTACACAGATGTACATGGTGCATAGTAGGTACACAGTGTGCCATTTGGGACGCAACTAATGTCTGTCATTTAAAGAGCATCTAACCTCTGTCCTCCGTGTGGCAGTGTGCTGTATTTCTCAGTGCACAGATATGAAGATGGCTCGTTCTGGCCGCATCTCAAGGAGTCTGACAGCAGCTCGGTGGGTTCAGGAGCAGGACAGGGCTACAATATCAACCTGCCCTGGAACAAGGTACACCTCGCTAATTTACTACGCTTCTCAGTGTTCACGTGACTCATTTGGAAAAGGTTAACCGATTGACAGTTGCATGTAGAAGTCATACCAGACATGTGTTCAATTTCAGAGATGAGGTTGAAAAGGGTCATTTAAAACTAAATGACCACCTTGACTAACATTATAGTGGACTATAAATGAAATGAGTGTGGTAGAATGTGGTCTTTGTAGGCTGGTGCTGAATGTGTCCTGATCTCTTTGTTTAACTCCAGGTAGGGATGGAGGATGGAGATTACATCACAGCTTTCCAGCAGCTCCTCCTGCCTGTGGCGTATGAGGTACACCTTTCATATCGGTCACCTGCACATCTGATTTAATGTTTTTATCGTCTACTCATCTGATATTTAGCTCATTTAGAGATGTTTGTACAAGTTCCAAAATATACTAACTGTGTTGTCAATGAATAAACATTTTAACATGAACATTTAAAGAAATATTATTTAAAATTGGTTCTACGTCTCTTTGATATCAACTAATTTTATTATAAAGAAATAATATATCGAGATCTCTTGTGTATGTGCTGCACAGTTTCAGCCTCAACTGGTGTTAGTGGCGGCCGGCTTTGACTCTGTGATCGGTGATCCAAAGGTGGGACGCTCAGCTTCATTCCTTTAATGTAATTTTCCAAAACTCTTTCAAGTATGTTACTTATTTAAAACGTTCTGTCTATCTAGGGTGAGATGCAAGTGAGTCCACAATGTTTCTCCATCCTGACCCATATGCTGAAAGGTGTAGCCCAGGGCCGACTCGTGCTGGCTCTGGAGGTATGAGCATATTATGCTATAAGAGAACTAAATATTCTTCTTTGTGGTTCACATCTCACACACAGTATTTCATCTGTTAGGGTGGGTATAACCTCCAGTCCACAGCAGAGGGTGTTTGCGCTAGTGTGAGGTCACTGCTGGGTGACCCTTGCCCTCACCTGACCTCTCCTGGTGCTTCGAGTGAGAGGTGAGTGAACCGAGGAGCACATCTGCCTACATTTTCTTATATTTCTCTCTGTTACGCCGTATTTGCTGTGGGTTTTTTCTGTGGTTTTATTGCAGTGCCCTGAACTCCATCTCAAAGACCATCTCTGCCTTGTATCCATTTTGGAAAAGTCTTCAGACTTTTGGTAAGAACCAAGAATTTTGTTTACAAATAAACAAATCAGCTCACCATGTGTTGGTGCACTCATGAAACATAATGACAACTATTTATACATATAGTACATATGAAAAGTGTATAATGAAAATTATCATACAAATTAATAAAATTCCAGACAGTTTTTTTTACAGGAATAAGAGTCGGTGTTGTTCCACTCAATGTTAATGACTTGAAACAGTTCATGAGTAATGGAAAAAATCTCCCAGTTTGTTTAACTTTAATGTGAGACCAAATATTCACTTAAGGGTTCAAATCTGGACTCTGACCAGGCCAAAACATGAGCCTGATGGACTTGTTCTCAAACCAATTCTTGGTTGTCTTTGCCATTTGGGCAGGATCATTGTCTTGTTGAAAAATAACATCTGATCATTCCTCTTTAGATGGCAACTTTTCAATTGTGGGAAGCAAGCCATTCTGCAATATTCCCTGTACTCTGAAGCATTTATAAAACATCACAGTGAAGTGGCTCACATGCTTCACTGTCGTAGGGATGCATTTATTATATTTATCACCAGACACCCCTCTGGAGCATCACCATGTTTCATTGTGATTCATCACTCCACACACAACTCTGCTTAACCACTCTGAATCAAACTTCCCATATTCTGCCAAAAACTTCATTCTGTCTTTAATGTTTTTCTGAGACAGCAATGGCTTTTTAAGTATTGCATTTTCTTAAATGTTTCCTGTCCAAAAATGTGTCCTGACCAAAGCCCATTTTTTTTGCCCATGAGTGTATATGTATATCAATTATTAAATTATTGGAAACAGCATGGAAATGCATTGGTCATTGAGATTACATCGGGACATTATATTATCCTGTCATCTTCAGATAAAAAGAAAGCGCTTAGCTGCAAACCAATAAACACTACCCAACATCACATTTGCACAAGCATTCAAACTGCCAATCATTTAGTACAGCTGACACCTTGGTGAAAGATTTGTATATTTTCTTAGCTCTTGAATGTGTGTTTGATGACCTTTAGAGGGGGGTCCTCTGTCCGATGCCCCTCCCCTGCCCGCTCCAGTATGTGCAGAAGTGAAGGTTTCCTCTCCGATCACTGGGCTAGTTTATGACCAGAGAATGATGCTTCATCACAACATGTGGGATGGGTGAGAGTGACTGCGGCTTAATAACATAAACACCACAGTATCCCCGCGACACAGCTGAAAAATGACAATTTTCTCACTTGTGTGTGTTTTGATTATTTGGTTGTGCATAAATAAGACGAGGATGTATTGATTCCTACAGTCATCATCCAGAGCTCCCACAGAGAATTTCACGGATCTTTTCCCGACACGAGGAGTTGGGCCTGCTGTCCCGTTGCCATCGGATACCAGCTCGCTTGGCAACAGAAGAAGAGCTGGCGCTCTGTCACAGGTGAAATGCATTCAGATGAGTAAATAAATAATGATGACATTAATGTATGAAGTTACATACAAATCTGTATTAGTAAAACTAATGCAACATTGCATTTGATTTAATTCATGTCCGTTTATCTCTCTTGTGCTAGTTCTGATCACATAAGCACTATTAAGAGTACGGAGCACATGAAACCCAGAGATCTGCACCGACTGGGGAACGATTACAACTCCATCTACATCAATAATGAGAGCTACACCTGTGCCCTGATGGCCGCCGGCTCATGCTTTAACTCCGTACAGGCCATACTCACAGGCCAGGTCTGTCTTTTACATGTCTCAGTATAAAGTATACTAGAACATTACTGCTTGATTTTGCTCCCAGGTGTCCTCAATTGTTTCTTTGGTCCTGTAGGTGAGAAACAGCGTGGCCATAGTCCGTCCTCCGGGTCATCATGCAGAGAAAGACACAGCTTGTGGTTTCTGTTTCTTTAATACGGCCGCTTTGGCCGCACGCTATGCCCAGAGCATCACACACAAATCCCTGCGTGTCCTCATCCTCGATTGGGATGTTCATCATGGAAACGGCACACAGCACATCTTTGAGGAGGATGACAGGTTTGTCCAGTTCCACAGTTTGTCCCACTATAATCTCATATTAGTACATAAGTGGTCTGGATCAGTGCTGTTATGGTTACATAAAACAATCAAAAAATATTTTTGTTCATTTAAATAAATCTGAAATAATGTAAAGTATAAATTAGATGAAACTTAAAATTTAAGTTGAAGTATAAAAATTACTCAAATTTAAATATAATTTAAAGCTAAATAAAAAAATAAAATATATTTAATATTAATATTAAATATTAATATATACTGTAATAGTATATAAATAATACACAAATAACACTGGTATGTTTTTCAAAGTCAGGTGTCCATAAGAAGTTTATAATTTAAGATGTTCCTTTCACCAATAAAGTAGTATTTTAGTTTGCATGAGAATTTTTGACATTTTTCTCTGACCCTTAGCTGTATTTGCTAATGTAACTAGGATACTTCTGTATGCAAATGACCTTGTGTTTGATTGGCCAACCTCTTTGCATTTTAATAAGCACTTAGATTTGTAGTCAGGTCCAATATAGTGTTTAGCTGCGCCATCTTTCAATAACAGCCTGTTTGCAAAGTAGCATTACATTGTGACCTCATATTCAACATTTAGAAATGGCAAAAAGGGCTCATTTGTTTTATAAAATAGACCAATTTCCAGCCGACGTCACAGTTACGTCACAGCGCTAGCTGGTGGCAGAACAAAGGGAAAACTGGAGGCGGCAAATACAAACCAGCACAGATTCGGCTACAAAATAAGGATCTTAAATTATTCTTCTTATTATTAAATGTCATCTTGTTGTGTTGTTGGGTGCTAGAATCAATGAAAAATTAATATGCTTTATCAGCAATTTTTTATTTCTAGAAAATATTCACCTCATTAAAATTGCACCGTAATGTCACTCTTTACATTGTCGTCTTCATGGCGCTGGCTAGGCAGAACTGCGGGTCGTACACTTACTGTCTATGGTCGTACACACAAGTCTTGTACATGACCATTCAGCACATAGGCATCTAAAGATTTATTTGCCCTCCGTTTCTCTATCAGGTACCTAGGTGTAGAAGTCAGGCCACTCAACCGGAGGTAGCGTTAACCTTAATCCTGTCAGATCCTCTGTACGGGTCAGCCAATCTGGTTCCGTCCGTTAAAATAAATTTTTGCAAATAACAATCGTGGTAATGGACAGTGAGTGACCTTGCACATTAAGATAAAATCGGATTTTCTCCAGTCATTGTTAAAAACAAGCTAACAAAACTTGCCGACTTTACGTTAGTGAAGCGGCCAGAGGGATCGTTCTGCCACCACCTAAGCTCCGCCCACATAAAAACGTCACCATGTTTACCAACTGAATATTGGTCTATAGTCTGGGTGAATGGATCTTCTTAATGTTATCATTTGATTTATAAATAAATATATATTTTTTTAGATCAGTCGCATAAACACTGGTCAGAATGCAGACCTTTGTTTTTAACCAATGTCTTTCACTTTTTCCAGCGTCCTGTACATTTCTCTGCATCGTTATGAAGACGGGACGTTTTTCCCCAACTCGGAGGATGCTAACTATAATAAGGTTGGGCAGGGGAAAGGCAGAGGATACAATGTCAACATCCCCTGGAATGGAGGAAAGATGGGAGACCCAGAATACATGGCAGCTTTCCATCACTTAGTTATGCCAATAGCCAGAGAGGTAAAATATGCTCATTTTTACCTGATGGCCAAAGCATGTGTTGTTTGGTGTTAAACACTAAGTGAATGGTGTTGTCTGTGTTCTAGTTTGCCCCAGAGCTGGTGCTGGTGTCTGCTGGGTTTGATGCGGCACGGGGTGATCCATTAGGAGGGTATCAGGTGACCCCAGAGGGCTATGCCCACTTAACCCATCAGTTGATGGGTCTGGCAGCAGGAAGAGTGCTAGTCATACTGGAGGTGGGTTATATTCACTCTCACATTCACTATGTTTACACTTTCTACTATTGAGTTTTTCAGTGGCCAATGCTGATGTCAATATCTAGAGAACATGGTGCCTGATGGTAGCCATCATTTCTGTACCATAAAATTAGTTGATATTTTAAATAATATTTCTTTAAACGTTCATGTTAAAATGTTTATTCATTGATAACACTGTTAGTATATTTTGGAACTTGTACAAAACGATTTTGGAACCAACCACTTCAATTATTGGCCAGGGTTAATAAATACCCAATCTCGAAATGACCTAAATATCAGATGATTAATT
Organism: Tiaroga cobitis; assembly: GCA_030578255.1. NCBI lineage: Eukaryota > Metazoa > Chordata > Actinopteri > Cypriniformes > Leuciscidae > Tiaroga > Tiaroga cobitis. The sequence continues at coordinate 34,771,031 of CM060598.1, read as the reverse complement.
GACTTGGCTTATCATATATAATTAATAGTTAATCAATCAGCAAGGATGCATTAAGTTGAATCAAAAGTGACAGTAAAGACATTTGCAATGTCTGCAAGCCACATTTTCAAATAGAATGCTGTTTCTATTCATCAAATAATCCTGAAAAAACTGCATCACGGTTTCCACAAACATATTAAGCAGTGTTATTTTCAGCAGCTAAGTGATTTCTACGTTGATAATAATAATAAATGTTTCTTGAGCAGCAAATCGGCATATTAGAATGATTTCTGAAGGATCATGTGACACTGAAGACTGGAGTAATGATGTTGATTCAGATTTGCATCACAGGAATAAATTATATCTTAAAATACATCTGTAAAGTCCGGCTCGATTGGTCCAAATTCGGCATCCAATCAGCGGTAGAAGGTTACTCTGCGTATTACTTGCCTTTCCTTTCACGCAACACAACAAGATTAAATGCAATATATTTTCTCATGTATTATCTCGTTATTATCTGACTCCATAAATGAAAAGGTTTTAATGATATCCGTGCATCATTAAACGTTAGCGAAGGTTTGTTTATTCTTTAAACTCTGATTATATTTTATCCGCTCAGATCAGGAAACTATATCACTTCGAGTTCCTCACCAGGTCTCCGGCACAATCTCGTCAGTTTCCGATTATCAAAACAGAGGTAATTGGCTGAATGTCTGGGATTTGCCGTAATTCACACGTACATAATCGAAGACATACACAGCCCCCTCGAATGCCACCTCAGGAACTTAATTCAATAACTTACTTTAGTAGCGTGCACTTATCTAAAGTAACATTAAATTAGAACAGAGGTTTTTAGACGTACCCAAATCTAGATCAAACAGCTGATTCTAGACGGAAACTACCCGTCTCCTCATTCAAGTACACTTGAATCTGATATCAGATATTAGTCGTCACTAAACTCTGACGCAAACTTGTGGAAATATACGAATCCGATAATCTACTCGGGGGAAAACAATTCTCAGAGTCGGTTAGAATAAAATCAAACGTTTACAATTTATTGATCAGGTAATGATGTAATCATTTCAAATCCAATTCAGAGGATAAAATCATCAGTTAAGCATATCAATTCAGAAATCACAGAATTTGTAGAAATTATTACCTGTCAACAAAATTACACACAGCGGTTGTGTGGGCAGTCAACCTACAGACTCCCCGAACTTTTCTGCTCTTTTCCTTATAAACCCAGATAATTCAATTGTTACCAAATGGTGATGTCTGTCATTATAATTAGATTTTGGTTGTTTATTCAGGGGCTCACACTGTGAGGTCTGCCTGATTTTACATACAGGAGGTAGTCTGAATGAGGCTATTATGGGACACATCACTTTTCTCACATTTCATAACTTCTTTTAGCTTTTCATCATAGTTGGGAGAATGAGACCATGTCACCAGGCGCATTGTGATACATCAAAAGACACCAAACATGAGTAGTTACATTTTTGTACACACATAACATTGCATAAGGTTTTAGTGTATTTCAGGTGAGGAGGAGGGGGATGTGGGGGAGATGGTGTGGGTGAAGTGTGAACTGCACTGTGTGCGGCGTCTCCAAAGTTCCTGTTACATATGCAAGAGGGAGTTACATATTCAAGGGATAGTTCAAGTGTTAATTCCCAGGAGGGCCTTTTGTCACATTGAGGGGTCGATCAGACATACCGGCACCAGCCTTACACATCAAACACTTATTTTAAATCGTAATAATATTTCACAATATTACGTTTTTTACTCTGTTTTTGGTCAAATAAATGCAACATTGGTACGAATAAGAAATTTCTTAGTAAAACATTAAAAAGTCGACTCCAAACTGTTGAACAGTAGTGTGTGAACTACACACTGGTTAATCATGTCATCTAACCGTCTTCACCATAGGGAGGATATAACCTCACCTCCATCTCTGAGTCCATGTCCATGTGCACCAGTATGTTGCTGGGAGACTCCCCTCCACTTCTGGACCATCTGCCCCCTCCCAAGACCAGCGCTGCTGTCACCATTAACAACGTTCTGCGTGCCCACGCCCCCTTCTGGAGCTCCCTGAGAATACAGAGTGAGACTGAGACTGACATGCACTTCACATCAATATCATATCTGAAGAATCAAACAAATGTAAGAAAATTATGATTATTTTAATTTGTTTGTTTATATCAGTTCCAGAGTCACTTCGTTTGTCTTTGCCGTCTCCTAAACCGAAAGGCAAGCGGGGATATGCAGGCAAGGGCAAGAAATCGGTCCAGTCCACCCCTGCTCAGTGTCCCGGACAGAAACCGCACAATCTTGAGCAGTCCGGCCTTGATGAGCTGACTGAGGATCTGCTTTCTCTGAATCTCAACACAAGTACCTCATCAAACACCAGCCCAGCGTCAGTTGCAATTGGAGGAGCCAGACGTAAGGTGAAACCCAACCCACAGAGGAGTTCGGCAGGCCAGGAGTCACCCCTGAAACCCTCGTCAGAGAAAGCCGGCGATGGAGACAGCACACATGCAGAGATTACAGCTGTAAAAGCAGAGACACCTGTAGGCAATCTCAAATGTCATTAGTAGTATGTGTTGTTGAGTCATATTGTATTCAGTCATTAAACATGCTCTGTTTACCAGGACCAGTCGATCCGAGTGTCTGTGGTCAGTGGAAATCCAGCTGGCATGTATGACCAGGAGAGCTGTGGTCTGGATGCTGCTTGTGGTAACGCTGTGAAGACAGTCATAGAGGTCTTCGGACAACAACCCACGGATGTGGTAAATGTGTTCGTCATATTAGCATAATAACATTGCAGAGAAATGTGGCTCATACATATAGAGTAGCAGAATTTTAGATTACTTGTTTTCAGTCTGTCGTCTCATTCAGTTTTACTCTGTTGCTAGGACGGCATGTTTGTGGTGAACCCGTTGCCATGGTGCCCACACTTGGAGTCAGTGCGACCGGTGCCCGCAGGTGGCATTGATGTCTTCGTGGCGTGTGAAGAGTGTGGAGGTGATGCTGAAAACTGGATCTGCCTCTTCTGCTACAAGGTAACAGCTAACAACCCTCAAAATCACAACATATTGAGGTTTAGTATCATTTAGACTTCTCACTGCTGACAGGGGTGCACATTAGGTCTCATCCACTAACCGTGTATGAAATCTGCAACATAACACGAACATATCATCATTCAGCAATAATTTCTATACAAGGCAGAGGCTATTTGCACTAAATTAAAATAGCAACATTTACTTAGCGATATATGCTATTTACATTGACACTATAAATAAATAGCATTGTTTTCTTTGCAATAGGCTAAGTGTAAATAGTAGTTAGATGCTATTTCTACTTATAAATAGTGGCAGATAATATTTGCAGCTCAGTGTTGTTGTACATTTAAATGGTATGCAATAATAACATAGTGTAAATTATTATATTTATTAAAATGTTTAAATGGATGCCACCTTATTGGCACAATAAAGCCCTCCCTACACCTATACCAACTCCTAACCCTTTAAACAGACGTTTGGTACTTTATTTCCACTTTTCGAATATTTTCTACATTTTTATGGAAAATAAATGCTTTATTTTAAAGGCGGATTCAAACTCGGGTCGATTTGCTTTAAAGCTTTCTGCCACTCGCCTTACCCCTTCACTATTGGTCCTGTTGACAATCTAGCGTCTTCCGAAATTTTGTCTGGCCCAACCAGGTGTCAGTGGACGGAGTTAGTGTAAATGGCCTCTGCCAACAAGACCGGCTGTTTGCACTTAGCTTAAATGGACACTCCGACTATAACATTTCTAATAGAATGTAGGAACAATGGAAAACACATGTACGCAAAAAAACACATAGTCTGTGACATAACTTATTTAATAAAATTTTCTACATAGTTCATCTTAAATGTCATCACATATAGCAAAAGAGTAAGATATAGCTTGAGGTTCCTCTGAATAAAGACACTGCACACGCACTCGGCAAAGTTTGCTTTTTGTTTATTTGAGTTTTTTTCCTCTTTTTTTTTTCAGGTGCTCTGCGGGCGTTATGTGAACCAGCACATGGCGACCCACGGGCAGGTGTCGGGTCACCCTCTGGTGCTGAGCTTCGCTGATCTTTCTGTCTGGTGTTACGCTTGTGAGTCATACATCCACAACAAGGTAGGTGCCGCCCAGATCACGGGCCTGTAATCTGCTGTTATGATGAATGGCAACATTAATGTTGATCTGCAACATGAATAAATGATGTACTTCATAAGACTGACATGATAAATTTCATTTATCTATTCTGACATTACTGCTACTTGACTCTGCGTGACTGTATGTTTTCCAAAGATGGGATGGATTTAGAAAAACAGCACATTTTGAATACACATGCACAAACAGCTGTGTAACTGTCTGTCTGTATCTGCACTCACAGGTGCTCCATGAAGCCAAAAACACTGCTCACCTCGTGAAGTTCGGAGAGGAGATTTCTCCTTTCAGCTAAACCATCAGAGAGAAGGGTGTGTGTGTGTGTTTGCGTGTTGTGAGATGGTTGTTGTTTGCATGCATATAAATGCAGTGGAAATAACACCAAACTGAGCTGCAGTGGAAGCAAGTTTTTTTCAGTTCATCTTTCTTTCTTCTTACTTGTGTCTAAAATGTATTGATTATCATTGTACCAATTATGAGGTTTATCTGCCAAAATAAAAATTGTATAAATAGAATTTGTTTCATGTTAAAGAAAATCAGTTTTTAAAAGGTGCACTCTCTGAAAATTGATAAAGTGTTTTTTAAGTTATTGCAGAAGCACGGTACCAACTGTAGTATTTAGTGTTTCCAATGCACAGCCAACAGTGTTCGCACTGCACTGTTGTGAAGCATTCCTGTTTTCATTGTATCACTCCAGGCCAAGACATTCAAACTGTGGAAATTACAAAACAACCTTAAGCTTAAAGCAATAAAAAGTGCAATATTTCCCAAAACAGTGTGTGAAGACTATGTAACCGGGATATTTTGTGTTTTTGTATATTTCCGTTGTTATTTTTTGCACAAGTATAGTGAGACAAACGTTTGGAAACTTGTAACCGTTGGTACTTGTTGCAATCTGAAAATAAAACCTGTCTGTTCCATGTTCTGAAAAGCCAGTTCTTTCTATGGTCACATTTGTGATGAGATAAAGAGCATGAGACCTGTCAAAAACATGTTCAGTGCATTTCTTCCCATGTTTTTATATATTTTATGACCATTACATATTTTTTGCATTATTTTCACGACAATTAATGACAATTCTCGCTTAATTCTCATTATCATAATGTACAGAAACCCACAAAAATATGTATTATATTATTATTAGTATTACACATTATTATGTAAATATTTATACATTATAGTGTGTTGTAATTTAATTATATATATATATAGCAATTTATACTGTATTATATACATATAAATACATGACATTTTTCTGCATTATACAATTTTAAGAGTTAAAAATCTCTATCTCTAATACAAAAATCTGTATGTATATACATATACAGTATATGCTGTCAGTGAACCTGCTAAATGATGCACAGATGAGCTTCTTCCTTTGACCATTCAAACTTCTATTTCTCTGCTGCTGTCTTTCTGCGTTATTTATCTTTCGCTCATCTGAAATGCATGACTTCTGCACCATGTATTATTCTCTCACTTCCTCTGTCATCTCTGCATGGAAGCATTACATTTTAGAATCAATGAGCTGTAACTCTTTCCCCCTACAGGGATTGACTGATAATTTCATTTTCTCGTTGTGTGTGCATCATTGGATTGCATTGCTATTGCGTGTGTGTATTTGTGTGTACACGCAGAGACCCTCCTCCCAATCAGAATGGCCCTGCGCTCCCCCTCCCCTCTCCCACTCTCACTCTCACTCTCTTCTCCCTCCATATGTGCGAGGAAGATTGTTGCAGCCAGCGTGGGCCTGTTTTTAATGTCGCACATCCTGCCGTAATCCCACCGGGAGCAAGAGGAGGAGAACAATCCCTCCATTCAGGTCAGTTTCTCTCTTTCATTCACTCCCATGCTTTTACATGATGCTGCTCTCCAGTAATCACATTTGAATGTGATTTTTCCACCCAGTTCCTGTTTTTGGAGGAAGAGACCTGGAATCAAGCAGAGCAGAGAGGTGAATCACCCTTCATCCATCTATTTTACATCGTTTACCATGTTGAGATCAGGTTTTGTGTTCGTTTTCCTGTAGGGATTCGCTTTCTTAGATGTTTTTTTGTGCATCATGTCCCTTTTTATAATTTTTATCATTAAAAATGACTGTGGTTGTACTTCGTACCATAGTAACACCATGTTTTTTATGGACATGCTCCGGAATTCATTGAAGTGTAATGTAAATGAATATGATGCACTTACAAAAAAAAGTATAAATGGTATTACCACAAAGGTCTATATTAAAACGGTAACGCTTTACAATAAGGTTTTAATGGTTATTTCAACATTTACTAGTACATTATTAATATAAGTTAATATTATTTAATGGACCTGAGCTAACAATGAACAGTTGTATTTTTATTAACATTAACAAAGAATAATAAGTTCTGTAACAAATGATTTTTTGTTACTACTTTATTAACTACCATTAACTAATAGTACCTTGTTGTAAAGTGTTACCGTAAAAGCCATGGTACATGAATTTTAGTTCCATAGTATTTTTCAAAGTACCTAATCAAATGAAACAATCATTGTATCATTTGTATTTCAGAGTAAAAACCCTCAAAATCAAATATGGTTACAGGGGGAAAATCTACATTTTCTAAACTCTTAAAGACCCAATGAGTAAAATGTATTTACTCTCTCTCATGTCGTCCCAAACCTGTATGAATAACTTTCTTCTATGAAACACAAAAGAAGATATTTTGAAGAATGTTGGTTAAACTTTATCGGTTCCCTTTGACTTCCACAAACACATATGGTTTTCTTACCAACATTCTTCAAAATATCTTCTTTTGTGTTTCGCAGAAGAAAGAAAGTCATACAGGTTTGGAACGACATGAGTACATTTGAAAATGTTCCTTTTTGGCTGAACTATCCCTTTAATATGGTTTGTTATGGACGTTAAGAAAAAATGGTTGTATATGTCACTGAATAACATGTTGATTATTTTGTCTTACATTAAACAGAAGCGAGTTTCTTCTTGGCTCCGCTGTGTCCAGCATGCAGCATCACTCGTCTGAGGTGTCCCGTCTGTATCAGACCGAGTTCATCCGGAGCGCGCGGGCGGTGGGCGTTCTGTGGGCCATCTGTACGCTCTGCTTCGCTATCATCGAGGTGGTCATCCTCATCCAGCCGTCCTGGGTGGGCACTCGAGAGCTGCACTACCGCGGAGGAGGACCGGCCCCCCCGAGCGGGACGCTGGGCCTCTTTGAGGTCTGCGTGGAGACCGATTGGCCCGTCCCAGAATGCCGTGGGTCTCTTCACACCCTGACCCCACTCCCTGCCTTCCAGTCTCCCGCTGTGCTGGTGTGCATGTCTCTCACCATGGTGTGGGCCAGCGTGGGCTGCCTGTGTCTGTTCCGCTTCTGCAACACAGCAACGGTCTATAAGATATGTGCTTGGCTGCAGCTCACAGCAGGTGAGACGCTTCTTCAGGTCAAAGAAGTGGAATATTGTGAGATATTAATGTTCTCTCTGAATATATTTGACATTTTCAGCATCATTACTCCAGTCTTCAGTGTCACATGATCCTTCAGAAATCATTCTAAAATGCTGATTTAATGCTCAAGAAACATTTCTGATTTTGTACTGCTTAATATTTTTGTTGAAAGTGTTGCATTTATAAAATTTGATTTAGATAAACACGAGATACAACTTTTATATAAAATAGAAATCTTCTTTAACATTATAAATGTCTGTCACTCGAATAGAAGTAGTAAATCTTACAGACTCCAATATATATATAATTGAAGTCAAATCTAATTTCTTGGTATAAAAAGAAGCCTGTTTTAGGACCATTATGTTCTTTTGCACTATGACACTATTTTCATGACAATCAGGCAATTAATTTTCCCTCAAACAGTCATTACTGTAATGCAATCAGACATTTTTCCACTTTTGGAAATAATGAATAAATGGTTTCACAAGCAACTTGTATGAGAGATATATATGTGATTTCCTCTAAAGAGCTCATATAATATCATAAAAGCAGTTTTTTGTCTGATGGTTCCTCATGTTATTCAGGTTTTTTTGCACCAAAAACATCATAATTCAGTTTTTCATGACCCTTGCTTATGATTTATGCCCTGTGTATCATCACCTTAAGAGTTAAACATGCCGTTTTTGCTATTGTACCTTTAAGACTTCTGAAGGATGTAAATGAGCTTGATTATGATTGGCTAACCTCTTTGTGTGCTAAATGAGGCTCTGGGGTCACAGGCTGTAGGTTTGCTGTCGAGTCCTATATAGTTTGCACTGCCATCCTTCAATAACAGCCTCTTTTCAGAGCTATATTATATTACATTACTCTCTCTCTCTCTCTCTCTCTCTCTCTCTCTCTCTCTCTCTCTCTCTCTCTCTCTCTCTGTCTCTCTCTCGTGTTCCTAATGCATATCTGTTTGTGTCCACAGGCTTCTGTTTGGCCCTGGCGTGTGTGTTGTTCCCAGACTCCTGGGCGTGTGCTGAGATGCGGGCGCTGTGCGGGGAGCGTGTGAGTAGTTTCTCCCCGGGGAACTGCTCCGTTCACTGGGCGTACATACTGGCCATGCTGGGGGTCCTGGATGCCGGCATACTTTCCACACTGGCTTTTGTATTAGGGAACCGCCAAGATGCCCTGCTGCCAGAAAATGCCAAGGATGGTGATGGTAAATGGAAAATCAATTCATGTTTTAAGAGTTTAGTTAGCATGATTTTTTTTTTTTTTTTTTTTTTTTTTTTTTCAGAACAAGGTACATTGAAAGTATACAGTGACATAAACACTATTGAAGGCCTTGCTTGATTTTTAAACTAAAGTTCTCATTTTATATATATATATATATATATATATATATATATATATATATATATATATATATATATATATATATTGTGTGTGTGTGTGTGTATTACATTCAAATATAAATGTTTTATGATTTTTTACTTCATTATTATTATTATTGTTAAATGAAACTAAAATATAAAACAATATTTAAAATTGTTTCTGTTCATTAAAATAAAGCTGATATTAAATAAAACATAAATATTAGATGAAGTTGAAGATAAAATTGCTAAAATGACCAAAACTAAACTGAGATAAAGATCAAGCTAAATAGTACACTTCTATTAACAAAATTACTACAACTAAAATGAAAATGACTCCTGAGAATATAAAAATAACTCAAAATATTAATAAATATTATAATAGAATGTAAATGATACAAAAAATATATATAACCAATATGCCAATATAAAACCTATATATATTAATATATTATATAATTAACATATATATATATATATATATATATATATATATATATATATATATTTCATATAATATTCTAACATATATTCAAATATATAATTAATGTTGGCAAATTATTTTTCTTTTAATACAGATATACAACAAACTGACTTTCCTTTTGATTTTGATATTGTGGTAATAAGGTGATATCTGGAGCTATACTGCTTGCTTTCTTGATTTACTAAATTCTTCAAATGTACTAGATGTTAATCCTATTCATTATCATGTTATCCTCTACATCCAGATGTTTCAATCATGCTGTTTTCTCCTCTCTCCTCAGTGACTGGCTTGTTACTGGCAGCATGAAAGAGGCCTAAGCTGTTCTCAACAGCCAGAAACTACTGGTAAAACTGGAATCTAGGTTATGTTTTTAATTGGAACTAGCATTCAACCCAGCATCCTTCTGCAGCTCACATCACAGTTCCTTCTCACCCTCTCAGGTGGCCGTTTCATCACGTCGTCTGTGAACTTCACTCTCGACAAATAACGATGACATGAAACGTGTGAAGAAATGCTCGGCATGATGTCATCATCCTGTGAAGTCAGCTTACATAACCTGTCTGCGTAGAAACAGTCACCTGGCAACTGTATCCGAGTCCTTTCTCCCCTGACGGAGGAACATTAGTGTGATCTAATAATGGCGGCTTTAAATAGAGAACAGGAAAGGTTATTTTCTTTAGTGCATTTCTATTTGAGTTATAGTCCAAGTCTAACAGATAAAATGAATGTTGTTTCCAATTAAATTATGTTTGGTTCTGTGTTCTGGACATTTCTTGTGCATGAATTTAAGACGAGATCTGAAGATGTAGTAGTCACAGTTTCAGTGTTATAATTCAGTCACACTTTAGATTAGGGTCCAATTCTCACTATTAACTGACTTTTTCCCCAATTAACTCCTAATTACTGTGTATTAATCGTTAGTAAGGTGGTTGTTAAGTTTATTAAGGTATTGAGAAGGATTAAGGGATGTAGAATATGGTCATGTGGAATAAGGCATTAATATGTGCTTTATTACAATAAACAGTCAATATCCTAGTAATATGCATGCTAATAAGCAACTAGTTAATAGTAAGAATTGAACCCTAAATTAAAGTGTTACCTGTTATTTATTTGATTAATGCATGCTTCTGGTCTACACACACACACATATACACTCCCCGCCATGAAAAAAGTTGCTGTTTGGATTAAAATAGGTAAATACTCTATGATTGGATCATTATTGCTGTGATTATTATGTTTCTCTGGAAATAATATGGTAGTAAAGTCAACTGCAACTTCAGTTTTATGCCGACTTTAAAACGACATGCCGTCTGGGAATCGTCTTCACCCACCGTTTATACACAAGTCCTTTTCTTTGTTGTGCTTGTGTGATTTTTTTTAAGCCTATGCATTAAATGTGAAATGTGAAGTCATTTCTAATTCACTTCCAGTTTAAAAGCAATGCAAAGTTCCAAACAAACTGTTGGTGTTCACATACACTTTATTAGCACGTACAGTGATTTTTGTTGTTTGACAAAACTTGCAGTGCAGAGATATGTGTTTTTGTACAAGATTTTATGACCGCACGGATATCGAAAAGCGTTTATATACTCAGAGCCACGATTTCCTTCACAAATTCATTTAGTCAGATTATAAACCCAGAGGGCATGGAAATTGGGACAGTGATTAGTTATGATCAGACAGAGTGTCAGTTTCAAAGCCAAGTCAAGGAGGACAAAAAACATTTCATCAAGCTCGGATAGGATGCAAATGACATTAAGAAGACACACCACTATAACAGCCAATCAGAGAAAGAGAGGACAGGAAACTCACTGTTAGACATTTAGATGAGCCTACACTCACATAGTGCTGCTTATTGCTGTATAAAGCAGCTGATCTGATGTGTTGTGCTGTTTAAACCTGTACCAGATATCTTCTGCAATAAATATATTTCAGAGATTTTTGTTTCTCAATCATTTGTTTAAAACAAAAATGTAATTTATGAGAGAACATACAATAGATGTAGTAGTAGATTTAGGTATGTCTTCCAACTGATGTGTTACTGTACTGTTACTGTAAATATCAATTAAATTAATTTGTGAAATCAAATAAAAAAGGGAAATGAACTGATTCTGGATTAAGCAGTTCCATAGGTTGATGTTTGGGTTTTGTTCTGTGTATATTCATTGCTATTAGTGTCTTTGTCACTTCTGTTCAAAAGTTTGGAGTTATTTGATAAAAAAAAAAACAGTAAAACAAACAAAACAATAATATTGTTAAATATTATTACAATTTAAAATAATATTTTTTTGTTTTAATATGTTGTATTTTACACATGATGAACATTATTAATGTGGAAAATGGTATATTTCATGTGATTCTTAAGAAATCTTTCTAATAAGCTGATGTGGTGCTCAAGAAACATTTCTTATTATCAATGTTGAAAACAGTTATTCAGTGAATAGCTGAAAACAGTGTCAACGATGAATCGAAAATTCATAAGAACATAATTTATTTGAAAAAGAAATCTTTTGTAACGTTACTGTCACTTTTGATCAGTTTAATGCATCCCTGCTGAATACAAGGATTAACTTATTGACCAAAAAAATTAAAAAATAAACCCCAAACTTTGAATGTGGTAGTGTATGTAAATTCGATTTCACAATGTTTAAGTTGTGAATTATCAATGGGTAGCTGTTTTATAGGCTAATTTATGTTCATTATTACAGGAAATATTCAATACAGCAACCAAGAAATGACTTTATTTTCCATATAGAGCCGTATTAACAGCAGAAAGTACAATATGAGCTCTGTTGCTTCGCTTATAAACTGAAAATGGGGCACAGAGGTTCTCCACACCCACAGACAGCTGTAGTAAAGCTCTTATACACAAGGACATATGGAGCATGATAGGAACCAGCAAACGCTCCTTTAATCTGTGGAGAAGCTCAGGGAGATGTAAATGGCCCTCGGTAGAAACTCACACGAGAAACGTCACCTAAACGCACTCTTGCAAGACCCTGGTCAAGCTGTGGTTAGTGAGAGACCAGCAGCTTTATCGGGTTACCAACAGGTATTAAAATGCCTGTACAATGTGGCAAGAAAGAAGGAAAACAAAAAGCATATTCCATAAGCTGTTATGTGTGTGGAATTTATTATAGTATAACATCGAAACAGAGTAACATCATATCAGAGTACCTTGGCAAGCAGGCCTGATTCGATTAGATGTAGGCAGAGGACAATGAATGCTGGCGTATCTGTAAGCTCGCTCTGTCTGTCTAGATTTCCTTCTATTTCCCCTCCCCACATTTCCCTTGTTTTCCTCTGACTCTCATGCACTCTTCAGGCTGGCAGGTACTGGAGGATGTGCTGTGCGATCATGGCGGGGTCGAAGGTCAGGGCCCTGCGCTTGCGGCTGGTTTTTTTGGGGGGCGGCAGGTCAGCGTCTATGCGCTTCATTCTCTGCAGGCCGAAATGTGGCGTTCTGTCGTCATCATCGTCGTCGTCATCGAGTCTTTTCACCCTCAGCAGTGACGCCTCCACCTGTGGGACGGGGGCCGAGTCTAGGGAGCGGCGGGAGCGTTTTAGGACGGGTCCTCCGGATCGCTCCACGCTGGCCACGGCGCTCAGGTCCCGTTTGGCACGCTGGTTTGAAGGGCCTCCCTGACTGCCACCTGATGCCAAGCCCGAGAGGATCTTCTCAACAAGATACCTTAACAATGCAAAGACAGATATACTGTTGCTTGTTTGCTTAAAGTTAACATGAAATCAAAACATCATTTTAGTTTAATATTTGTTATGTGCTTTAGTCATTTAGTTTTTGTTTTTAAAATGTTATTTAGTTTTACATTTAGTTGAGGTTTTCATCTAATATTTATATTTTTATAATATTTTGAACCAGCTTTTTTTGGTAACACTTTACAATAAGGTTTATTAGTTAACATTAGTTAATGTATTAACTAACATGAACACGAGAAATCCTTTTGTTACTGTGTTTGTTAATCTTTGTTCATGGCTGTTTACAGTGCATTAACTATTGTTAACAAGATTTTAATAAAGTATTAGTAAATGTTGAAATTAACATTAACAAAGATTAATAAATGCTGTATACGTGCAGTTCATTATTAGTTATGTTAACTAATGTTAACTAACGAACCCTATTGTAAAGTGTTACCGCTTTTTTTTATATTTTCAAGATTAATTTGATTATTATTATTATTATTATTTAAACATTACTGTTTATGTTTAATCTATTTTTGATGTATTTTAATAAATACATTTATTTTTAATTTTATCTCCAGCTAGCATTTGTAACAATACATTTGTTTCAACTTTTTGAAACAAATTTCCGTTACCTAAGGATCTCTTGGTCTTTGTCCTGCTCTCTCTCTGGAATCCTGTTGGTTGTCGGAGCGAGTCCAGCCTGCATCAGTCTCTCCTGCTTGTAGCGGTTGAGTAGAGCCTGAGTAAGCTGAGGATCCAGAAGGCCCTGGGGCTTGGCCATGCTCACGGCCTGCTCGGTCTCATCGTAGTCTGGAGGGTACGGTGCCTGGAAATCCCCCTCATCCTCCTCATCTTCCTCTGGTTTGCCCTGTCCGTTGTTCTGTGCTTGGTTAAGGAGACGCAGCATTGATGCCAGATAAGCTGCTTCTTGTTCCCGCCTCTGATCGTTCTCCACCAGGCGCTGGAGGGCCTGTCCCAGACCTTGAGCTCTCAGAACCTCCGGCTGGTAGTACAGATCATTGCTCCGGCTCTTGAAGTCAGCAGATGGATAAGCCATCATCTGGGCTTCGTAGGGCACTGAATCCCGAAGGTCTCTTCGGAGACGCACTCCTCCTGCCTGGCTGTCAAAGCTGCGACCTCCGCCATGCATGGCAGAGAGAGGCTGAGAAACAGAGGGAGGAAGACAAAAACCCAACAGCTGATTGGTGAAAAATGTCCTCTGTTTCAATGTTAAAGCAATATAAACAACTTTGTGCACATTTTGGTACAGAGAACTTTTATTTACATGCTCTTAAATACCATTTGTAAAGCTACAGTATATTAGCCCCCCCCAAAACACACACACAGGCCCAATATATATATTAATAAACACACACACACACACACACATATTGTTTTTTAATTATTTTTTAATACATTTTTTAATATTTTTAAATCTGCCTAACCAATCTTTATCATGTTTCCCATATTTTAAACCCTATAACGAACAACATGTTTTGTTTTTTTAAATACAAAGCATAAAATTACACTACGTTTTTATTTAGTAAGAGGTGAATCTGCCGCGTTTTTAATCACTGAAGGAACGATTCGATTGTTCGAAATTCGAATTCGAATTTTAGAGGAAGCTGACAGTAAAAAACAAACAAAAAAAAACCCTCTTCTACTTACTAAACTGGCCAATCAGAATGAATATTCAAATGAATATTCAAAATATTCAATATTCAATCAAGCCAATCAGCTTTCAGTCTCACGTTTAGTTTGAATCAGAGCCGTTGAAAAACTTTTATTAGGTTATGGACATTGACAACACCAGGTGAAGAAGGGAAACCTCGAAACAAGTGAGGCTGAATGAGAGAGCTATACATTTTCAGTGATATGAGTGGAGGATGGAGTTAGTCTGCACATTGGTAAGTAGATGCAGATGGAATTGGGCTCTCCATTCATACATGTTTATGTTTATAATGGTCTACTCTGTATATGGCGCCGCAAGATAGTTCCCTTGACAGGTGACAGTCTTTGGTGGGCGGGGGTTTGGTTTAGCTAGCGGTAAATTTGTGACATTAACGTACATTAATTAAAAATGGATAAAGGTGCTATAATCGATTTCAGTCATTTTGGCAGTTTCAGCTAAACTTTTTTTTAAAACATTAGGGTGGATTTCAGCAGTGACGTGTAACGTTAATCCTCTTCGTCACTCCTAGGCTAGCCCCTTTGGCGGGTCGATAACTATAGATTTTTGAATTGTAGTCTTTTAAAAAGGCATCTGAAATAATAAACTAAGTGCAATGTAGTGTTGTAAAAAATATATATCGATTTTTCGATACTTATCTATTCTGAAATACTATCTGAAAAGCTTTCCAATACAAATTTTACGCTCTCTCATCTAACATATCAAACATAAGGCTAACATATTCATCCTAGGAGCTAAAACACTTAAATTTTAATTTATGGGGGGCTTTAAAGTGACAACAGCCTAATATACCTGCTGCCAAATTATGAGACATTATTAAAAATATCTATATGGCAGTTTTTCCCCATGGTATCGATGTCAAAATTGTGGCCAGTGAAAATGTTGAGTGGCTAGTAATTTTGGAAAACCTCCCAGTGGCTGGTGAGCAAAAAGGTTAATGTCAAGCTCTGATTGTTAGTAAAAAGTTTTTACTATAATGACTGAAATCGCTTACATCATCTATAGCAATAATGATGGAATGGGGCTCAGCATTCATATACATTTTTGTTCTATGACAGTAAATTTGTGATGCATATTTGTCTGGGTATGAAATTGAATTCATTAAAAATGGTCATAGATGCTCTACAATAAGCAATTTCAGTTGCATTTTTTTTATTTCATTATTTGTAACTTTTATGTTATTATTGGAAATTTAGTGGAAATGACCAAATTGACTAAATCATCTATAACAAATTTTAATTAATGCAATTTTTTTTTTTTATTGTTAATAATTTAATGCAATTTAATAATGTAATTGAATCTTATTTAGCAATTAATATATTCACTGGACAAACTGTATGATGAATGGCAGTAAGCGTAGAGAATATGTTAAATTTGTACGTTCTGAAGTACATCTGCCTTTGAGAGCACAGAAACACACACCTCCCACTTCAATGTAACACTTTACATACTAATCGTTCATGCATTCGTCACAGTTCACCACATTTCATTCAGAGGAAGCATTAGTTAGCACATTTTCCTCTCTCATCTGTTCTCATCGTCGCACCTCCTCTCCATCCACAGTGAATCAGGCATTCAATTACACTTGCACACTATTGAGAAGAAAAGAAAGATGCTTTTCATGAAGCTGAAATCACTGTAGTGTGCATAGCAAGCACATTCTGACAGTATGAGTAACCAGCTCCTCTTCAGCGTATATTAGTTCTGTCACTGGCTCTGATGATCTATGTCCACCATTACTGACAGGAGACCTGCGTTTCAGCAGTGATTGATTGTCTAGATAGCCTTACATCTCTGTTCTCTGTTCATGTTAGCCACTGAACAGCTCAGCTCAAGCCTGAGGCCTGATGTTATAAACGAAGTGCTGAGTCATGACATTGCCTTCACCCTCTGTGTGCAGCATAATTATTTGAAATCGCAAAGCGAGTGCTGAGAGACAACTAGCAGTGGTGTTCAAAAACTGCCCTCTGTGCAAGATTTGTGTTATTGTAAATCATATTCTGCATCAGTTGCGTCAGAATGATAAATGAAACCGTGTCTGTGTTGTGTCGGTTCTTCAGTTTGAGCTTTTTTGGGGTATTTCAGGGCTGTTATGATTCATAATAAATGAGGCAGATAGTGACATATGAAACTAAAGGAACAGGATTCCTCTGGGCGCTGATGTGTGAGTGTATTTGATGACTCACTCTGGCGCATTATGACGTCTATCCCGCCCCTGACCTGTATGTGTGTGTTGTGTGTGTGTGTGTGTGTGTGGTGGGAAGATCTTGTTATCTTGTTGTCCATGAGTTCAAGTGGTGTTGATGTCCTCCGGTTCCTTACCATCTGCTCAACTCCGCATTACTGCACCAGTGGAGAGATTTCTAACATGAACAACTTTCTGCAAAGTTACAAACACCCTCTGCTAGTTCAACTTCTGCAGACTCCAGCAAAGTGCGTCACATCTGTTTGCAGTTGTGTGTCATTATAAAACGTACTAGAGATTATTAATATTAATAGTGTAACATAAACTGTTTACATTAAAACATTTTACAGTACAGTTTAAGTGTAAGCCAATCGGTGTTGTTACTGTTAACTAAAACTATTAAAAATTGTTTTCAGTAATTGAAATAAAATAACATAAATATTAGAATTAGAAATGTAGAAATGTAAAAATACTAATATTATTAACACTAGTGCTGTCAAATCGATTAATCACATCTAACATAAGTTTGTAAATGTATGTGATTGCTGTTTGTATATATATATATATATATATATATATATATATATATATATATATATATATATATATATATATATATATATATATATATACACACATTAGACACACACATATTTTAGCAACTTGTATGTTAGGTGTGATTTATCGATTTGACAGCACTAATTATTACTAATAATAATTACTAAAACTAAAGCTGAAATAAAAATAAAATAAAGCAATAAAAAAAAAACTAATAAAAAATCACATATAGAAATGTTGCCTTGGGAATTAATGAAATAAATAATAATATTAATGCTGGAGATGATTACTAAAACTAAAGCTGAAATAAAAATAAAATAAAGCTAAATAGAAATATAAAAACAAACTAATAAAAATTGTAAAAGAACATTATAAAATTGCAATAACTTAAACTAAAATTAAAATACAAATTGCAAACTGAAAATATAAAATTGTTAATTAAAATATTAATAAATACTATATATATATATATATATATATATATATGTGTATATATATATATATATATATATATATGTATATATATATATGTGTGTATATATGTATATATTTTTAAATGTATTTATTTATTTATAAGCTGTACTATATACCATAGCCTATACTATATGTACTATAGTACAGCTTATAAATAAAAAATATAAAGTTTCAGTCATACTAATCTTTCTTTTTCTTTTAAAAAATAAGTTTTGAATTTGAATTAAATTATGCCACATGAAGCACATGCATTTTTACAGTATAGATGGATAGTATGAATGGATGGATGGATGTGAGAAAACTGAGTGTGCTCTCTGAAAGCTGTTGCCATGGCAGCGTTCCTCCTCCGCTCCGAGTGAAAGACTGGCTGTTTGTTCTGCTAATGAGATTGTGGATCCTCTACTATTGATTTTGTCCTGTGTTGTCCTTCAGATACGGCCAATAATCCTTCACACATTTCCAAAATCACTGTGGTTTTTTTATTCAGCTCAGTATCAGTGACGGCCGCTGTCCGTTGTGCTGAAAACCTGAGCGCACACGCTAATGACTGCAACAGATGGTCAAAACAAACTCTACTAGTTACTTTAATTCACAACAGCTGCCCACAGATCTCTCCAGTGCATCAGTGCTGCAATGCATTATCTAGAGATCTAGAGACCAGTATACCACAGGCCCTATTGTTGCAAATAAGACTTTGTAACGCTAACACTTGTTATTGAATTAAATAGAATATTCTATGTTTAAAATCTCTGAATAGACCTACATTTAGTTAATGACAAAATCTAGTACAGTCCTGGATTAATCAGTAATAGAGCTGCAGAATAAACAAATGCTGTCTCTCATCATAAAATAACATGGAGCTCTGTAATTGAACAATGCATGTAATATTTAATGTGATCTTGGGTTGTTTGCAAGAGCCTCCATTTCTGGACACTACCTTTCAGAGATATTTCTAGAATTGAATGAGGATTCTGTTCGCCAGTAAAGCCCTGTTGATATATGCTCTGTTGTTGCCAGGCAATGATGATTGTACGCCCTATTTCACGCCATCTGGCTCGAGTGATCTCGATCAGTTCAGCAGAAATTAACACGCAGCCAAGCGTAACTAAAAAGCAACTAAATAGTACACAGTGTGCTCTCCCATATTCACAATAATCCATGTGCAATGATTCAAATACAAATATTCAAAATGAAATAGTAATGAAAAACAGAATGAAATCAGCATTTACCAGCCAATTCAAACCTTTATTCTAACTGCATAGAGGCAAAAAGGAAGAAAACACGCAGGTTAAAATGTAGCTATAGAGGAAGCAGTCTCACCAAACACACATGATGAGGGTCTGGTGTGGTGTTTGCTTTACCTTTGCCTCTGGTGTGAGGATCTGGAACAGCGTCAGAGAGAGGAAAAGCAGAACAGAGTTGGTCAGAAGGCCCGACATCCTGAAGGAGAGAATGTAGCTGCCTCTGCAGTGAAGAGATACGCTGCCACTGAACACCAGCAGAGATAGACAGAGAGAAACAGAGGGAGGGAGGGAGGGGGAGTAGCTTCACTGTTACTCTGGAGAGAGAGAGAGAGAGAGAGAGAGAGAGAGAGAGAGAGAGTGCTTGTGATTTTGCATGGTAAAGATGGGGAAAATTTACCACTGCAATCTGAAAAATCAGATCAATGGGTAAATTATGTCTGGCTGTACAAAATAATAACAATTCACAATTTCGGTATTTGTCAGTACCTTTTTTATTGTGCAGTATAATCAAAAATGCAAGTGACATGAAGTTTTCAGAATTGTGTAGTAGTACAGTAAATATTATTATAAGACATAGTAAAAAGCATGTAAAATGTAAATATGTTAAGACACACATAAGAACATAAATTATATATTTATGTAAAATGCATAGAATGCAAAACGTATTTATTCATTTTGCACACACTTCTAAATTACTTACAAATGAGAAAACAAGTTAAATGCCAAAGCCACAAATATTTTCAATACAGAACTTCAAGAGTGAACCAGAATAATAAAAAGCCAGTGATAAAGTGTAATTGCAGAACAGTAGAAGAATAGAGATTTAATTCATGGTTATGAATTCAGTAAAAGTAACCTTCAATTTTAAAAATTGTGATTAAAATAAGATGTAGATAAAATTATTATGATAGGTATTTTACTTTTATTTTGAAAGAGTATTACAGTTCAGCATGCAGAAAATGATTTGATTAATCCGATTAATTGATTGGTTGCCTCTTCTTTCCTCTTCTGGAACTCTGTCTTCTTATACATCCATATAGCATTATCTGTCCCAGTAATCACTGAACCTGTTGAAACAAACAAATGCTAAACAATGTGGCAAAACACAAAGCTATGTGCAAATGAATATTAGACATGAAGATGAGTTGATTGGATGAAACACACATACTTTTAGCTTTGCTCCTGATGATCACTGCCACAGTCATGATGACGAGACCAACAGCAATGCAGGAGAAAAAGCCGATGTAGAAAAAGGATACT
Source organism: Tiaroga cobitis (assembly GCA_030578255.1). Classification (NCBI taxonomy): domain Eukaryota; kingdom Metazoa; phylum Chordata; class Actinopteri; order Cypriniformes; family Leuciscidae; genus Tiaroga; species Tiaroga cobitis. The sequence continues at coordinate 34,750,464 of CM060598.1, read as the reverse complement.
CCGTTCTCATGCTGATCTTCAGCAAAATCTGAAAGCAAACACAAGCAACATGTATGTACAAAAAAAAAATACACTCACAGGTTTTGAGACATACAGATACAGGGCACATGAGATGTTTTTATTTACTATCAGTAGCGGCTCCTGACCGTTAAATTAGGTAGGGCAGATTCTGGGTCTTAGCGCTAGTTTATGATAAACATTTTGGAAGTTTTATATTCTGATCGCTGAACAAAAAGCACTTTTGGCAGAGGTCTTACGTCCTTGTGTTATAAGTCATGTTTATTCTCAGAACAAACTTAAAAAAACACATACTATATAGGTCTAAAGGCTATTTACAGCATGTTTAAACTAAAGGATTTATATTTTCATTAATTTGACACGCCACTACAGACATGCCAACTAGTAGTTACTAACCTGATGCAGTCTAAAACACACACAGCTGAAGCGGATTAATATATCATCTTTGTCTGGAGCGAGGTTAACGTAAGGTAACAAAAAATAAATAAGTGGGCAGTCTGAAATCTGCCCCAAATGGCTCTCATTAAAAAAGTTGCATTTTCAGTTGAATTTGGGGAAACAACTTGAAACATTTGTTGTGTTAAGCTATTTAAATTGTTTTTGTTTGATTTGTTTATTGCAAACAGCTGAAAGTCTGTAAATTTTGCCTATAAACCTGAATTTGCAATGGGAGTTGAATTTATGATTACAACTGTTGGTCTCACTGTAATTTAGGAATGCTAATAACCAATAAGTAAATGAGGCATGTCTTTGCCACATATGGTGCTGGTAATGTTCATTTTAAATTGAAATAAATTAGCTGTTACTTTAATAACCAAAATAATACATTAATAAAACACTGTAAATCCACTTACTTAAAGCCTGTTCACACCAAGAACGATAACTATAATGATAACTATATTAGCAACCCACACCAACGAATGATATTCGCGGATCTTTTTATTCTATTCGCGCGTGTTGTGGTTTCAAAGTAGCGAAAATGGATGATAGGCATCTCGAATATTGATCTACTTCTTCCTAGCACTATCCCCTATAAATAAATACATTTTATATATATATATATATATATATATATATATATATATATATATATATATATATATATACACTCACCTAAAGGATTATTAGGAACACCATACTAATACTGTGTTTGACCCCCTTTCGCCTTCAGAACTGCCTTAATTCTACGTGGCATTGATTCAACAAGGTGCTGAAAGCATTCTTTAGAAATGTTGGCCCATATTGATAGGATAGCATCTTGCAGTTGATGGAGATTTGTGGGATGCACATCCAGGGCACGAAGCTACCGTTCCACCACATACCAAAGATGCTCTATTGGGTTGAGATCTGGTGACTGTGGGGGCCATTTTAGTACAGTGAACTCATTGTCATGTTCAAGAAACCAATTTGAAATGATTCGAGCTTTGTGACATGGTGCATTATCCTGCTGGAAGTAGGGTTGCAACGATTACAGATTTTGTAAGTACGATTATTGTCTGAGAAATAATCACGATTTAACGATTATCACGATTATTATGCATCAATTAATTTCACAACACTACTAATGTATAATATCACATGAACACTCAACACTAGATTTTAATGTGTTATTTATTGCTGCCACAACACAGTACAAAATGATATCTCTTCCTTTGGAATTAAAGAGAAGTGCTTTGTAAACATCTATTTTTCTTTTAAAAATAACAAATGAAGTCAAAGGCTGCAGGGCTCTTTGGTTGAAATAGATCACAAAATTATTAAGCGTTTAGTTTGTTCTAAATTTATTTTCAACTTGAGGTAGAAAACTTGAAAACATGAAAACAATATCTTGTTGGTATTTGACTTAAAAACATAAATAATACTAAAGGGATAATAAATCCCAATGAAAATAAGAATAAACAAAGTATTTGGCTCTACTGAATTAAATGTAAGCTAAATATTAACTATGTATTTTAAAAGAAAACAAATATAGTCCAAATGTTATCCACTTCAATATTATTGTACTTATTTTAATACTCTTTAATTATTAATCCAAATTTTACATGTGCCTTCAGAAAATCATCTATTATTCTCATTATTTTGGTTTGTTTGTTTGAAGTTTAAGTAAAAATTATAGAAAGAAACTGAGAACATCTCTCATGCAGTGTTATTAATAACTGAAATTCAGTTAATTGGTAGTCCTAGAAGTCTACACGGCCCTGATCTTATGTTAGTGTTTTACACCGGGTATATTAAAACTACAAAGCCTAATGGTGTGTTCCCACCGAACGCGAATAGAGCGTCAAATGCGTCTATCGCGTCTAGTTAGACGCTTGAACATTCGCTCGAGTTCAAATTTTTCAACTTGCGCGGAAGACATTCGCGGCAAACGCGTCGCCCAATTCGCGTCATTCGCAACGCCCGGCGCGAATGATGCGTCTATTCGCGTCTTTGCATTGACTTTGTTTGTAGGCTAATCTACTCGCGCAGATAATTAAATTCGCGTTCGGTGTGAACACACCATTAAGGCGTTTTGTCGATGGAAATTAAGGTGGCCGAGAGAGCTCAACGTGCTGCAACTGAAGAAAACCCATGCAAATAGAAAAAAACGCGTGCAAATAAAATAAAACGCATGCAAATAGAAAAAAACGCGTGCAAAAAAAAAAAAAAAACACCCGCAAATTAAGAAAACATCTTCATCAGTTTCACAACACGCGTGTGCTCCAAATACTCACAACACCACAAAATACAGAAACGCGCTGCAAAAGCTCACAACACAAATACAGAAAGGCGCTGCAAATAACACAGACCACAACGGAAATGTTTCCAGGGGAACCAAATAAGTGACGAACCCGGCTGGGACCACTGATCTATATAGAATGACTGGATAGCTCCAAGGGGGTAATCCATCGACCGGAAGTTGAAGTCGGCCGGGTGCCGCCATCTTGTAGCAGAACTTCACTTGCGTTAGCATTTCCATCGACTCCCATTCATTTTGGCGTCACTTTGACAGCGAATAACTTTACATCTGAGGCGTTTAAAGACTCCATTTGTCCATTATTTATTTCTAAAGAAACACGACAATGTATAAAGGGCTCCATTACCTTCTATGTTACATTATGGCCCCGTAGAAACAGTTTTGGTAAAAATAGGCTAACGATTGCGTCATAACCACTCGACTCTCTGTCGCGCTGTACAGAAATTACCGTACAGACAGGAGGAGAAGCTCGCAGGCAATCGGGGGGACGTCCCGTCAAGGGAGAAGCCCATAGATAATGAGTCCATAAAAGCAAAGGAATACTTACTCCTGCTCACTCACGCCAAAGAACTCTTTGCTCAAGTTCCCCGTCTCTGCAAGATTAACGTTGGCAATTTTCACGCACAGCTACTAGAAGATTAACGTCTGTCAGACAGGTTGCTCACGTCATCAAGCTTATTTTGAGTCGGTCTGAGTCTGCGCGTCAGGAACGGAAGTGCTCAAAAATCGCTAAAAGTGGGCTTCAACTGTCTCAACTGAGTTCCAATGAGATCGCTCTGTCCATTTCTTTTACTGTCTATGGATAGCTCATGACGTCGCCGCCATATTGTGATTCCCTAGTGAGCTCACGCGTTCTATTGAATCAATAGGAAATTGTATGATTTGACTAAGAAAACATTGCATAACGAGACACCGTCTTTAAATCTAAAGTCTCCCTGAACAGTCTTACAACGCAAACATCCTAAGCATTTAAATGGGTATTTGTTTAAAGTCGGAAATTATTCCTGCTTACTAAAAATTAAATATATGTGAATTGTGAACTTAAAATTTAGCTCTTTCTGATTGTGTTATACAGATAGTGATAGATAGATCAGTAGTCTGTTCAAGTATTTGATTAGTTAGCAAGAACATGTCCAGGAAATGCATAATACAAATTGCATGGGTTATTGTATTCCTGTTTCACCTCTTATTTACCCCTTATTTACACTGCACACGTCTGCGGCGCCACACTCCTACCGGAGCTGATCGCGCCCACAAATCGGCAAATCACGTGGAAATGCTCCTGGTGTGAGTTGACACCGCGTGAAGGTAGGAATAAAACATTGGAGCCGTAATGCGCCGCAGATGTGTGCAGTGTAAATAAGTGGTTTACACATAGGCCTACTCTGTTTGCAGTGCATATTTTTTTACCATACCCATGTCAACAGGTTGGAGCTTTCACTGCACACGGATGCCCGTCCAAGTGCGGTGCGTGCAGAGATCGTTTGTGCTGCAGGCGCTGAATTAAAGTGACAGCGCATGATTCGTGGTCAAACTGAACACGGATTGACATGAAAATATTAAATAAATGCATTTAATAAAAGTTGTAAGAAGTATTGCATTGAATAATACGTTTATTGGGTTTAAACTTCAATACGTCTGTGAACAGCGCCGCCGCTCCCACCAGGTGCATCACGCACTGTGCGTAGGGCACCAAGTGCTGAGGGGGCACCAAAAATAGCCTAATGAAAAATCAATTATCAAACTTCTTGTTATAATCAGATTCAGCGCGTTCTTCATCTTTTTTATCTTTAATCCGCAGCGGCGCCGAGCAGAGAGAACGTCAGAAACAGAGGACAGGGTGTGTGTGTGTGTGTGTTCTGAGCCTCATTGGTCTGTCACTGCTCGTCAATGTCAGAATATTTGAGATGACCAATCAAATCAAAGTAGGCGGGCTTTATGTTCACAGACGCTGAGCGCGAATTTTAACAGTGCAACTCGACGCTTCAGTGTACGGTCAAGTGCGAGATAAGATGTAAGTAGCTAAACTTAACTTTATATATTTGACAGGTTTTTCTTAGGTCATAAATGTTAAACGAATGACAAAAAATAATTAGGCAAACTAATATAGTTTTGTCTAATTTCGCCAAAATAGGCCTATGTAACATGTAGCCTAGTGTAATAGTTTAGGCTACTGTCATTGTGAGGGGACAAGAAACATGAACAAAGCCGTTTTCATTATGTTAGGCACAGGATTAATAATGAATGTGTACATATTGAGAATAAAATACAAATTGTAGCCTTTAGTAAATTAAAAAAGCCAACTTTAGGAGGGGAAGAGACAGGGCAAGATAAAAACAAAGAGAAAAAGAGTGTGATGCTGATGAGGAGAGAAAAATAATCAGTTGCCCACTGACATGGTTTTAAAGCTGTTGCTATCGAATTTTTTTTTTTTTGCCTTCACAACATCTTAAAATGCACATCTGTAGTTCAGAGAAATTCAAAATTTACTCGGGGAAACCCAGAACCCCGCTAGCTAACCTGCCTCAAATTCGGGACCATAGTGATTATAAAACCATGCCATTGCATAGTAATGAAACTAGATAATAGTAAGCATAAGTCCCTAAACTAAAGTGTTACTTTTTGATTTGTAAAAAATTAAATTTTATCATACCCCCTAAATGAAAAGCCTAAATGAAAATGTTTTTTTTTTTAGGGGGGGGGGGGCATCATAAAGGAATTATGCTTAGGGCACCAAAATGGCTAGCAGCGGCACTGTCTGTGAAAGAATGTAGGAGAGAACATAGCAGGCTATACATTTTTTTTTTAAACAACACAGAAATAGCGACAATTGTGCATATAAATTAGTATATATGGGCTTAAAGTACAACCTGTGAGCAGTTTTTCAAGATCCTTTTGTGATCTTCGTTTTACACTTGTTGATGCACAGCGAGTCATCTTAAAAGTGCCGTCGGAGCTACCGATCTCTGCATAACGGCCGTTGGAGCCCTCTGCTGGTAGGGAATCGTAAGATGGCCGCTCGAACACTTCCGGTGGCTTCACTGCCTGGTGGCTTTTAGAACGTCATGAGCTATCCAGTCATTATATAGATCAGTGGCTGGGACGTGCTTGCATAGATATCCATAAATCTATGCGTGCTGGTGCTTACAGCTTAAAATTATACTTTATTTATTTATTTATGTATTTATTTGTGCAAAACATACAGAGATTACATTTTTTTATGACATACAACTTCTATACAATGTACAAAATGTATTAACAATATGTTCAATGCCATCAGAATACAAATGAGAAAAGAACAATGAGCTGGAAACTAAAATAAAAAAATAAAAAAGATAAAGAAGAAAAACATGAAGGAAAGATATTTATCTATACATCAGTTACACTGTACAAATTGTTTCATGTTACATTTTCGTAAAGAAAAGTTTCATAAGAAATGTTAGGTAATGTAGGGTCCAAATTTTTTAAGTTGAGACACACAGATATATAACGCATATTTTAAAAGCTTTTTTGTAAACACTAGAGCCCTGCTCACTCCAAAAGCCCACTTCAAGGGCTTTGCCGTCTGCCCTTCGAAGGGAGTAGGGCATAGGGAAGCTCACGAGCAATAAGCACGTCCCAGCCGGGTTCGGCACTTATTTGGTTCCCCTGGAAACATTTCCGTTGTGGTCTGTGTTATTTGCAGCGCGTTTCTGTATTTGGTTGTGTTGTGAACTTTTGCAGCGCGTTTCTGTATTTGGAGCACACGTGTGTTGTGAAAATGATGAAGATGGTTTTTTTTTAAATTTGCACCCGTGTTTTTCTATTTGCATGTGTTTTTTTTCTATTTACACGCGTTTTTTTCTATTTGCATGTGTTTGCTTCAGTTGCAGCGCGTTGAGCTGTCTCGGCCACCGTAGGAAATAGATAATGCACCCAGCTGCTAGCGCTGACTGCCAGGTCATTACAATATTAACTAAAGTAGTTCTTCTGTCTATGGCATCGCTGTGAAAACCCCCCTTTACAACATTTATTTTTAAGAGTGTAGGAGGTTTGACCTTTAATAAAACAAACACATAGTACTTTGAACAGCTAAATTTATAAACATGAAATAAAATTTATACTGTAACTGCATATTTTATACAGTGTAAAATATACCGTATAAATTGGATTTCATGTTTATAAATTCAGCTGTTCAAAGTGTGTATATATATATATATATATTAGGGCTGTGCTCAGAATATCGATACAACGATATATCGTCATGAACTCCTGGCGATACGCGTATCGATACAGCAGCTGCCGTATCGATACTTTTGTGCTTTTGAATGTAGCCAATTCAGGGCTCCAATTTCGGCGCGGGACTGCGCATAATTTGAATAATTCCCGCAGTTTATAATGCGGGAAATTCCTGGAAACATTGATTCACTTTAGCATGTAGGTTGTAGACAGTATTAGTAAATGAATCCACACAGATTATAAAATCAAATCAGTCATTTTAAAACTTTCTGTGAGACCCAATTTCACAAACAGCGTGAGTTCAATGCAGTGCTGCGTCTCTCTCTCTCTCGTCTCGGGCAAGCGTCCAGCGCTGCTGCCGGTGAAACTACACGCTCACGGTCAGGAGTCGGGACATGACGGAATATTCACTTGCATAATCGGGCCATCGTGACTAAAGTTGACCATTTGCATGTCTTTAAGTCTTACCAGTTTAAACATTCAAACGATTTTAAACTATTCAGTAGGCCTACTTGCGCGCTCTCTGAGAGTTGGTTTTCTCTGCGTGCATACATAAACTAGAGTAAAGCCGCCTCACATACAGCTCGCGAGATTATATCGCTTTAACAGACTAAAACACGCAAAATGATGGAAAAATTTCGTTCTTGGTAAGTATCCTCTAAACACAGTTGGTTATGTCTTAAATAAGCATAAAGATTTTTAACAGAAACGGCAATTCCCCGGTTGTATGATAGAGTTAAGCGAGATATTCTGCTGTCACTCTCTTAACCCTGAGCATGTCAATCAATTGTTGTTTCTGCATAAAAATTTGAAAATGTAATCATTTAAAATGATTTCAACGTAGAAGAAATGACTTTGTTTGGTGCACATTCCAACACTTAAGACCTGTTAAATACTAGACCTAGTGTTTAAACACCTGTGTTTAAAAGAGTTTGAGAAAACTAAGTTAAATTTAAGTTGTTACCGTTTTTGCTTTTATTAATGTTTTAAGTTTTGTTTAGTCATTGAGCAGTGTAGACATGCTTCAGTGTCACTATAATTGTCATTTCAGTTATTGAGGCAGACTTTAAAAGCATTTAAAAGCAGACTTTAAAAGGAAGAGCCATTCTAAGCTTTTTTATTCATTTAACTCATTGTTTTTTAGTTATCACAACTGTTATAACACTGGTTATTCAATAAGCAGATATTACTGTTACTAAACTCAGCTCAAAAGAAATTTAAATTCCAAATTGATCCATATCGTGATACATATCGTATCGTGGCTTTAGTATCGTGATACGTATCGTATCGTGACATTGTTGGTGATACACAGCCCTAATATATATATATATATATATATATATATATATATATATATACACTCACCTAAAGGATTATTAGGAACACCTGTTCAATGTCTCATTAATGTAATTTTCTAATCAACCAATCACATGGCAGTTGCTTCAATACATTTAGGGGTGTGGCCCTGGTCAAGACAATCTCCTGAACTCCAAACTGAATGTCAGAATGGGAAAGAAAGGTGATTTAAGCAATTTTGAGCGTGGCATGGTTGTTGGTGCCAGACGGGCCGGTCTGAGTATTTTACAATCTGCTCAGTTAATGGGATTTTCACGCACAACCATTTCTAGGGTTTACAAAGAATGGTGTGAAAAGGGAAAAACATCCAGTATGCGGCAGTCCTGTGGGCGAAAATGCCTTGTTGATGCTAGAGGTCAGAGGAGAATGGGCCGACTGATTCAAGCTGATAGAAGAGCAACTTTGACTTAAATAACCACTCGTTACAACCGAGGTATGCAGCAAAGCATTTGTGAAGCCACAACACGCACAACCTTGAGGCGGATGGGCTACAACAGCAGAAGACCCCACCGGGTACCACTCATCTCCACTACAAATAGGAAAAAGAGGCTACAATTCGCAAGAGCTCACCAAAATTGGACAGTTGAAGACTGGAAAAATGTTGCCTGGTCTGATGAGTCTCGATTTCTGTTGAGACATTCAGATGGTAGAGTCAGAATTTGGCGTAAACAGAATGAGAACATGAATCCATCATGCCTTGCTACCACTGTGCAGGCTGGTGGTGGTGGTGTAATGGTGTGGGGGATGTTTTCTTGGCACACTTTAGGCCCCTTAGTGCCAATTGGGCATCGTTTAAATGCCACGGCCTACCTGAGCATTGTTTCTGACCATGTCCATCCCTTTATGGCCACCATGTACCCATCCTCTGATGGCTACTTCCAGCAGGATAATGCACCATGTCACAAAGCTCGAATCATTTCAAATTGGTTTCTTGAACATGACAATGAGTTCACTGTACTAAAATGGTCCACACAGTCACCAGATCTCAACCCAATAGAGCATCTTTGGGATGTGGTGGAACGGGAGCTTCGTGCCCTGGATGTGCATCCCACAAATTTCCATCAACTGCAAGATGCTATCCTATCAATATGGGCCAACATTTCTAAAGAATGCTTTCAGCACCTTGTTGAATCAATGCCACGTAGAATTAAGGCAGTTCTGAAGGCGAAAGGGGGTAAAACACAATATTAGTGTGGTGTTCCTAATAATCCTTTAGGTGAGTGTATATATATATATATATATATATATATATATATATATACACACATACTATCTCACAAAAGCATTTCAGCAAACATTGGACAATACTATAGAAATGAAACGTGGATATATTTTAGAGTGGTCAATGTGCTGCTTGTTTAGCAGTATATATTTACTGTCATCTGAAAATAACTCAACATACAGCCATTATTGTCAAAATAGCTGGCAACAAAAGTGAGTACACCCTAAGTGATAATAGCTGTACGTCGTTTAACATGCGTCCTGTTCATAATTTTCATGTTTTTGTCTGCTTGACAGGACCATATAAATTTGTGTATCTTGTATTAGAGCAGTTAAAATTTGTGCTTTGAGTACAATTCTCTCATACTGACCACTGGGTGTTCAACATGGCACCTCATGGTAAAGAACTCGCTAAGGATTTGAGAATTAGAATTGTTGCTCTCCACAAAGATGGCCAAGGCTATAAGAAGATTGGTAACACCCTGAAACTGAGTTACAGTACAGGCCAGCGTCATACAGAGGTTTTCCAAGAGGGGTTCCACTCGTGACAGGCCTCGCGAGGGTCAATCAAAGAAGTTGAGTCCTCGTTCTGAGTGTCAGGTGCACAAGCTGGCTTCATAAAACAGACGCATGATTGTGCCAGCATTGCTTTAGAGGTTGCAGAAGCGGAAGGTCAGCTTGTCAGTGCTCAGACCAAACACCACACACTGCAACAGGTCGGTTTGCATGGCCGTCGTCCCAGAAGGAAGACTCTTCTAAAGCTGGCTCACAAGAATCCCGGAGCTGCGCTTCATTGAGGGAAACATGGATTCCAACATTTACTGTGATCCAACATTTCTAATGATCCAAGACTGCAGGAAAATCTGAAAGCAAACACAAGGACCAGCAAAAACACATGGATTTCACATGTGCAAAAACATATGTGGTCACATGTTAAACATACTTTGCATATGGAAAACATGTGGTTTTGGAACAGTTCCCATGAAAAAAACAAAAAAATTCACGACACACAGTATATAGTATGAGATTTATGTCAAAGCGCCTGGATCCAACATGCAAGTAATAGGCATTAGGATTACAATACTTCTTTTATCTTTAATGAAAGTGCCATTTGTAGCATACTTATGTTTTACCAGACTGTATTGATCTCGCTGTAGTTGATGTGTCCATAAATGTGGATTAGTAATGTTGATTAATTTCATTTAGAAATAAACAAATAAATATAATCAGTTTTTACTTTTAATAACCAAAAATTATGCATTAGTACAACAGCAAATCTGCTGACTTTGTGTGTTGTAATACAACACGCTCATGATGGGGGTGTTTTGAGCTTAATAAAGAATTTTATTTTATGTTTTACGATTTTGAAAAGCTGTATTTATAGCTGTTACAAGAAAAAATTAAGTGACTCCCCTAGTGAAAAAAACTTATACGAAAATGTATTTAAAATACATTTATTTCAAGTACAAATCCATTAACATATTTACCGACATATCGCTTGATACTTACTGATAAAAATATTATAATTAAACTTTATTTGGAGTACTTCTTTATTGCACAATGCACATTTCTTAATATTAAGCCTAAAATGTGTTTTAATATCACTTTTATCAAGGATAGTATAATCACTGTATAATGTAATTCTTTAAATGCAAGATATTTAAAGTGTACCTAAAGTATACTTGCATTAGTTCCAGTTTAGCACAATCAAATAAACTTAAGTACAGCTTCAGTTGGACCTCAGCACTATTTCCGGATAACTAAAGTGCATTAGTACAAAATTAGTAGTTCCAATTAAGCAGAATTTTAGTATATTAATTTAGTATGCTAAAAGTACAATTGCAGGATATTATATTTACATAAATATAAATGTATTTGTAGCATACTTAGTATAAAGTTTCAAATACATTTTAGTATGTTTATTTATTTTTCATTAGGGTTAACTAGATGTTATTAAATTAAATTATACATACCTTCGATGTGACCATATGGCTAGTAAAGTTATAATAATTTTAAATAGAAATTAAAAAAAAAAAAAAAAATCAATAATCAATAATGCTGACTTGCTCTGCGTCTGGTAATGCGTTGTGCTCGTGTCACTGGGCTGAGCTTAAATTTACTTTTTACAATTATTGAACATGAAATAATGCGACAGTACTAGTATGCCACTGTATTACTGCCATTAATCCATTGGAAGGAAACCTCATTAAACACTGCACTGTAAAAATCTATAATTTTAAAGTCTTTAGGTATATTGACATATGTTGTGTATGTTATCCTGACAGATTTTAAAATTAAGACAAAAAAAAAAGAATCATGTCTATAATATATGTGTAATGTAGTCCACTGAAGTCGAGTTGAATTGAACCCAAGTATAGTTTATTCCAATAAACCGATTTGGGTTGAAGTGACAATATGAAATTGAAATGAACATAAACTTGGACTAAACATAGAATCACCAACAATGGTACAGGGAACAAAGCTAGACAAGAGACAATGGGAACACAAGGACAAGGATTATGACTAAAAACAACCAATGACATTCACAACAAGTTAAAGTTTATTTAATTTATATAGCTCATTTTTACAACAGCCACTGGCTGGCCAAAGTGCTTTACAGAACAGCAGAAAAAAAGGGGGGAAAAAAACCTACATAACATATGGAATAGCAATTTCTGATTGGTTGTTGCCGTTTTGACAGCGTTTATGCCAAGAGCAAAGAGAAAGAAATCGAAGAGAAGAGTAATTAGGCATGCGCGAACGCACGGGACACAGTCTAAGCACATACACGCTTACTTTAAGCGAAGAGGAGAGATTCGCGATTGCACTGAACACGTTTTAAGTGCAGGCATATTCTCTGAGCGAGCCCAGAGACAATTCTTACAAGAGCAGCGTGTATCTGAGAGCGCGCGCCCAGTTCCCGCGCGCGAGCAGAGAGATTTGCGCTCGGCACATCATATTCCGCGCGCGAGCAGAGAGATTCGCGCTCGCGCATTATATTAATGTACTTTCGCGCTACAATAATGCGCTCTCGACATTTGACAGGATAATAACTCCATATTTATTTACTTTTTCTATATAATGCATTTACAAAATTCTCATGTTTTACTTAAGGGTGAGCAGCTAAACAGCAAAAGAAGAAACTTCATTGTGCTTCCCAGGATGTTGTGCAGTAGTTGGGTTGGGGTTTTTACTTCACTTTATTTTCAAAAAAGTCGTTTTTCAGAAACAAGGCCTATGTTCTATAATGTAGCAAAAGTTATCATTCAGAAATTAATTACATAATACCAAATAATGTTGTATCAAAATATAAAAGGAAAAGAAAACACACACAAATAATTACATTTTGAAGAAGTAAACCGGCCTATTGCACACATTGTGAGCTCAGGAAGTGGCCATTTTCATTGTTTCCAGTGGCACTGCATTGATTAACTTACTTTGCAACACTTCAACACTTGTCATTTGTTCTTTATGTACACATAGTCTATGGTTTGGGCTTGGTGTAACTGTTGTGGTATGATGTCCTCACACTAGAAACTATTTCTGCAAGACTTTTTAGAATATTCTGATATTATCTAGAACTATATAGTGAAGCATAGTAGAGGATTCAAACGAGTCTCCTATGGCAGTATTAAGCCACAGCTAGTAGAAATCTTGCTGGATATAGTTAGAAATCAAAACTGGGACATATATGATAATTATGGGAATTGGGACAAATAGTGTATTTGGACTTTTGGCAATATACAGATAATTATATATCAATTTACGATTTGTCATATTCATTTCCCAGTTCTTGAAAAACCACATTCATTTTTTTGCCACATTGTATTTTGTATGTGTGTATTAGTTAATGTATCATCAATTAACCTGCAATTCATATTCTAATTCATTCATGCAATTTATTGTTATGATCTTCATGTAAAAAACATTTGTGTAATATAACATAAAGCTACTGCCCTCTGATGTAGACAGAAATGAAAGCTACAGCAGTAAGTGAAGCATTTATTTTTATATTAATTCATTTAGAAGACATTTTTATCTAAACATACAAAAAAGGAATGTTACAGCATAAGGAATTCCTCCTAATGTGAAAATAAAATTGCTGCAATACTGTTCTAAAATTGCATCACTTAAATTATAATAGAAAATCTCAACAAATTAACCTTTTTTTTCCTAAGAAAAAGTAATCATGTAATAAAATTAGGGCTATCAGTAAGAATGCTTGAGTCTGTTATATTGAAGCACTAACATGTGGTCCTAGAAACTTTCTATCTGAAGTCTTAAAGGGTTAGTTCACCCAAAAATGAAAATGAAGTCATTAATTACTCACCCCCATGCTGTACCAACCCCCTAAGACCTTTGTTCGTCTTCGGAACACAAATGAAGATATTTTTGATTAAATGTGACAGCTGGATCACTCCTCCATAGGCTCCCTAAGGGAATGAATCCTGACGGCCCAGAAAGTCAATGAAGAAAATGTTTAAATATTCCATGTCACAACAGTGGCTCAACTATAAGTTTATCAAGCGACGAGAATACTTTTTGTGCGAAAAAACAAACAAAAATAACGACTTTATTCGACTATTCCTTTTCTTCCTTGTAGGCCTGAAACGAGACTTCAAGAGATTTCCACGACGCGCACGCGCGAGAACTTAACTGAAGTAGTTGAAGGAGATCGCAATTCTCGCGCATGCGTCGTGGAAATCTCTTGAAGTCTCTAATTTTTTTCGTTTTTTTCAAAATTTTCATTTTTGGGTGAACTAACCCTTTAAGTTAAGATCTGCCAAGTTATTTTAGGATTTTTCTCAAATAAAACTGAAGCTGAAGACTTATCAAATCTAATCCTGAACACAAACTCATCAGAAACACAATCACAACACCTTAATAGCATTGCATGTCAAAATGAATCTCACACCAACTGGAGGGAGATTTGAACATAGAAACGCATATGTAATACCATTATTGTCATCAGAAATAAGATTGAGGAAGAGAAACTTGCATCTTCAGCTCAGAAAACTACGGCTGCATGTTAGTCTTTGAACTTCTTGTAGGGAAATAACGAAACGAAATTAATTGCATAACAAAGCATTTCAGAGATGCTCTCAGCACATTGTATGCATTTTCACTATTTTCATTTGTAGATTTTGATCTGACTGTGAGTAACAGGTAAACACACTCCTTTATTTGCTCCTGATGGTGGTCACGATCACTGCCACAGTCATGATGACGAGACCAATAGCAATGGAGGAGGAAAAGCAGATGTAGAATAAAGATACTCCTTCCTCATGATGATCTGTGTAGGTCTCACTGCGACGGTTCACCGCAGAATTAATCTCGTGCACACAAGTGAAGGAAACCGGTGGACTCACTTTCACATCAAACACACACTTTTCATTTGAATAACACAGTGGGTCCTTCAGTGTGTAGTTGTGTTCACCCTCCACTGACAGCTGGAAAGAGCTCTTAGTGAACCTCCTGCCAAATGAACACATCACTATCACATGCTCTGTGTCCTGCATCTGCCCATACACTGCGATGTTGGGCTCTGGGGCATCTGAAATAAAACACACCAACATGAGTTAACGTTAAAAACAGCATAAAGACTGTTTATTTTAAATGCGTGTTTAATGGCATCTTTTTACTAAGTACTATGAATAAAGGCAAGTATCATCACTGCTACTGATGTCAATATTAAACAGATTTTGAGTCCCGAATTTAGTTCTCTTTGGCCTCCTTTGCATATATATAACGATTCTCTGTAAAAAAAAAAAAGCAAAGCAAATCGTTCTGTTTTCCACCCGCGGTTCGGCATGCATTTGCACCACAGTTAATCTCAAATCTGACGGCGCATCTATAATATGGTTTGGTGAAAAAACAACAACAACGCGTAAAACAGACAGGCTGCATCCGAAATCGCAATTGTGTTTTTTTATGCAAGTAAATTCCATAGAGAGAAACTTTTTAATGACTTAACTCACACAGGGAGTGTTTGCCATTCCATTGACAGGATCTGATGGGGGGAAATAACACTAATGGAAACAATAGGAGCTTCACACCTTTAGTGCTTTGCCCTTAATTATGTCACTAATTTGAATCCATTATATCTATCCCTGCTATGTAGAAAAAGTTTTCCTAACACATTTCTCTAAACTAAATTCAATACTTTCAAAACAATGAAGGCATCATTCAAAACAGGCTTACATCACCACAAATTATCCACCACTTTGATTCAGCTAACTTTATTAAAATAAATATTATGAATGCTTGTTTTATCTTATTTGAAATCATTGTATGTCATCTTGAGGTTGAGTTTGGTTGAGAACCACTGCTATAGAAAGTGTCTATGGTGCTCATTAAGTAATAAATAGTGATGTTTCTGTAGTGAATAGTTGTGTTGTCTTACTTATTGGGTGGCAGAGGCCCCACTCTTCCTTTTCGAAATCATTTTCTGTGGAACACCACAGCAGACCATCACTCCTGCCATCCACAGTGCACTCGGCGTACACATCTCCATTAAACTTAAAAGGGAAATAGCATGGTTTCCCATTTGGATTACTAGCCATCTCTGCAGAACAAAGAGAAATGAAACAGGGAAATTAATACATATTGGATATTAATTTAACATTTTGGCAGCCATTATTATAAAGGTTTTAATGGCTGTTAGGTGAATGTTTGGTGGTCATACCTTGATATCCATGAGAACACAAATTTTCATTGGTCCCATAAATCAGCCAGTGACTCCAAACACCGTTTCCATTAAACAGCATCACATTTGGCTCAACATAATCTCCATAGTTCAAGTGCAGTGGATGTCCCTTCAACACAAGCAAGGTCTCATCTTTACACTCCCAGGTTTGTCCGGGGTTAGACTCATTGCAGGGCAGAAGGATAACTTTGAACCTGTCTTCGATCTTCTCTGCCCCCAAACAGAGACTAAAAGCGAGGCTGATGATTCGTGAAGAGGAAATCCATTGGAAACGCTGAGCTGTGAAAGATGCGTCGCATGGCGCAGTCAGCACTACAGTAGCACTCGCGGCATACACACATTTGTTGTGGTCCTTGTTGTAGATAAGGAAGGAGCTGGTACTGTCTGAATATATGAAACATTATATCAGACACTGTAATAGGCAGGACATACCATTATGAGATCAAGTGTCTATTAGAAAAATGTCTATTATTAATTAAAAGTAACACGGGTGGTTTGCTGAGTAGACGCTGCTTCATAATGAAAAGAATTGGAACATGTCTTTGGTGCAAAAGGCTTTCTTACAGCTCTTGCGATTTAAGGCTGATGTCTCAATACAATCTCAATACAAATGTTTTAGCATTTATTTGTTCATTAAATTACACATACATCATGGCCTTTGTGTATTTGTGTATTATAAGCATTATAAGAAGTGTGTGCATTCTTCCGGTGCATGTGTGAATCTATTGCATGTGTGAATCTATTGCACATAAGCTATTTCTGGATTCCCCTGTGCATTTGTGGATCTGTGTGCATCTATGAGAGGTATGATCATGTTTTCACTCAATATACAGTATGTCCTCATCAACTGTATCTAAATATCTCTGGATAGACATTATTATTGGTGGTGGTTGAGGAGATTCCCCCTTCCATATGTGAAGCGCTTTGAGGTCCCAGAAAAAGTGCTATATAAATGTAACAAATTAATATTATTATCTATTTTGAGTTGATAAAGTTGCATGTATGCACTGATAGATAACAGTTACAGTAACGGTTTCTGTTCAGATTGTCTGTAAATGAATTTACAGTTTGAATCGAAATGCCATCATCACTCCTTCAAATTCACTCTCCGGACTCTCTAAATGTGCTCAATTACACGCGGTTCTGTACCTGTAGGGAATTAGAGCTGTCCCTGAGTATACAAAGAGACACAAAATACACCTCCGATAGTTTTATGAAATAAAATAAGGTGCTTCATGAGCATTAGTTCAAGGTAGGGTATGGGATTTGCAAAACGGCCGGCCCGGCAGATTTTGAAAATACACAACTCAAAAGGTCCTACCTTCTTTCCTCCAACGCTGGCCCTGACTCCACCCACTCCACCCATTCGAAGAGGGGGGAGGGGGAAGGTTTGGTACGACCATTTGATTGACTTACTTACAGTCCAATGTTTCTATGCGGTCTTGGAAATGATTGGCTGGAGTTTTTCGAGTCCTGCCCGTTCCACAGATGATTAAATTGCTTAATTTTCATTTCAGTGCTTCTAACTCAGTGGCTGTAAGTGGGTTAGGAATAGGATTTTGAAAAAATGGTCAAAAAAGAAAATCACATTCCCCACCTTTCAGCTTATATCACTGACAGTCCAAGTTTAATCTAATTTTACTTTAAAAATAACTGACATTGCTGTTGAGCTTTGTAGTATTATGCTATTCATATTTTGAAGTGCTTTGTTTTCATTTTAATCATAGTATAACTTTTTAGAAATTGCATGTTTTTAACATTTTGTTTGATTCAGTATTCGGTTTTTTTCCAGTTAGTATTTTTAGTAGGCCTACTTCAACATCAATTTATTTCAGTTAATTGTGAAGACAACATTTCTAATTCTCCTTTATAATTATTCATCTTTACAATTATAACTACAATTTTCAATATTTATATTTTATTTTATTCAGCGTTAATTCAGTTAACAATGTTTTTAATCGTTTTTTTTTTAAGTTTCAACTGCTTTTAAGCAACTGATATTTCAAAGTTCGTCTTCATTTTATATAGTGCCAAAAAAAGAACGCTGGCAGTAAAATATGTAGATTAAAGTCATTAGATGATGTACCTGTCATTGAACGGTACTCAGGGTCACATGTTTTAGATGGCATTGTAAAAAAAAAAAAAAAAAAAAAAAAATTGACTTCTATTCTTGCACTTTAAAATATTTTTCAAATGCATACGGACAGAAAAATGTATAGATTAAAGTCATTAAGATAAAATATATGAAAAATCTCAAACTTAGCAATAATTCTATGGACTCCTATCTTTACAGTAAAATCTGAGGTAAAGAAATGTGATCTACTTACTGAAAACTGACCAAAGGACCAATAAAAGGACATAAAGCAGGTTCATTCTTGATGCAGTGTGGTCCAGGCAGACGAGCAAATGATGTCAGAGATCAAATTTAAATAAGGAATGACAAACTTTAAAATATCAAATTACAATGACAAATGAATGAATCAAGTAAATATGAAAATTGAAATAGCAAAAAAATAAATCTAAGTAATAATATCCAGAGTATCTAACAGATGAAGTTTGTGAAGATCAGAGTATAGAGAAAGAAGGGCTCAAAATGATTGAGATATCTGCAGAATGCAAGGAGAGAAAAAGGCAGTGTCTTCTGAATCTAAACATTTTATATGCTGTGCTTACATAACAGGAAGGAATTGGGAAATATATTGAAATTCTTTGTGCGGCTCTTGCAACTAGTACTGCACGATTGGAAATAAATGACATTGCGATATTTTGTTTTTCTGAAATAAAAACTTAATAACAATTTTTTTATAAATAAAAATTAAATAAAAAAATAAGAAATACATTTTTTTGTTTTTCTTCCTGCTTCCTGCTCTGCTACTGTTCGGACGCTCTTGCTTACCGCTCCGCACT
This sequence comes from Tiaroga cobitis, assembly GCA_030578255.1. Taxonomy (NCBI): domain Eukaryota; kingdom Metazoa; phylum Chordata; class Actinopteri; order Cypriniformes; family Leuciscidae; genus Tiaroga; species Tiaroga cobitis. The sequence continues at coordinate 34,731,301 of CM060598.1, read as the reverse complement.
TTGCTCTATCGCTTTTATATTTTTATTTTTATATTTTATCTCCTTTTATCACCTAATTTTAACTTCAGCTAATCAACACAGTGCTCAAACGCTTGGATTACTACAAAAAAAGCAGAATACTTTTATTCAACCAGCCTCCCACTGCTTACATTCTGGGGAAGAAAACACAACTGCCAACATTCTAAAGGATAAGAGAAAATGCCTCTTCTGGAAGCTACTTGCTGCACTAACTGCCACAGACTTTTACAAAGGATTGTAGCTCTTGAAACAAAGTTACTTGTGGGACCACCAAACCAGACGGAACACACAACAGAGCTTCGTCATGGATGCCCTCAGCCTACAGCCGGTGAGTCCCATGAATCTAGTCCTCCTCGACAGGCCATACTGAGTGTAGGGAAACAAGCCGATCGACTTACAAATCTGTGGCACAAACAGGGAGCGAGACCCAAAGGCACTCGAGACATCAGATTGTCACAAGCATCACATATTGCCGCAGTAGCCTCCTCTACCCCAGATACGGCTCTGACAAGGATTGCAAATACTGGTCACCTACCACCGCCTATACATCTTGAGAACAGATTTGAAGTATTAGTGAATGTAAATGAGGAATCCCCAAACGTGATGAATGAGTTTGAACAAAGACTGAATCAGCCAGTAGCTAACACTGATGCTAACTGGCGCTCAAGGTCAAGCAGATAGCGTCACTCAGCTCAGAGCGCAGCCGAGCACAGGACTCTGATAGTGGGTGACTCCATTTTCAGAAACATTATTAGCAGGGATACAACTACGTGCTGCCTTCCACAAGCAACGACTTCTGATGTAAACAGGGAACTTGAGAACATTCTGATGAAACATAAGACTGCAAATCGACTCATCATTCATGTGGGGAAAAATTATATTCATAAAGAGCAGTCAGAACTCATTAAGAAGGATTTCAATGAACTTTTTGAAACACTTAAAAGACTGAAAGGACAAGCATTCATCAGTGGACCACTCCCAGTAAGAGGAACAAACAGATTTTCACGGTTGCTTGGGCTTAATACATGGCTCCAAAAAACCTGCAATATAAAAGGAGTAAACTTCATTGACAACTTCAATCTTTTCTGGAGTCAGAGGCAACTGTTTCAACAGGATGGCCACCACCCAAACAAACTTGGTTCAAGAGTACTAAAAGACAATATCTACTTCTACCTCAATCATCCTTCTACAGTGTATGCCAATACACTCAACCTGAATGGCACACACACACCTGGACACAGTATGAATGACCACAGGACTTCACTTCAGCACCTGGATGGACATGCGGTTGACACGTCAAACAAGGACAATGATAACACCACTCAATGATAACAGCCTCTGCTCACGGACACAATCTCAGCTGAGCCCTGCCCACAGAGCTCACCACAGACAGACTGTGACATACTAGAACTGCTTCAACATTCAGCACCCAAGGACGACTTGCTGGAAAACCAGGACAGCGTTTACAGCCTCCAATAACACCAGAGAAACAGCCCCCTCCAGCCTTTACCCTATCACCAGACACGTTATCCCTATCTTCAGCATCTCCACAGCATCTTCTGTGTTTCTCAGAGAAAATGGAAAAACTGGTGTCTGCTGGAACCAAACTATCTGCAAGCCCCCACACATCAACTAAAAAAAGTCAGGCCCCAAAACCACGAAAACTGGGGACCAAAGGTTTTTTGGGGCCCTTGGGATGTTTTGATATGCACTGACATTTGTGCTTTTTTCAGTTATTTATAAACATATGAATGGCAAAGGTGTAAATTCACTCTATATAGCACACACGGGGCTACCATAATATGTTAGCAACATGCATGTACATGTTTGTATTTTTGAGAGAATATTATTTATGCGTGGTTATTGAAAAAACTAAAAATAAAAGTTTCTGAAATAAGGCCACAAAACACATATTGATTATTTCTTCACAAGACTTTTGAAAATTGTATCACATAGTCTAGAATATTTGCTCCAAAACTATGTGAGAAACATCCTGACTACTTATTCAGATAAGTCAATAAAGTCTTTTAGAATGTGTATGACGTGTTTTGTTTGAGAAAGCTTTATGCGAGGAGGCTTGATCTCTCATTAGTATGTATCCATTTCACACCTGAGAAAGACAAAGACCCTCCCATAATGGCCCTATTAGGTGCTATCAGGCCATATCATTATGAAGAGCCTTGCAGAAAGAATGAGGAGATTTAAAAAAGAATGGCTTTTAGATTGTTTGGATTTATTTACAACACACACACACACTGCTTAGAATAAGTGAACACACCCATGCTAAAGTTGACTAAAAAGAGGAATAAAAAATCGTAATGCCTTAATTAAAAAAAATGAGGAAAACTCCAACCTTTAGGGACATGAATAATGTCCTTGAATTCTTTGTGAATGAAAAATTTATCACAAATAATTAAATGTTCTTCTTTAAAATACAGGGTGCATACGTCTGGACACATCTATCACACACCCTTCACCATATAGACAAGGTTTTATTTCAGTTCAAAGTTAGAGTTGGAAAAATCTTGAAAAGAAAATTGTCTTTTCCATAAATGTCTTAGTTTGATCATACATATTTCAAAGTTGAGGATTCATTATTTTGATTTAGCTTGGATTGGAACAAACACTAGACTATAACATCTTAGTTGATTAGTTTATTGACAAAATATACTATATATTTAACATATGAGCAGAAACTCCTAACAAAGCTTATTTGATGTCTATTTTAGAGTAAAAACTTTATACTCTATCCAAAACTAGTCAACAAAATGTCTTTTATTTCGTCTATAACAGTGCGTATCTGTGCGTTCATTCATTCATTCATTCATTCACACACACACACACACACACACAGAAACATGATTCACATTTAAACAGTATGCTATTTTTCCGTTTACAGACACTAACGTTATTCTATATCGCGATTAGAACAAAGCACAAGCATAAAACACTTACACACTTCTCAGCTGAATCTGTTGCTCCTCCTCGTGGTGAAAATAAACCAGCACTTGTTCTGAGGTAGGTAAATGTCCCAGGATTGTTCCTCATAGCCGCTCAAGATGACAGTAGATTAATCTGACTAAAAAATATAGTGTGTTTTCAGAGTTTATGGGCGTTAACGCGTCTCAATGTGGTGCTTCACGTATTTGCGTTTGAATAGCGCGTGCTCTCTGTGGGCGTGTCACATTACCGGAGATAATGAGCTGAGAGAAAGATAATTAGAATGGCTGACACGTCTCTCTTTTTATATAGATTACATAAACGGAGAATATTTATTTTAGTTTTGAATCGGATCATTTAAAAGTACAAACTCAAATGATTTAAAAGATATATTGCTCATGTCTGGGTGAATAGTATTTGCTGAGTTTTGTTGAAGATTAGAGACGTGCTCCAGGAAAAAAGTTCATGGTGACTGAGAGGCAGAACGCACACCCTGTTTATATTCTTTATTTTACAAAAGCACAATATTTTATTTCGATTGTATGTGGGCACATAAAAAAGTAGACATTTAACAGATTATTTTCTCATATTTCTTAACTCTATATGAACAGAAATGATGGTAGTACTTTAAGTCTATTTTTCTGCTATGTGAAAAAAACGAGCAAAACGCGCCGGCGCGTTTCTGGTCCCCAGAGGGTTAATACATGGCTCCAAAAAACCTGCAATATAAAAGGAGTAAACTTCATTGACAACTTCAATCTTTTCTGGAGTCAGAGGCAACTGTTTCAACAGGATGGCCACCACCCAAACAAACTTGGTTCAAGAGTGCTAAAGGACAATATCTACTTCTACCTCAATCATCCTTCTACAGTGTATGCCAATACACTCAACCTGAATGGCACACACACACCTGGACACAGTATGAATGACCACAGGACTTCACTTCAGCACCTGGATGGACATGCGGTTGACACGTCAAACAAGGACAATGATAACACCACTCAGCCCAAACAGCCTCTGCTCACGAACACAATCTCAGCTGAGCCCTGCCCACAGAGCTCACCACAGACAGACTGTGACATACTAGAACTGCTCCAACATTCAGCACCCAAGGACGACTTGCTGGAAAACCAGGACAGCATTTTACAGCCTCCAATAACACCAGTGAAACAGCCCCCTCCAGCCTTTACCCTATCACCAGACACGTTATCCCTATCTCCAGCATCTCCACAGCATCTTCTGTGTTTCTCAGAGAAAATGGAAAAACTGGTGTCTGCTGGAACCAAACTATCTGCAAGCCCCCACACATCAACTAAAAAAAGTCAGGCCCCAAAACCACGAAAGCCTGCGGGCCCAGCTCGCTCTCCGCTTGTGAGAGCTCTTCGGCCTCTGCAAAAACGCCAGGGCCAACACCCTCCTCCATCGGCTCGAGGTGAACCAAAAACAACTGATACCAGCTCTCAGTGATATGTGCCGGGTCCCTGCTATGATAACAGTAACTTTCTCAAATGTTTACAGAACAAGCGGGAACCCAGTGTGCCTGTATCTTTCTCTATTGCTGTTCGATTACATGATAGAAAGTCTAAGGCCTTCAAAAGGTGTACAGCAAACCCATCTAATCTGGTGCCTATTGCACGCCAAACTAAGACAAAAGTAACAAAAACTAAGACTGTTAAGTAGCACTTTTAAACATCCGCTCACTTAAAAATAAATCACTTCTAGTCAATGACTTAATAACCACATACAACCTGGATTTTATGCTTCTAAATGAAACTTGGCTAGAAGACAGCTGCAGTGGAACAGTCCTCAATGAAACATACCCTCCTAACTTTACTTTTATGAGTGTCTGCAGAGCTGCTAGGAGAGGAGGGGGAGTCGCTGCTCTTTTTAAAGATGTCTATCAATGTAAGCAAACATCATTTGGTAACTACCTCTCTTTTGAATATCTGGGTATTGTGTTAAAAGGTGCCCCACGTATTTTACTTATCATTATTTACAGGCCTCCAAAATACTCTCCAGCCTTTGCTGAGGACTTTACAGAACTGTTATCAACAATTTCCTCAGAGTTTGACTGTATTGCTATTACTGGAGATTTTAACATTGACATAGATAATGCAGAAAACAATATGGCAAAAGAAATCAAAACTGTTTTAAAAACTTTTGATCTGACTCAGCATGTACATGGACCCACACACAATCGTGGACACACTCTAGATTTACTTATCAGTAAGGGTTTAAACATCTCATCGATTGTTATTAAGGATGTAGCACTGTCTGATCATTTCTGTATTTTCTTTGATATATTGATCTCTCCTGCCATTGAAGCTAGATCTGTGTCTGTCAAGAAGAGATGCTTAAATGAGAACACTAGTGTGCTATTTATGAAGGCTATATCTTTAAAACCAAGCATATCTGCTGACTTCATATCTGTTGATTTTCTCCGTGATTATTTTAACTCAAAGGTTAAAGGTGTAATAGATTATATTGCTCCTGTGAAAGTCAGGAAGAATAGTGGTAGACAAAAAGCACCTTGGAGAAACACAACAGCTGTGCAAAATATGAAAAGAACATGCAGAAAAACAGAGCACATGTGGCGGAAGACAAAACTTGTAGTCCATTATAACATCTACAAAGACAGCATCCATGCTTTCAATATGGAACTAGGCAAAGACAGAAACAATAGTCTCATATTGCAGAGATGTCCGCACTCCGCAGAGATGCAAACAGACACATTTTGCTACAAGACCATGTAATAAATTCTAAGAAAACACACCCGGTCAATGAAGATCTTACATTTGAAAATAATCAAACATATCAGAGATTTGTCTGATGACTCAGAATGACAGTTGACAGATGTAAACACGATAACTTAAACGTGATAAGAAGGTACACAGCTCTTCATATCAGTTATAAATGTTATGAATATTATTATATGGCGTATATAGCCTAAATGTTGCACACGCAGTAAGGCGAGCCATATGACTTCTCCACGCTTTCTCTCTATAGCGTACTACTATTGTGTGAGTCTGCTAATGAAAGTGAGACTTCTAATGAAAGTAACTAATCACAAATTACTCTTTACATTGTATTTAAAGTAGCGTATCAGTTTACGCGATTCATTAAAAAATATCGTTTTCTCGTGTCACTTGCCATGATCTTTCTCTCTTAGACACGGGCATACCCAGAGAGAGTAATTTGCATCACAGTGAGGCAATCATCTCTTCCAAATAAAAAAAGCCTTCAATACAATATCAAGTTTTTTAGACAGTTGTGTAAAATAAGATAGATGAGCATATCTGTCACGAACTGTTGAGGATCCAAATGCAGTATTTATTTAAAGGGTTATCCACAATCGTAATCCAAATCCAGGCAAGGGTCATACACAATCACAACAAGGCAGGGAACACGGTCAAAAGAGTAATCCATGGAACAGGCAAGAAATCCAAAAACCAAGAGACATGAAACCAGGGAGAATGCTCGTAATTGCAGTGTAACACTAAACAAGACTTCGCAGATAATGAATGCGAAAACCAGGCTTATATGGGGTGAGCTAAACAAGATAATGAGACACAGGTGAATGTGATAATGGAGGAAGAGTCCGGGCAGTGAGTAATGGGCATAGATAGTAAAAGAAATGGACACAGCGACCCCATAGACTTCAACGGAGAAAAGTGAAGTCAATTAGAAGCACTGACTTCCTGATTGCCAAGCGAACTGCGCAGGCTCAAACTGAGCTGGACGACGTAGATGTGACGTGACCAACCTGTCTGACAGTTGTACGTCTTCTAGTAGCGGTGCCAAAGGGAATCTGAATCATTCCCTTCCGAATCTTGCAGAGCCGGAGATCGTGAGTATTAGCTGTCCATGAGCTCGTAGCAGGAGCAACTTTACAACTCTCTATGGGCTTCTCCCTTGACTTTATGCCTCCACGTCCCCCCGATTGTGTGCGAGCTTCTACTTCTGTCTATACGGTAATTTCTGTATTCTGCGACAGAGAGTGCGCGAGACGATTGCGTGTTATGACGCGATCGTTAGCCTATTTTTACAAAAACTGCTTCTACGGGGCCATAACGTAAGATACAAGGTAATGGAGCCTTTTGTACATTGTCGTGTTTCTTTAGAAATAAACAATGGACAAATGGAGTCTTTAAACGCCTCAGATGTAAAGTTATTCGCTGTCAAAGTGACGCCAAAATGAATGGAAGTCAATGGAATGCTAACAGCAGGTGAAGGCTTGTTAGCCAATGGCGGCCCCCGGGGAGACTCCAGTTTCCCTTGATCTTAGTGCTGCGTTCGATACCATAGATCACACAATACTCTTAGATCGACTACAAAATTACACTGGTGTTCAAGGACAAGCATTAAGCTGGTTCAGGTCATACTTATCTGACCCCTACCATTTCGTCTACTTAAATGGAGAAAAATCGATCATAACTTTGGCAAACTATGGAGTGCCGCAGGGATCTGTGTTAGGCCCTTTATTATTCTCAATATATATGCTGCCACTTGGTAATATTCTAAGGAAACATGGAATTAGTTTCCATTGTTATGCTGATGACACTCAAATATATATTTCATCACGGCCAGATACGCTAAATTATCCAAATTGACAGATTGTGTTAAAGATATAAAAGATTGGATGACGCGTAATTTTCTTTTATTAAATCCAGACAAGACAGAGGTAGTACTTATCGGTTCTAAAACCCGTCCACAAAACCTTTCACAGCACGACTTTAACATAGTAGGATGCACTGTTACTTTATCCGCTACAGTAAAAGACCTGGGTGTTACATTAGACTGCAACTTGTCTTTTGAAAAGCATATTTCATATGTTTCAAAAACAGCCTTTTTCCACCTTAGAAACATTGCTAAGCTACGTAATATGCTATCAGTCTCTGATGCAGAAAAGTTAGTTAATGCATTCATGACCTCGAGACTAGATTACTGTAATGCTGTATTAGCTGGTTGTCCTGCATCTTCAATAAACAAGCTACAGTTAGTCCAAAATGCAGCCGTTAGAGTTCTTACTAGATCAAGAAAATATGATCGTATAACACCGATTTTATCATCACTTCATTGGTTACCTATAAAGTTCCGTATTAATTACAAGGTATTGCTTTTGACTTATAAAGCTCTAAATGGTTTAGCTCCAGTCTATTTAACGGATCTTCTATCGCCTTACAATCCATCGCGCTCTTTAAGATCACTAAATTCGAGGCTTCTGGTCATTCCTAGGATATCCAGATCCACCAAAGGAGGCAGAGCATTTTCACATTTAGCTCCGAAGCTCTGGAATAGCCTTCCTGATATTGTTCGTTGCTCAGACTCGCTCTCCCAGTTTAAAACTAGACTGAAGACGCATCTATTTAGTATTTAGCCAGGCATTCATATACATTTTTTAACTTACAGTAATTGTAAATTCGGCCTCTAGTTCATAAACGCCAGAGGAGAACTGGCCCCCGACTGAGCCTGGGTTCTCCCAAGGTTTTTTTGGTTCCTTGCCACTGTTGCCTTTGGCTTGCTCAGTTGGGGATATTCAAATTAATTAACCAATCATACCATTGATCAACTCTACCAAACTTGGATGTCTTTTTTCCAGTAATAAACAAACATTGTTAAGTTGTTTTGATTGATACCGTGAAGCTGTTTTGATACAATCTGTAGTGACTTGACTTGACTTTCCGGCTGATGGATTACCCCCTTGGTAATGGGAGATGTAGTTTGTGAGGGAATGACAATAGTCTGATGTGGAGTGCCCTCTGGTGGCTCTCAAGGGCACTCCAGCTGGTGACCGTTACAATATCCATGTACTGCTGTTGTCTGATATTCATTTTAATTTATTTTACTTTTTCTATGTGCAGTATTGTTCAGTTGTGCTTGTCATTTATCTGTATTTCGTCATATTAAAATATAAAATAAGAGTCTTTAAGAGCCTTTGGTATCAAAATCCCGGCCAGAAAATGGGCCCTACTGCACACCATTGCTGAAAAACACAAACCCTACTTAGTAGTCTACACCTTACACAGATGACTTAACTGGCCATATCTGCTGATAAAACAATTTTTCTAGAGGCGTGTTTTTTAATTTTTTATGACTGCTGCAAAAGATGTCGGTCAAACATGTCCGTTACATAGAAAAACAATGGGGAAAAAACGTGCAGTGGAATGGTAAAAACCCCACTTTCTCTGTGAAAATGAACGGCACACTTGCGACTGCCGCGTCCCGAGTGTGCACTATTTTTCGCGGGGACGTTTATATAGTATGTACTGGAACAGTGGATTGCGGCTTTTAAATTTGGATTTATTCTTGCAAACTATCTGTAGTTGTCAGCAAAACACTATAACGCCTCAAATGATGCCTTCTTCAACTGTCGATGTCCGCTCTGTGAATGAAAGAGCTGCCTGAGCCCTGCTTTCGCCTCTGACACGGAGAGCAGACGAGATGACAGCGTGAACGGCAAAATGCAAACATAATAGGGAATATAGTGCATCACCAAAAATATATATAGGAACATATTGCCAAATTTTAGAGAGTCTCTTTGATAATTCTGCCCAATCAGATGGAGCTGTAACCAGTGTGCATGAGGTGTCGGCCCAAAGACGGGTAAGATTCTCCGGGGCCAGAGGGGGACAACCTAAGCCAGGGCTTCACCGCCACTGGGCACCTGCCCGATAGAGAAGGGAGGTGTAATCTGTGAGAAGGGAGTGGATGTGATTCTTCTTTTGGGCCAAGAGCATCAGAGAGGGGACTGTAAGAAATTGTAGTCTGCCTCGACCCAAATTCCACTCCAAAGTATATTTTAGTATAAGCCCATCCCCAAAATGGCTTAATTATCATGGAGATGAAGGAAGAGAAGTTATATTGTTTCTTCACCATTTGGGTTGATCACATCATGAGCAAATGGTCATCATCAATTGTAGAATGGGAATGGGTGTGGGACACAGAGAACCTTCTCAGACAATGGGGTGTCTCAACTTCATTAACATACAGACCACAGCTGGTACAACAAGAACAACTTCATTTACATTAAGAGTGGTAAACTGTAACAGGATAAAAGGTTTGAGATTTGGATGTTCTGGGTTCATTCTGATGCCGGTGAACCCAAGGTGCTTTGTGTACCTTGCCACTGTTATGCTGTAATCAACTGATTTTTGAGATCTTTGACGTCCACATAATTTTTTTCTTACAGTGAGCTAATAAAATATGAACTCAAATCAATATTTTGTGTATAATTATTTGTCATCCGGGACTCACTCTCGTTTCATATAATTGCAGCTGCTGCCATTTTGCAATGGGGTTTTGTATACTGGAATGGATTATAAGATAACAAACAGGTAAGATTTTAAAACAGTTTCATCTCAAATCAATATCTCTTATCCCCATAATTATTTATGTGGTGAAATGCTGTGTAATAAGTGGTATAACTGTGCTGTATCCCTTAAATGTACATCTAGTTTGAACTTGCCGCTTGAGCTTTGCGTTTCAAGACCTAATAAGATATTTCTACTCAAATCAATATTTCGTGTTGATTTATGTGGCAAGTATAGCTGTATATAAGCAGGATAATGTACATCTAGCCGGTTTTTATCCCAGAATAAACCCCTTCAGAGTGATGCAAAGCTCTTTGACTTTGCATCGGGGTCCTGATCACCCTGTCAGGGTTTATTCTGTGATAACAACTGGCTGGATGTACATTATCCCTTACATAACAATAGCCATAATATTCTATTCTATTAGTTCTACCCGTTACAAAAGCTCTTGCACTTTATCTCATTCTCCTTTAGGCTATTCAAGATGCTCAAGTAATTACAACATTGTATAGCGATCTGTAGGCTAAATCTCCATGATGTACTTGTTGATATTAGAATGTATTTTCTAAAATTTTAAATGTAATTAGATGGCAAGCCTGAAACAGATCACAGCAATAGGCCTACATAATATCAGTAATCAGCAACATGGTAAAAATGCGTGCCGGTGTTGTGCCGAATTCTGTGACCCTAGTAGGCATTGTATTGCGCTAATCCAACCTACTCATAATTCCAATCCTATCCCCACCGTCACTGTAAGCCTTGGCCGCGAGAGCAGCCGAGAACTTACAGGCCTTGGATGGGTGGGGCGGATGACCCTGTCAGGTGGCAGCACTTTGCTGGCATAACTACACAGCAACTGCACGCTCCACCTGTGGGATCTCCACGTACCCCTTTGACCCTTTCGCCTTTGAGGGTAGTGAGAGCGGAGGAGGCAGAAGAACGGCTTCAGGCAGTAAAAGGGGCCTTCCACGTCTCCGTTACCTCCTCATGCAATCTGTTACCTTAAATTATATGTTTATCTCTGTAAAGCTGCTTTGAAACAATCCATTGTTAAAAGCGCTATATAAATGAAGATGACTTGACTTGACATGCACTTCCGGGAAGAAGGGCACTGGAGCAGGAAGATGCTGTTCAGCGTGCCCCGCCCCGAGATACCAATCATCCAGCCGCGAAAAAGGAACCATTTTCTCGTTTTTCTACTTTCAATATTAAATAAAAAAACAAATGAACACGGACCAACAGAATGCGTAGTCAAGTTTTTTATTTTTATTTATTTTTTATTAATAGAATAGAATAATCTGTTTTAGTATTAATGGGTAAAGTGTTGCCAAAAAAAGATATCTCTGTAAAGCTGCTTTGAAACAATCTATTGTAAAAAGCGCTATATAAATAAATGTGACTTGACTTGACTTCAGTCGAGTCCTAACGTAGGCTAAATCAGCATCTTCACAGCAAGGGAAATGAGTTTGACTAACCGGCACAGCCTTTATATTGTAGCTACAACAGACAAATTAAATTAAGCAGAATAACTTTTTTTATACCATGGTCTGGGTGAATACTCGATTCTGATTGGCTGCAGGGTGTCCGTTAAAAAGTGATAGAGGACTAGTAAAGGAGTTCTGGTGAAACTGACTGTTTACCGTTCGAAATTAATAAATAAATGCGCTGCCTACAACAGTTGTGAGTAACCATAGCAACAGGCAGGCAAAGTATCCGTTAACAATTTGCTCTATCAGAACAAACATCTAACGTTAGTTAGATATTACATAGCCTACTAATACAACAATGAGCGACTTCATTATTTCTTTTAACATTTATGGAGAATATGACAACTTTGACGACTGGGATGCTGCTGAAGAAAGAAAAAATGTAAATAAAACGGAGATTGATCTGATTAATTTATTGCCCTCAATAAGCCCAAATCGCTGGAGCGCAGAAGTAATTGTTTTTGTTTTGATTGTTGTTTGATTAATTGTTTTATGTGTAATAAAAAAATAACTATGCCTACCTTTGTGTTTCATGAAAAAAAATGCATTTTTGAACCTGAAGGGTTCTACAAGCTGAGCGGACTATAAATATCTCCGGTTGCTAAATAAACCGTCAGGCAAGTTATTATTTGTAAAAACTAGAGATTTAGCCTAATTAAAATATAAACTAATGTTTTAAAAACGTTTTATTTGGCAAGTGACCATGGTATAAGCGGGTTAATGCCCTTCGAGGTGTCCGTTGTAAGGTTTTAATGGACTTCGGCGGAGGCAACCGTCCTCCGCTGCACGTCGGCCGGTTTACACCTCGCCGTCGTCCATTAAAACCTTACAACGGACACCTCGTCGGGCATTAACCCTTACATATGTTTGGTTGACTGTTTTATTTTGATAATAAAAAGGCTGTGATGTCAAGTTAGCAATGCCAGAAGTGATCTGATAATATTTGTGTGAGCGCGCGATGCGCCGGCGCCATCACTAGGATTTGTTCCTCAGCAGGGGAAATAACTTAATACTCAGTCATTTATAGTCATACAGATGATATGACATCATTCGAAAGAGTAAAATGTATATTTTTATTTGTGTACATTCCAAATGACTACAAATGTCTTTGAAAAATAAAGAAAACAACATGCTTTAGCGCATCTCGGTCTCCTTGAACATCTTCCTGGCGCACACCAAAAATGAACCAAAATACAGCAAATAGCCTTCTTAGCGCACCTACTTTTTAAAGTCAACATTTAGATTATTTGAACGAAGGTAAATGCATTATATAGGCCGAAGTCACTTTGGAATAAAACACCATGTTTCATGATAAAAAACGTGACTTTAGTTTACAGTCCGGAAAATACGGTAGGTTATAGCTAATTATTTCACGGACCCCCCTGGCACTTGAGAACTGCTGGTCTACACCAGTCTATGGTCTACACAGAAGAAAGCCCTGTCTAGGCTCTTCCCCGGTATACGGGTCGTGTCAAGCCATAAGTCTGGTTGTTTGATAAGAAAAAGATGAAATGTAGTAGTTGCAATAAACGCGTTAAGAATCCGTACAACTGCAGCAGCGGAGGACTATCATTCTGCTGAGCAGAACTGGGGAAGAACTGACAATGGAACAGTTTGATCTTCGGCTGACAAATCAGAGGAAAGGGGCGTTTCATTCCCACCTACGTGTAGAAATCGAATATTTAAGATGTTTAAAAATGTTTCTACCTAAAAACGAAAAATCAAGCTGAAAACTTGTTTTTCGCTTTTTTGAAAAAATTTAAAAACGAAAAAAGAACTGTTTACTCGTTTTTCTACTTTCAATATTAAATCAAAAAACGAATGAACCCAATGTACACGGACCTCTGTGCTGGACTAACTGGGTCACGGCTAACTGTTAGTTTGACTGCTTCTATTGTTCTTCTCATTTGTAAGTCACTTTGTAAAAAAACGTCTGCTAAATGATTAAATGTAATATGTAAATGTACAGTAGAAGTTTGTTTCTCCTCTTCAGGTCTGTTCTTCTCTCTTCAGATCCATGTAGTCGTTGTCTGTAACAGTTGTGGTGTTGATGATGGAGTCTGTGTTAACAGACGTGTAGAAAGAGTTCACTGGGTTAGTCTGTGTGTGCTGGAAAACCACTGGAGCTGAAGACTGATCAAATCTAATCCTGAACACAAACTCATCAGAAACACAGTCAGGACACTAAACCTCATCAGATCATCATCACATCAAGGACAAATGTGATTATAATATGTATTCATGCCAGAGCTGTCTTCAAAAGCATTGCATGTCAGAATGCACCTCAAGATTTTAAGAAACACTTCCAGGAAACTATATTGAGCTCTGACTATAGGCCTGATGTGTGAAGCCATTAGTCTTCAGCAATAAGATTGAGGAAGAGAAACTCTGTTCATTGACTTCGTCTTCAGCTCAGATAACTAAAGCCTGTATGTTAGTCTTTGAGCTTCTTAAGAAAATAATGAAATTAAATCCATAAAGCATGCGCAGCAAGCACATTGTGTAAATATTTTCAGTTTTAGACTTTTATCTGACAGTGGTCATCAGAACTTTCATAATATTCATTGCTCCTATAAATAAGTAAACTGTTACACTGGTTAAACACACACCTTTAGCTTTACTCCTGATGGTGGTCAGGTCACGATCACTGCCACAGTCATGATGAAGAGACGAACAGCAATGGAGGAGGAAAAGCCGATGCAGAATGAAGATACTCCTTCCTCATGATGATCCAAGACTGCATGGAAATGCAATGACAGGCAAAAAGAAGTTTTGGCTTGTATGCATTGAAATATACAGTCTCATACAGACGCCTACAAAGATCAGCTCTATTACATTTTAAAATAGCTAATTATACACCCCAAACATCACCAGATGAGGAAGAAAGAAAGGTAGAGAGAAGGCGGCATATAAAAATGTTTCAAAATAGGAAAATGCAAACACATGTCAATATTGTATCATCTAGCAGGGATGTAACATCTAAACATCCTAAAGCAGAGATGCATTTGTTTTACCTGAGCGCTTGTAAGTGTAGGTCTGGGTGCGCATGTTTATGTAATCTCCATTAGAATGAACCTCACGCTCACAGGTGAAGGAAGCAGGTGGACTCACAGTGACCATATACACACACGTTATTCTAGTATCTGAAGAAGTGCAATCAACTTTATCCTTGGTGTAGTTCAGTTCACTCTCCACAGACAGCTCAAAAGGCTGTATCCACCGACTGTATCCCCATTCAAACATTCGGTCAAATACGCACACCACTATGACTCTATTTTTCTCTCTGTCTTCCATCTGTTGGTACATTGTGATGTCAAACAATGCCTTATCTGAAACACAACAAATCAACATGCTGGTGAAATATGAACATGTTTCAAATTTCTGCAGCTCAAATTGTGTGCATCTTCAACTAATGCGCTGGCACTGGATATTTAAATAATAGCTGCACACATTTTGAAACATTATTTATGTTCATTTATATCACCAGTCTAGCAAAAATAACTTACATAATAATGTACAAAACATAATTTAATAATCAAGTATCGTGTCGTGTGCAAAAAGGAAGCCATGATGCAATGTCATTGTTTTGAGGAAAGTAATTAATATTGTTTTTAAATTACTTCCAGTGTATGGTTTACTAAAAAACAGAATCATTTCAACTTAAAACACGGCAGTTGTGAGATTAGGTTTTTCTTAAATTGTATTTCAATGACTTTTAATACAGTTAGAGAATGGAAAAAACTAGAAAATTAGGATAAAAAGGAGAAATTAGATCATACTAGTATCCACAGAGTAATAATCTGGCTCGTCTTCGTATTCCTGGCATTTCTCTGGATAAAACAAATAACAATAGTTTATTTTTAATGTATGATTTATTACCTGTACATATTGTGAAGTAAAACGCGGGAGAAAGCAATGTACTTACGTAAAGCGACCATTACAACCAGCAAAAGGACCTGAAAAAGAAGCTTCATCGTGCCTCAAACTATTGTGCAACACACTACACTGGGTGGGTGCTTCTCAATTCTTATTTGTGCATCCTTCGTTTCCTTTCCTTTCCTTTCCTCGCGTCTCAGCTCCACCCCCTGTAGGATATGAGGGAAGGACGCAAGGAAAGAAAAGGAGGACGAAGGAATCGAATGAACGCTTTTTTATACATTGGAATACTTGATCAATCGAGCGTCACTTCACAGCGTCATCAGCTTTGCTCAAAGGATCTGCCCTTATGTTGTATTAATTTGGTTATTTAAGAAATGCATAATAAATAATAAGATACCCTGTTGAAATATGTGAGATGTGTGGTTTATATAAACTGCAAAGGTAAAGTATACATTCAAATTATTGTGACCGATGTGAAGGGGGAGGAGACTTTATACGTCACTGATTCTTGAGATAAGGGACAAAACGTCCCATATCAAAATGTCGCAATTTGCCTTAAAAAACAATAAATTATTTAATTTAACCCTTTGATGCGCAAGCTATGGATACCCCCTCTAATGCACAACATGGGTCTAAAAAGACCCGTATTCATTTCCTGTTATTTCATGCATGGCTCTGCATTTTTTTTGTTTCACCTTTTGAAATCACTTTATTTGAGCATTTTATATTTCATGATCTATAAATTTCATGATTTATGAATTTTCAAAATATCTTGTTTTCAATGATCACAAATTCATATTTTAATATTTCATAGGTTTTGTGTAAATACATCAAGTTTACACACATGGGTCTAAAATGACCCATCTATGCAAGCGTGATAAAACAAAACAATAAAGAACACTTTTTGTTAAAATAACCATTGTCACAGTTGTTTAGATCAACACATTTACTGTAACACTTGAAATATGTTTATTGGCCACTTTGTCACGCATAACATACATATAACCGATAACACTGAAATTGAACTGTAGTGTAGTGCAACTGTAGGGGGATCTCCCCACCACCAATGTGCAGCATCCACCCGGATGATGCGACAGCAGCCATAGTGCACCACACGACGGCTTATGTGACCGATAGCATTGATTTATGACCATTTATAAAAATTAATATGGAGGTACTGCCCAGGTAAGGTTTCTGCCCAACAGCGCCAATATATACTTGTATATATAACTTTTTATTGCAACTTTTATTTTGTTGACCTAGCTAACATTAGATAAAATAAAATATGTCGACCGCAAGCTAGCTAATAGTATTGGACATGTTTCTCTTTTGCACTAGTAATGGATTTCAAGGTCAAGGTAACCTTAGCCTAAACGTTCACATTTTAGGCTATATCTAGATGTCTTTCACAAAATATCAAATATTTTCTGTGACAAAAAAATTATTAAATAAAACTTACATGCATGAAATATACAAAAGTAGCCGTGTTGAATTGTGAAATGTTTGGCAGGTGAATAGTTTTCTGCAGTAAATATATTTATACTATTTATAAATATCAAAGGTCCCTATATGGGTCATTTTTGACCCATGTGTGTAAAATGTATGTAGAAATACAAAAACCGTGTTTGTTTATTAAGTAAGAAAGGAAAAATAAAAATAATGATTTGTGGAAATCAAAAACAAGATATTTAATGAATACCTGGATTAATAAATGATAAAATACATTTCTTTCAAATATTCAGCAAAGAAACATGAATATTTCATGCATCTTATTTCATGTAAACAGGATTAGATCGCGGCTTTATAAGCGGAGGTGATACGCGAAGTCTTTTAACGCAGCGCGATAGTGTACTTTTTGAGAGATATAATTTTTCTCATGACTCGTGAGGATGTCGTTTACATCAATTATTTTTTGGAAACGCACATTAAATGTTCGACTCGTCGGAGTCGGCCTTTAATAACAGCACAAACTGTGTGCAATGTCCTGATATTATTTGCGAGTGGCTCTTTCCTTTAAACTATTGGGGATGCGGAGAACTTGATAAGTGCTGTCATTCACAAAGTTTACCCTGGCGCTCAAGCAGTTTTTAGGGTGTTTTTTGTGGCATTTCCAAGCCAGTTTAGACCCAAGGTTGTAGGATATAGCAGGGTTTTTTTTTACCAACGCAGGTATATTATAAATTTTAATGAAGATCATGCAATCATGAACATGCCGATTAATATGACACAGATATGTCCCTCAGGTTTCACTAATGTGATTGGTCAATAGACTGCACACATGTACCCAAGGCCTCTATGAAGGGGATTTTGTGAACAGAAAGGGGGATCACAATGTAAATTTGCAGCCAAGTTACTATTACAATTCTTAACATTCCAGATTAGTAATATTAGGCCTATATCAAATAAAAAAAAAGGCAGTTGACAGACTAAAATCTCTAGATGGTGTGTGACTGTTCCATATCACAAATGTGGAAGCACAGAGATTCACATTTATGCACATTACTTGAACATGGTAAGGAAACATATAAATATCAAGCTCACTGTATTACATACACAGTTACAATGCAGGTCTAGCCAGGACAAGGTCACACAATGAAATTAACTTTGGCCAACTAAAGGGAAGATTTCAGTGTCTGAAAAGCCTGAGGGTTGCGCTTGACAGGGCCTGTGACATTACATGTGCCATATTACACAACATTTCCACCATCAGCAAAAACATGAAACATTTCAATAAATGTTTAATAAAAGACAAGACAAATATGCTTAGTTCTTTGATTTTTTATTTAAATTGTTCTTTGTAAAGAAAAGCCAGTGATCAAGTCATATTTTGCCTGCAATAAGAGATACTATGCAAGGTCAGCAATAGTGCTCTGTGTGAAATAATATATTAGCACTTACTCTGAAGTCCCTTTGAAGCAACTCTATCTCTAACTCTATAGTGCCAGTTTTTTTTCTTTAAGTTGTCAAGTTTTCCCCCCCAAAATACTCTATTTTCTATGGGCAGGGGGGCTTGGGTTAAACCTGTCAACACAAGCCTTATGCAACAAAAAATAAAAGGAAAATTATACACTGCCCACCTCTGTATAACTGCTTTGTGCAGACTCTTCTAGGCCTTTCTGTAGATGTGGACTCCTGCAACACATATTGCATTCAGAAATAATAGGTACTCAAGTGTAAATTAAGTAAAGTTATTTAAAGATACTTTTTTCAAAAGACAGTCATCTGAGAGAGTTTCTTCACTGTCCTGTGCATTGGGGGGGATGGGCATTAGAAAGTGTTGTAGTTTCTTCCCTTTTGATGTAAAGTTTGGAAAAGTCCACTTACTGCACATGCTTCAGCCACTTGCTTGGGAACAGATAAAAGTGTTGGTGTTTAAAACTGCACAAAAGAGGAAAACACAATTTCATTACAATGAAGTACACTGGGGGAAATGTGATCAATAACTCATGGCAACAGATTTTTTTTACATTAACTAGGCTACATGTAGTTTCACGCATGCACACTTTCACAAGTAAGCAATTCATCACTAGGCCTACTCAAGACTGGACCAGCCATTGGGATTATAGGCCTATAGTGCAGCAAAAAAATATTTTACAGTGTAAGATCATTTAAAGTTCATTTACCAGTAGTCTCGCGTAGCCAGACCTTCAGACTGACGGCTGAAGGTCTGGAATTCATAGCAGCTTTCTTTGGCCAAGGCCCGCCCATAAGGCCGTTTGACCGACATGTAAAACAACCAATTACAGTTCGTTTCGTTCAGCGTCACGTTTCGGTGCGTGGAAATGTCCCCACAACAACAGACCTGCGTGCAACAAGTCAGTCAGCATAGAAAATCAAAGAAAGAGAAGAAAACTTCAAGAGTCTTTCCCGTGAACCTCGCATACTTTTGAGAATTCTACGTTTAGCTGATCTTGATAAATGCTCATTGTCACTCATGTAAACACAACAGTTTTTCTTCCGCAATCACACGTCTGCGCTTTGTTTCCCGGCGGACCGAAAATAAACGCGACACTCGCGCCCCCCGGAAATCCGATAAAATTCAACCAATCAGATGACGACTTCGACATTCCTGAAGTGTTTCCAGTTAAGTGTACCATATCAAAGCCCGTCCCATATTAGACATTCTCTGATCATATGCATCAGACGTTTAGCCAACGTTCCGTGGGCGTGACGTCTGAGGCTGAGACTAATAGAAGGAATGCATTAACGTCACTTCCCCGCCGGAACACGCCCCCCTCAGCGGGACTGAGTGGCAGAAGAGCTGCTGCGTGACTGGAGTTAATAGGGGAAACTGCGTTAACGCGAGTAAAACAAACTATTATCAGTTTAAACTAAAAGTTGGACTCGATATAGTGTTCCTTACAACTTATCAAAGATCCAGTGATCCATGGATATTGACATGCAGCCAGGAATCGTGTTTCCTGACATTTATATGTGCCTGATTTCGACGCCGGGGAAATAAATGAAGAAAATTTGCCTGTAAACGTTTTATATAAATACAATATAGATAGGTCTAAATCCGAGTGATCACTTACATTAATGTTATACTGTATATCATCATATCGTCCAGCCCTAAAACTTGTATAGTTTTTTGTCAGTGTTTATTTAAAAACATCCAATTATGCAGAATATAGTCTGTTCTGTAGCTTTTTGCAGTCTGTATATATACAGTACCTCAGATTTCTGGTCAAATCTAGTTGTACAGTCAATCGCAAAGCTCTTTCCCGTTTTAGATGTGTTTTGTGTGATTTTCACGGCATTCACGCTGAAAACAAATGCTGCCGCTCAGTCTTTTTGCCACTTGTGGGCGTGACCGCATTCACTCCGGCCGACGGTGACGTCATGCGCATACCCTCTATTTACCAGTAATGAAGGAGTTGCTGCTACTGGTCCCTGCTGTGTGACTGAGGAAGAGCTGAACCCAGGACGGGTCGGTTCACATTTAACCCAAGGGCCAGCTCTTCTGCCTGGGTATAATGTGGGGGTGCAGGACCACCACCTGTTTGTTTTTCTTTTCTTTTTTTTTTCTTAGCCTTTTTCTTGGTTGCTTTTATAAACAACCAAATATTTATTAACAGTGCCTTTTTAAAAGAGATTATAGTAGCCTATAGTACAAATTGCCATTATGTAGAATATTCTAGGACTTCACTTTTACTTGTTCCCATGTTCTAGTAGTGGGTGGTGACTGACATTACAATGAACAAAGTTATTCATTATTTAGAAATGATTAAAATAAAATAATATATACTGTAATAAGTGATAAAAGCATCTAAATGGTCACTACAAACTTAATTAGCTACTTTTTGCCAGCCCTCTCTCCTGGCTTTTGCACGTTTTAGGTGAAAACTTGTAATTAAGTTTTCAAATTCAGCATGTCCTTCAAGCAATAGCTCTTGCTCTGCTGCAGAGTAAAACTGAGCGCGCTCTTTGGACACGGTGAGCAGCCAATAGCAGCGTTGCTGATCAATGTTTCTACTATCGATACATATCCCCTTTTAACCCAGCGCATGCACGCGCAATTATCTCAGATAACTCAATCCAGCTATACTAATCATAAACAACAGGAGTGTTCGAAGAACCTAATTAGCCGGATCATGATTAGCACGATAATATCATCTTGGATGTCTCATTTGATTTCGGATGTTTTAAGCAACGTACGAAGAACGAGCCCCTGCTGTGGTAAAGTATGCAAACACAGCACAAGCGTCACTACGGGAACCAGAAAGTGTCCGACTTCAGTCTCGGTTTGCAGCTCCTCCCCGCCTGCACGCGGCAACTCTCGCCGATTGGTTATATCCAGCTGCAGCCGATGTCGAACACAGCTTATACTATTGGCTTAGGGCAGAAATATGCTAATACGGGACAGTCCGTCAGTGGTCGTGGGCGGAGCATGAGCAATGTGACATCAAATTGCTCAGAAAATCCAAACGGCTTGATTATTGAGAGTGTTTTTTGAGGATTAAAAAAAAAGGAGTGAATGGATTTTTCTCAGTGTATGGTGATTGTGTCCACTCACTGCAAAGACACATTTATATGCAAACACTTTATAAAAGTGAATTTTGCATCAGATGACCCCTTTAATTTCAAATTCTGTACAGGAGAACATAGCCAAAATAACAAATGTGCAAATAGGTATGGACCTAACTGTAAGTGTGTACTCTCACTTCTCAATGTGTGTTTAATCCGTTCTTCGATGTATTAACCTTAACACCATTTCCGCTTTCTTTACCACTCCCAGTTCTCTCCAACAGCAACAGGCTTGACTAACTCAAGACCTGGACTCCTCTGGGGCCTGTGAAACTGCTTCTGGCAGGGGAATCCTCTCACCCAAAAATCCAAGTAATCATAGAATTACTTTTAGCATAGAGTTTGAATGGTTTTGTTATCAATATATGGATAAGCATTTGACTGATTCTCGATTCACCTCCAGGTCTCCAGATGATCCTACATCTTCGGAGGAAGAGTGTAAGGGCTATTGTGAACACATGTATTCCTTTTCTGGCCTGCTTTCTGCCATCTTTCTCTCCCTGTAGGAAGTCTAACAAGATTCTTTGAAGACAGAACATTCAAGGAAAACTTACCTACCCTCTCCCTAGATATAATATAGAATTAATTGTTTTGTTGAATGCAATTGGTTGCCTTGTATATGTTTTACTGTTGACCAAACTTCTTTCTTGACTTAAACTGCTGCTTGTATAGTAGTATATATTTACTCTCCTTTGAAATAACTCAACACACAGCCATTATTGTCAAAATACCTGGCAACCAAAGTGAGTACACTAAGAGTATCTTAGTCTCATCAGGCCACAGGACATGGCTCCAGTAATTCATGCTCTTTGACAGGTTTCTTTCAGCAAACTGTTCGCGGGCTTTCTTGTGAGCCAGCTTCAGAAGAGTCTTCCTTCTGGGACGACGGCCATGCAAACCGACCTGTTGCAGTGTGTGGTGTTTGGTCTGAGCACTGACAAGCTGACCTTCCGCTTCTGCAACCTCTAAAGCAATGCTGGCACAATCATGCGTCTGTTTTATGAATTCTTCTGCACCTGACGCTCAGAACGAGGACTCAACTTCTTTTGAGCCAGAGAGTAAGTGAAGTCAGTTGTAACTAATGAGGGAAGCAAACATTTTTTGACTGTGTCAGGATCATATGTGGACATGCAAACTTGTGGATTGTATTGTATTGTATTGTACTACTTTATTGTCCAGCCAAGGCTGGAAAATTTTCTTTGGTCTCACCAGACCTATAAAAACATCACTATACACTGTAAGCGGTATACAGTTAAAGACCCAGAACCAGATATGAAGAATGAAGACCCGGAGTCAGAATTATAAAAAATTAAAGAAAAGTTTTACTGAAGATAGTTTGCAGTTTCATCAGCAGAAGTCAGCTTCAAGACTCCCACAGGAGTTCGTAGGCCGCCCCTCTTACAGTTACAAAGAACACAGCAGTTATACCATTTCCAAGGTCTAAGCTACGTCATTGCTTACACGTTGAATGATTCTCATTGGCTAAAAATAGATAAACACAGTAATTTTCCACACATATACAGATAGACGGAAGCATATCTCCATCGATTATGCAGATGAGACTCAGAGGCTCGTCATGACCTTCCAGGTCGCAGATTTGGGTTGCTGGGCGCCAGCATGTCCAGAACAACAACTCAGTCAATCTCCAATAATGGCAGTGGTTCCTTAACCTGCAAACAAGAAGACTAACACACACAACGAAACACTGCTTTTCCAAGGTTGGATTTGGCCAGGCTCTATAACTATAAACAGGAGAGTCATCTCAAAACATCAAGATAATGCCTTCTTTCTCTCAAGGATAGCTAAACTTTAGTCTAACTGAAGTAAGACTTTAACAAAGAAATGGTCCCTTAAACTATTGGCTTCAATGACCCCTTTATGTTTTAACGGAGACCTTTCTCAAACAAAAAACAAATCCCTGTTTCATTTCTGGAAGCCGGGGTAAATAAGCAAGCACTGTTACTGCATTTAGATATCAAATACAGACATTAAAGAATACTTGAAAAGAACATTTCAGTAATCACACTGGTAATTTCTATATCAAAGTAAAATCTCACAAGTCTAGAGAAGTCATTCAACTCATTTAATATGTAGAAGGAAAAATATTGATTAATACCTTGATTATAATTACTCATCATTGCATATACATTGAAGCAGCAGTGGATTTCAGTCCACCCCCTTCAACACATAAACATATATACACATACCAACATCATATCACATCAGTGCCGTATCTCTCCGCTCATCACCTCACATCACCGCAGTTTGCCCTACACACACATTTATTGCGATTTATTAATTAAATTTATTGCACTAGGTATAAAAGATCACTTATAAATGTTCCTGTTTGCCAAAGGCACTTTGTATCGTCGTCCTGAAGGGAGCAGCTCAAACTCAATATGAAGGGGGTGTTTATTGTCCTCAATGATGCTCAGGAACTTTCTATATAGAGCTGTACTGTAAAGGACGTCCAGTGACTTTTGTTGCCAGCCTTTTACCTTTCCTGCTATCCTGGCCAACTTATTTTTATTTATAAGTGTCAAGTGACCGAACCAGACTGAGATATTGTGTACATTATAATGTGTTTTGGCATCGGAACTGTGACAAATAAAGGGATAAATGCAGTACTGGACTGGAAGCGTCTTGTTTGGATCTCACGCGTCAGAAATACTCCCACAACACCTCTAAATTATATAGTAATTTATGCAAGTAATCGTTATGATCTTCATGTAAAAAACATTTGTGTAATATAACATAAAGCTACTGCCCACCGATGTAGACATAAATGAAAGCTACAGCAGTAAGTGAAGCATTTATTTTTATATTAATTCATTTAGAAGACATTTTTATCTAAACATACAAATAAGGAATGTTACAGCATAAGGAATTCATCCTAATGTGAAAATAAAATTGCTGCAATACACAGCTCTAAAATTGCATCACATAAAATATAAAAGAAAATCTCAACAAATTAATAAAAAAAAATCTGAAAAAAAAAGTAATCAATCATGTAATATAATTGGGCTGTCAACATTAAAGGGATAGTTCACCCAAAAATGAAAATTTTGAAATAATTTCTTGGATAAAGTCTATATTGAAGCAAAAACATATGGTCCTGTTCTGTTTCACAACTTTACTTGTCTAAAAGGTAAGTAAGCTCTTTGCTGTTGCACTGCACACATACTATACACTGCACATTCTGAAAAGTTTTTTTCAGAGATGCTCTCAGCACATTGTATGCATTTTCATTATTTTCATTTATAGATTTTGATCTGACTGTGAGTAAGAGGTAAACACACTCCTTTATTTGCTCCTGATGGTGGTCACGATCACTGCCACAGTCATGATGACGAGACCAATAGCAATGGAGGAGGAAAAGCAGATGTAGAATGTAAGACTGAAGAAAACTGGTTGTAAGACTGAAGAAAACTGGTTGAAGGAATTAACCTCACCACAGATCTATAAGGCAAAGGACCTTGCTTGCACATTAACATTTGAACATCTCACACACACACACACCCCGCACCCCCCTTCACCTTATCTACATTTTCTCTCTCTCTCAGTCAGTAACACTAAAAAACGCACACAAGTATATATATGGTTTAATGTGAATGATTATTGTGTTTAGTATCAATTTAAAGGTCTCAGGGTGGCTGGTTCAGATGTCTCATTCCAAATAAGTAAAACAAAAGGAAATAAGGTTTTTAGAAGTTTAGAGAAACTGACACACAAAGGAAGGTGGACTCAATGCTAATGGCCTTTCTCCCCTACCCCCAAAATAAGGTGTAACCTGAATGCAAATTACCATTGAAAAGAAGTTCTGGCTATTTAATGGAATGCAGCAAGGAATCGGGGCTCTTTCTGTATTTCAGATAGCCCATGAGGTTAAGCTCATGTAGCCTATTTCTTAAATGTTGGGTTTGCATCTATTTCTCTTATCAGAGCATTTGATGTTTTGTATTGATGGTCTTTGAAAAGTATTATGAAATTGGCATAATACTTTTACCTGACATAATAAATTGTTATATTTGATTATTCTAACAGACTTTGACTTTATGTTCATTGGAGATAAAGGAATAGTCAAACATTAACGTGTATTTAATGATGCACAGATATCATTGTTAAACCTTTTTCATTTTATGGAGTCAGATGAAACGAGTTAACCCCTTAACTGTCACCGTCCCACAGGTGGGACGTTTGCCATTATATTTTTAAAACAATAATATCTTAGTAAAAACCTTAAGTAATATTGACAAACTATATATCATTTGAAAGCTTACAATCTCTAGTTTCCATATTTGGTGATTGATTTTCAAAATAAATTACAGAGGAGCCGTAATTTATCAATTTGCAACAAGAATATTTTCATACTCCTAAGGCGTGTTCAGACCTTTATTTTGAAATAGCAATAAACATGAAAAATCATGAAAAAAATTGTAGAAACCTAGTTTGTTTTCATGCCAAGAGTTCAAAAGATAGCATCCATTAAATTATTTTAGAAAAACAGGTCTGAAAATGTTTTAAATATAAAGAAAAAAATAATAAATTCACCATTTGTGATGTGGCAGCGAGCTATGACGCACATGCATGTTCTTTGTATGTGTTTATTAGAGGTTGAATTCATATCAAAATCTGCCAAACTTCTCATATTACTTCTGAATAGGATCTCTACTTCATAAATTGTATGAAAATTGTGGAAATAATGGTTCATATCACTCAAAACACATATAGAAATGGAGGCGCCCTTATATGGGCAGTAATGGAGTCTGGTTGTGACCTAGTGAAAAAGTTTGGTACTGCGCCCAAACAAAATCTTACTGAAAGCTCATTTTTTGAGATATCAACCTAAAATTTGAAACACAACTTTTTGGGATTTTTGGCTTTGATTTTTCTGCAGTTTTAGAGTAGCCCAGGTTTTGAAAATATATATTTTATATAAAATATGAATAATTAATTTTTTTACATTGTACATTTCCATAAACTCAAACTTCTATAACTTTTTTTCTGTTTCACTTTCTTAATTTATTTCACGTCTACATAAATCTGCCAAATGTCTTCTTTAAAACAAGACCAATCTTACGTCTATATTCCAAAGCATTCTTGAATTACAACCATTTATGTTCGAAATGTGCATTTTCATGTCTATAAAAAAAAAGGGGGGTGACAGTTAACAGGTTAATACATAAGATAAAATGTATTGCATTTAATTGAAAATCACTTTGCCATGGGAAAGACGGAACACGCGTGAAACCTTCACCTGTAATCGAGTACCCCCATTGGATCGATTTAGCAGGCCTTACAAATTGGTGAGCCCCTGGACGTGATGTCGCAACAAATGAATTTCGCGAGCAACGTCTTTTCCAGCAAAGTATGGGGATTTTAAAATCAATACGAGGTTTGAACATCTTCTCTTTCTTCTGCCGCTGTGGTAAGTCAACTTTTTCTTCCCTTTTGAAAAGTGTTGAGAAAATGTTGTTTGCATTGTTACGGGTTAGAAAGCCCTTTGTTTAGTCCGAAACTGAAATACGTGAGGACGTGATAGCGGCAGCGCAGATGAAGAATGAAAACCCTTGTTAATAGATTAAAGATATCCTTGTTTGCCTAAGCAACACGAAACGAAACCTAAAATTGGAATAACATCTTCCAAATGATTTTCTGGTAGCCTAACGTTACTCAAGGAGCTGTAAAACAAACTCTAAAAGTTTTCAAACCAGCCACATGTTTGCCGCCATTGTTGTATTATCTTTGTTGAAACAAACCAGCACGTGAAGAGAATCAGCGAACAACAGAAAGAAAAATCTAAGTTTATAAACGATCGGAAAACACATGATTTTATAAATAAAAAGGCAGATCGATGCATTTTTTATAAAAAGCTAAATTTGGGAAAACAGGATAATATGATTTACAGGCTAAAATCGGATCTCAAGGCTAAGCTTAATGCTATTGTCCATGCTGCTTCCAAAACAAGACTAAGCTAAATGCTATTGTCCATGCTGCTTCCAAAACAAGGCTAAGCTAAATGCTATTGTCCATGCTGCTTCCAAAACAAGGCTAAGCTAAATGCTAAAGGCATACCGCTTCCAAAACGACGCTAATGCTAAATGCTAGAGCCATGCTGCTTCCAAAACGAGGCTAATGCTAAATGCTAAAGCCATGCTGCATTCAAAAAACGCTTAACCCTTTGTGTGACCACATGAATAATATTCTAGAATAAACCTAAACTAATCTTGACAAACTCTATATTGCATTTGAAAGCTTCCACTTCCATCACACAGATGGGATTAAAAAGCAATAATGCAATAATTTGTATTTTCAAATTTGGAGTTGTGCTTCACACAATGTAACGCACCCATAGAACACACTGTATAGTTGTTTGTGCTACTATATGTGCACATAGGCTAAATGTAAGTTTATTCTTTAAACACAGGATTGCTTTACTGTAAGTGTTTTTTGGAACACTTAGGTAAGGGCTGTTGATGTTGTATTCTAGGCCATATGTATCCTGTGTAAACTGAATTAAACACATGTGTGTGTGTCTATGCTGAATGTGGTTATAATGTGATTCACAATGCTCATTAATTCTTGAAAATTGAGACAGAAATACTTTTCATATTCGGAAAACGAAATATTGCCACGTTTGAACTCATTCTGAATTGATGATTATTTTCCCAAGTAGATGATCGGATTTGTATATTTCCACATCTTTTGCGTCAGTTTAGCGATGGCTAACATCCGGTATCATTTTACGTGTACTTAAACGAGGAGGCGTTTAAGGGGACTTACAGATATGTCTTTGATTATGTACGTCTGGATACGGCAAATCCTAGATATTTAGTCAAATTACCTCTGATTTGATGACCGGACCTGGCGAGAGTGTGGCATGCGGACTTTAGAGAAGGACCGCAGAGTGATATAATTTCCTAATCTAAAAACGGGGAAAATAGAAGTAAAGAATTATCAAACGTTAAAATGACTTTACCTTCGTATAGTCTGAATTTTTGTATCCTTGGTGGAAAACTCTCATAGCTGCGGGAAAACCACGCAAAGGAACATAGATGAGAATCAGAAACTGTGAATGCGTATCTTATTAATCCTGAAACAAAAACCCTTTTTATATTCAAAGCTTCAGGGAAAGAAATTTCCCCAAATATAAATTGGAACATGTATAAAGATCCTGTCCTGTTTACACTATGGGCCGAAAAGGTCGAGCCTACACTGCACAAACTCAGTAAAAAAGGTCTTAACATGGACGCTACTGACAATGAAATTCTCACTTGGTGGAGAACAGTGGGTAGTAAGCAGAAGAAATCAAAACATGGTGAAATAATTGAAGCTTTAAACTTCATAAGTTATAAACGGCTAGATAAGTCAACAACATTTCTATCTTCGCTTATGGATGTTAAATGTGAAGAAGTGCATTCTAAAAATGCAGAGGCAAAAATGTCTGAGGCAAAGACTCAAGATCTTCAAACACAGCTAGATAAATTACTAGCTGAGCAGTTAGCCCTGACTGAAAAGTGTAAAAATCACAAATACATCATTGCAGATCTTAAAGCTAAACTAATTGTTAAAAAGTCAATTTCTCCCAGAACGCTCAACAGCGAGGGGACTAAAAATGTGCACTTCCTAAATGAGTCAGCCTGCTCTAATCACCCTGAATCTTTTCAGACAGGTGAAGCATGTGATAAAGTTTTGAACAAAGTGCCTGTTTCAGCCTTTAAGGTGATACGGCACCCAAACGGCACAGAGTCAACCATTCGGTGTCCTCTAACGGTAACTGAATGTAGCTTGTTTAAAGCAGAGATCGGACCATTCCCTTTGAAAGGGCCATTCGAACCATGGTGGAGACGCATTGTTAGCCTAAAACATGCATTCCAACTTGAACCAAAAGATATTTGGCAAATTGTTATCAGCTCAATTCCAGATGTCCTGAACTATAAGATACCACAGGCTTTGATGACAGGCAACATTGTGCAGTCAATGCATCAAAACGAGCCTGAGAGTGAAATCTTTAATAGATTAAAACAATGTCTCCGCGATCTACGTGGTTGTAGTCCTGTTGGATGGGAATTGATTTTCAATCGGAAACAGAGTACTGGAGAATCGTTTGAGACATATGCAGAAAAAATGTTTGAACTGTTTGAGGAGTATTCTGGAATTGAAGGTGTTAACCACAACAATGTAACTTTCCTTGAATTACTACTTACAAATGCAGGGCCGCGTGTACAGCAATCGCTCATGTATGGTGTTTCTCCAGCAAAAAATACATTCGAAGGTATTGTTAGCTGGGCAACAAGAATTGAGTCACGAAAACAAATGCATGGTGAGGTAGCTGTGTTAGAATGTCATGAAAATCCTCCATTTGCAGGAGAATTCAGAAAGCCACACGGTGGCAAACTGAGCAGATTCTGTCATTCCTGTCACAAAACAGGCCATACAGAGGAAAAGTGCTGGTCGTTGGGCAGAGGCAGACCTCCACCCTATTTCAAAAAACGCAGACAACCACACTCTGATGACACAAACCAGCGCCCTGCAAGGAACCAAAGCAAAAATGCATCAAAACCCCTCACTGAGCTAACAACTTTGGTCACTCAAGGCCTTCAACTATTAGCGTCATTTGCTAGTCGGGTAGCATCTCAATAGCAAATAGCTTAATAGTTTAACATCTAAATTTATTGAATCTGTCACATTTTTCCCTCAAATGTATTGACACAAGAACAAGCAGAGACTCTTTTATATTGTAATCGCCAAGCAGGCATTAATTGGAGAAGTGTGACATTAATCCTTACAGTTCGATTTCGTTGACCTGCTACCCAGTGCCAAAAGGGCGGAGGTGTGTTTTAATTTTTTGCCTTTAAAAAACACTCCCAGAAGTGTGGCACAGTTAAGCAAATTTACAAGGAGGGTGTGAACTAAACATCAGACAGACCACAGCCTTTTGCAGGTAACTAGATACCTGCACTAACCAAACGTGTGAACGACACCATGAACTAATGCATGCCCACAGATCTGGCTGTAATGAAAGCAACTTGTAAAACCCGAAAACTGGGGTCTCTAATGCTGTGACACAGCAGACTGTGAAGGCTCGACTGCAAGAGCAGCTTTAAGGTGTCGCACACTGCACTGAAGCAACAGCAATAATTCAGACCTGGTCAATGAAACTCGGTTTCATGTGACAACTGGAATTAAAGTTGCAATGGACATGATAATGGAGCAAGCAAAAGAATTCCACATGTCTGAATTTGAAACTGTTGAAAACATCAGAATTAACTGTGGTTCTCTCTGCATTTGTTTCTGTCAGGTTTACTTCTGCAATTCCGCGGAGGATGGATGCCAGGACGGCCGGACCTCACGATTGTTAGAACATAACCTGAGACTCGGGAGATGGGTGAAAAGACAATTCAAGAGGCCATTTACATCTCACAATAGCACATCACTACATTAGCATGGCCTCCCAGTTTAGAACTGGAACTAAAATTTGCAACACAATTGTTATCCAGTAGATTCCACCCATCTCCTAGACATAAACACTGAACACACTCCTCCATCACCTACACCCTCACAGCATCATGACCTGGAATAGATCAAGTCCATCCAGACTGAACACTACACATCATAAGAAGATAAAAATGACATAGAGTCCAAAAGTGTCACTTCACTAAAGATCCATTGTGCATCTTCACACTAACAGAACCGGATAGCTTCACACACATAGGATGGGAAAGCTGATCCCATGACACTATTCACAACACTCTGCCAACTCAGGGGAAAATACTGGAAATACATATTAATGGCTACAGTCACAAATCAATGCAATGCATCAAAAAGCAGAGGCAGACCTGCTATTAATTTTCAAAATGTTTAAACTTTCTGATTGTTATTAGGGGGGTTGGAAAATCAGAGGGCCCCTGATTTCTCAACAAACCACTAATAACAGAAACATCCTAACTAAATAGATAGCTTCGTATGAGCGCTTCGATCAATTACAGAATTTACAATTTAACCCTGTCATTGACTGTGACTTAGCCAACAACACACACACACACACACACTCTCTCTCTCTCTCTCTTTCTCTCACACAAACTCTCACACTCACACACAGACGCACACACACACCCTCACACAAACACACAATCTCACACCTGTTGCAAGGAATGAACAATCTCCATTCTTGAATACATTTGATCCTGTTCCAAGTCACTTCTTAGATTTGCATAAGTGGCTTACATTGGAAGATTCCTGAACAAACAGTGATTCTTCATATTTTTTTTATTCTTGAATATTATTGTTATTACAAGACGTATTGATGCATACCATTTATCTGATTATTTGAGTTGCACTGACCTCTTGCTGCATTTCCTTTGAATAACTCAGACCAAAAAAAAAATATATATATATATATTTAAGAATTGGATATTTAATATGAGACATCGTTACCATTCAGGACCTTGAGAAACATATGAGACAGATGTACCATTCACACCTGCTGACAAGAACATGGTATTTTACATTGAACATGACATGATTTTGTTTTGTTGCATTATGCGTTTCTATGGATTTCTTCGCGAGTTCAAGTTCATATGTGTTCAATCGTGAAGCGGACATTTAAGATGCTTTTCAGGTGTCTCACACAAGGCAGTGTGAAGCCAAGGAGAGCCCCTTCACCCACTGAGGTCTGTCCAGACAACCGCACCGCTGAAGGTGACAGGATTGGTCAAGAAGGGACCGATTATCTCCCTGGGGAAGGTGCCAGGGAAACGGAAGTTTCTCCATGAAGGAATGACACATCAACTGAACCAGTCGAAAGGTCTAGATTGATTCTATGAACTTTGCTCACATCACTGGATCACCGGAAGAAAGCCTGAACGCCTCATCCACCTGCTGGACTCAAGCTACATACACCTGGTGAGAACAGGTGTTCTGCAGGGGAACACAGCCCTCTGAGCTTCTACAGATGCTGACATTGCAAAGACAATTGTTGAGTTACATCTCAATCACGACAAACGTCTTACTGTGACCCCTTAAGTGTCTGAATGTGACCCACGGGGTCAAGGAGGGAAATCTGTAAGACTGAAGAAAACTGGTTGTAAGACTGAAGAAAACTGGTTGAAGGAATTAACCTCACCACAGATCTATAAGGCAAAGGACCTTGCTTGCACATTAACATTTGAACATCTCACACACACACACACCCCGCACCCCCCTTCACCTTATCTACATTTTCTCTCTCTCTCAGTCAGTAACACTAAAAAACGCACACAAGTATATATATGGTTTAATGTGAATGATTATTGTGTTTAGTATCAATTTAAAGGTCTCAGGGTGGCTGGTTCAGATGTCTCATTCCAAATAAGTAAAACAAAAGGAAATAAGGTTTTTAGAAGTTTAGAGAAACTGACACACAAAGGAAGGTGGACTCAATGCTAATGGCCTTTCTCCCCTACCCCCAAAATAAGGTGTAACCTGAATGCAAATTACCATTGAAAAGAAGTTCTGGCTATTTAATGGAATGCAGCAAGGAATCGGGGCTCTTTCTGTATTTCAGATAGCCCATGAGGTTAAGCTCATGTAGCCTATTTCTTAAATGTTGGGTTTGCATCTATTTCTCTTATCAGAGCATTTGATGTTTTGTATTGATGGTCTTTGAAAAGTATTATGAAATTGGCATAATACTTTTACCTGACATAATAAATTGTTATATTTGATTATTCTAACAGACTTTGACTTTATGTTCATTGGAGATAAAGGAATAGTCAAACATTAACGTGTATTTAATGATGCACAGATATCATTGTTAAACCTTTTTCATTTTATGGAGTCAGATGAAACGAGTTAATACATAAGATAAAATGTATTGCATTTAATTGAAAATCACTTTGCCATGGGAAAGACGGAACACGCGTGAAACCTTCACCTGTAATCGAGTACCCCCATTGGATCGATTTAGCAGGCCTTACAAGAATAAAGATACTCCTTCCTCATGATGATCTGTGTAGGTCTCACTGCGACGGTTCACCGCAGAATTAATCTCGTGCACACAAGTGAAGGAAACCGGTGGACTCACTTTCACATCAAACACACACTTTTCATTTGAATAACACAGTGGGTCCTTCAGTGTGTAGTTGTGTTCACCCTCCACTGACAGCTGGAAAGAGCTCTTAGTGAACCTCCTGCCAAATGAACACATCACTATCACATGCTCTGTGTCCTGCATCTGCCCATACACTGCGATGTTGGGCTCTGGGGCATCTGAAATAACACACCAACATGAGTCAACGTTAAAAACAGCATAAAGACGGTTCTAGGTAAGAAAGCTAATTGCTTTGTACTGTTTTCCAGGTTCTGCATGCATGCATTTGCACGCCAGTTAATCTCAAATGTGGTTTGGTGAAAAAACAACAATGCCTAAAAACAGACAAACCTCGAAAGCATCCGAAATCGCAATTGTGTTTTTTTATGCAAGTAAATTCCATAGAGAGAAACTTTTTAATGACTTAACTCACACAGGGAGTGTTTGCCATTCCATTGACAGGATCTGATGGGGGGAAATAACACTAATGGAAACAATAGGAGCTTCACACCTTTAGTGCTTTGCCCTTAATTATGTCACAAGTCATTATGCCTAAATGCAACACATTTCTCTAAATAAGGCATTATTCAAAATAGGCTTACATCACCACAAATTATCCACCACTTTGATTCAGCTAACTTTATTAAAATAAATATTATGAATGCTTGTTTTATCTTATTTGAAATCATTGTATGTCATCTTGAGAACCACTGCTATAGAAAGTGTCTATGGTGCTCATTAAGTAATAAATAGCGATGTTTCTGTAGTGAATAGTTGTGTTGTCTTACTTATTGGGTGGCAGAAGACCCCCGTTCCGTGTTTGAACTGATTTTCTGTGGAACACCACAGCTGACCATCACTCCTGCCATCCACAGTGCACTCGGCGTACACACCTCCATTAAACTTAAAAGGGAAATAGCATGGTTTCCCATATGATTCTCTGGCCATCTCTGCAGAACATAAAGATATGACATATAGGGCTTTAAGTTTAAAGGGTTAGTTCACCCAAAAAATGAAAATTATGTCATCACCCTCATGTCGTTCCAAGCCCGTAAGGTCCAAAAATAACAAAAACTACGACTTTATTCAGCATTGCACCCGAGCTTCGCTTACAGTCTGAGGGAGACGCACGCTGTAAACAAAACAATCTTCGCAAACATGTCTAAGGATTTCGACACAGAGGAAGACTTGCATTTTTTTGTGCGACTCCCTCAGACTGTAAACGAAGCTCGGGCGCACCAGATACACGTCAGATACACTGAGGACTTGTGAACGCGGATTGACAACACAGAACCGGAAGAGAATACAATGCTGAATAAAGTCGTAGTTTTTGTTATTTTTGGACCAAAATGTATTTTCCATGCTTCAAAACATTCGAACTAACCCACTGATGTCACATGGACTACTTTGATGATGTCTTTGTTTCCTTTCTGGACAAGGACATACATTTCAAATGGAGGGACAGAAAGCTCTCGGACTAAATCTAAAATATCTTAAACTGTGTTTCGGAGATGAACGGAGGTCTTACGGGCTTGGGACGACATGAGGGTGAGTCATTAATGACATAATTTTCATTTTTGGGTGAACTAACTTAACCCTTTAATTTAGAATAGATTAAGAAGTTGATGATCTGAAAAATGTACATGACTAAGGAAACAGAAGTAATTCACCAAGTTAAACAAATGCTAACATCATACAGGGAAATTCATTGCATATTGGATATAAATTTAACATTTTGCAGCCATTATTATAAAGGTTTTAATGGCTGTTAGGTGAATGTTTGGTGGTCATACCTTGATATCCATGAGAACACAAATTTTCATTGGTCCCATAAATCAGCCAGTGACTCCAAACACCGTTTCCATTAAACAGCATCACATTTGGCTCAACATAATCTCCATAGTTCAAGTGCAGTGGATGTCCCTTCAACACAAGCAAGGTCTCATCTTTACACTCCCAGGTTTGTCCGGGGTTAGACTCATTGCAGGGCAGAAGGATAACTTTGAACCTGTCTTCGATCTTCTCTGCCCCCAAACAGAGACTAAAAGCGAGGCTGATGATTCGTGAAGAGGAAATCCATTGGAAACGCTGAGCTGTGAAAGATGCGTCGCATGGCGCAGTCAGCACTACAGTAGCACTCGCGGCATACACACATTTGTTGTGGTCCTTGTTGTAGATAAGGAAGGAGCTGGTACTGTCTGAATATATGAAACATTATATCAGACACTGTAATAGGCAGCACATACCATTATGAGATCAAGTGTCTATTAGAAAAATGTCTATTATTAATTAAAAGTAACACGGGTGGTTTGCTGAGTAGTTTGGTGCAAAAGGCTTTCTTACAGCTCTTGCGATTTAAGGCTGATGTCTCAATACAATCTCAATACAAATGTTTTAGCATTTATTTGTTCATTAAATTACACATACATCATGGCCTTTGTGTATTTGTGTATTATAAGCATTATAAGAAGTGTGTGCATTCTTCCAGTGCATGTGTGAATCTATTGCATGTGTGAA
The DNA here is from genome assembly GCA_030578255.1 of Tiaroga cobitis. Classification (NCBI taxonomy): domain Eukaryota; kingdom Metazoa; phylum Chordata; class Actinopteri; order Cypriniformes; family Leuciscidae; genus Tiaroga; species Tiaroga cobitis. The sequence goes on along the minus strand of CM060598.1, from coordinate 34,695,053 downwards.
TCTATTGCACATAAGCTATTTCTGGATTCCCCTGTGCATTTGTGGATCTGTGTGCATCTATGAGAGGTATGATCATGTTTTCACTCAATATACAGTATGTCCTCATCAACTGTATCTAAATATCTCTGGATAGACATTATTATTATTATCTATTTTGAGTTGATAAAGTTGCATGTGATGTATGCTGATAGATAACAGTTACAGTAACGGTTTCTGTTCACATTGTCTGTAAATGAATTTACAGTTTGAATCGAAATGCCATCATCACTCCTTCAAATTCACTCTCCGGACTCTCTAAATGTGCTCAATTACACGCGGTTCTGTACCTGTAGGGAATTAGAGCTGTCCCTGAGTATACAAAGAGACACAAAATACAGCTCCGATAGTTTTATGAAATAAAATAAGGTGCTTCATGAGCATTAGTTCAGCTTATATCACTGAGAGTCCAAGTTTAATCAAATTTTACCTTAAAAATAACTGATATTGCTGTATTATAGAGCGTTGTAGTATTATGCTATTAATATTTTGATGTGCTTTGTGTTCATTTTAATCTTAGTATAACTTACGTTTTTAAAATTTTGTTTTTATTCATTATTAGTTTTTCCCAGTTAGTCATTTTAAAACTCACATACATTTATTTCAGTTAGTTGCGAAGACAACATTTCTAATTCTCCTTTACAATTTTTCATTTAATATTTATATTTTATTTTTGTTTCAGCTTTAATTTAATTAACAATCTTTTTAATATAAAAAAAGTTTCAACACTGTTTTAGAGCAACTGATATTTCAAGGTTCGTCCCCATTTTAAATAGCTCTAAAAAAAAGAACGCTGGCAGTAAAATATGTAGATTAAAGTCATTAGATGATGCACCTGTCATTGAAAGGTACTCAGGGTCACATGTATTAGATGGCATTATAAAAAAAATAAATGGAAAAATTAAATTGACTTAAAATGTATAGATTAATGTCATTAGAGGATGCATCTGCCATTGTATAGTAATTTATACCATACATCAGATTAATCTCAAACAGCAACAATTCTGTGGACTCCTATCCTTACAGATAGATAAAATCTGAGGCAAAGAAATGTGATCTACTTACTGAAAGCTGACCAAAGGATCAATAAAAGGACATTAAGCAGGTTCATTCTTGATGCAGTGTGATCCAGGCAGACGAGCAAATGATGGCAGAGATCAAATTTAAATAAGGAATAACAAATTTTAAATTGTAAAATTATAATGACAAATGAATCAATCAAGTAAATATGAAAAATGAAATAGCAAAAATAAATCTAATAATATCCTTGGTATTGTATCTAACAGATGAAGTTTGTGAAGATCAGAGTATAGAGAAAGAAGGGCTCAAAAGGCAGTGTCTTCTGAATCTAAACATTTTATATGCTGTGCTTACATAACAGGAAGGAATTGGGAAATATATTGAAATTCTTTGTGCTGCTCTTGCAACTAGGACCGCATGATATTGGAAATGACATTGCGATATTTTGTTTTTCTGCAATATATATGGCAAAATAAAAAACAACTTCACCAGATGAATTGCTCTATTTGTAAAGAGTTAATCATTGTAGAATGATTTGGGGGATTTTGAACTGTAAGGGAGTGAATCTGCATAGAAAAAAATAAAGAAATTACAAGCATAGGTAAATACAATAGAACAAAGATACAAATTAAATAAACAGTACTTTATGTTTTTCAGGTAAGTTTCAGCAGTATTCAGGCACAGAAATAGAATAATCAAATTTAGATGAACACTTCTTCACTGTATAATAATAATCTTTGTTAAAGCTGAAAAAGGAATTTCCTGTATTTTGTTGTTTGATTAACATTAATAAAACGGACATTATGGAATGCACGGATCCAATAAAATGATATGCATCCGTTTTCTTTCTCTATTTTTTACTTTCACTTAAAGGGATACTCCACTTTTTTTGGAAATAGGCTCATTTTACAACTCCCCCAGAGTTAAACTGAGTTTTACCGTTTTTGAATCCATTCAGCCGATCTCCGGTTCTGGCGGTACCACTTTTAGCATAGCTTAGCATGCATCATTGAAGTGGATAAGACCATTAGCATTTCTCCAAAAAAAATGACCAAAGTGTTTCCGATATTTTTCCTATTTAAAACTTGACTCTTCTGTAGTTACATCGTGCACTAAGACCGACGGAAAATGTAAAGTTGCGAAAATTGGGAGTCGAATGTGTCTATGGTACAGTAGAGGATGAAATGATCCGGGATCAGCTCATCGAGAAAGTGTACGCTACAACAGTGCGCGAGAAACTTCTACTGGATTAGCCCGCTACGTTTGGGGGCTGCTGTAACTGTTGCATGCCAGATTGAGCAAGCGTTGCACAACGTGAATTTACTTCGAGATACTGCTCGAGTACAGGCGGTGAGTTCACAGACTTCTCATTACCAATCGACTACACAAGACAGACCTAAAACTAAACCGAGTAATCCTACTGCGTCACAGCGTGCTTGCTACAGATGTGGCTCTAATAAGCACTTGGCAAATGCATCTAAAGCTAAATGCAATTCATGTGGCAAAACAGTACGTTTTGCGAAAGTATGCAGTTCGACAACATCCTTTCGTGCAGTTCTGCCCGAAGTACAAATATGCAATATGAACTGTGAAAATTCTGATGACTGATTAAGTGTTGTGTGCACATTTCTACTGACACAGCTCAGTCTATGGAGACCGAGTTTGTCGTGGATACAGGCTCTGTAGTTTCGATTTTGCCAGAGATTTCAGTACATCTCCACTGTCTGCGCCGAGTGTCAAGTACATGAGAGGACACATTCCAGGTCTAGGATGTCTCACAGCTAATGTGCATGTCTACTACCGTTCCACTCTAGGTTGTGAAAAACGGATCTGCCTTGTTAGGCATGGATGTACTTAAAGCACTGAAATGTACAATTAACCATGACTTTACTGTTACTGATTCTACTACCTCTGCTTCAGTTCACAGTGTTGCAAATGCTGAGCCCGTGGGGTGTGTTAAAGACATCATGCACAAGGTCAAAGCTCGTGATGATGCAGTGCCAGTCAAAAATAACCCTTACCAGTGACGACTGAGCACATTGGGGAACCAGAAATGGTTGCCGCAGTCCTTGCAGGGTTACATTCAGTATCCATGGAGGATTTCACAAAAGCTTCTAAATCTTGTTCTGAGCTGAGTTTACTTAGAACGCAAATACTGAATGGCTGGCCACACAACGAGAAGGATGCAGATCCAGCTCTATCAGCATTCTTTTTCATTTGTGATGAATTGTCAGTATACAACGGATTGATCATACGAGGTGAACATCGTGTCGTTGTTCCTGTTTCTCTTCGTTCAAACCTGGTGAAGCTGGCTCACAAAACACACCCAGGGGTGCGTTTCCCGAAAGCATCGTTAGCCAACTATGGTCACAAGTTGGTCGCAATTTCCATTGAACTCTATTGGTAACGACGGAACTTGCGACCATAGTTGGCTAACGATGCTTTCGGGAAACGCACCCCAGGTTAGGTCAGAACTAAACAAAGGCTACGTGAACTGTATTGGTGGCCGAAAGTGGAATCGTTAGTTCCCTCAGTGATTTCAACCTGTCTTACTTGTCAACTCAATGATAAATCTGCAAAGACAGCTCCTGCTCCGTTACAGCCTGTAGATTTGCCGGATGGACCTTGGCAAAAACTGGGTCTTGATATCGTCTGACCTTTCGATGCTGCATCAGGTTGTCGTTTCGCAATTTCATCGGTGGACTATTACAGCAAGTGGCCAGAAGTTGTTTTTTCTTCACGTCACTACTGAGGTTGTTACTTCTTTCTTACATTCTGTGTTTGCACGAGAAGGAAACCCTTTGTTTGTTGTCACGGACAATGGACCTCAGTTTCAATCTTCAGCTTTTTCGAATTTCCGTTCTGAACGTGGTATCAAACATCTGCGTACAAGTGTGTATCACCCACAAGGAAATGGTGCAGTTGAACGCTGGAACAGAGTACTGAAAGAGTGTATCTTATCTGCTGAACAAATGAGAAAAGCTTGGAGACAGTCAGTAGTTGAGTTTCTTCAGAGTTACTGTGCAACTCCTCATGCTACTACCGGTGTATCCCCATCTGGACTTTTGCATAGCCAAAAAACATTTTTCCTGTGAGGGGGAAAAGTGACAAATTTCCTGGGGTACGAGATGCTGTCAAGGAAAGACAGGAGAAAAGGAAGAAATACACAGACAGTAAGAGGAAAGCCAAACCCGTTTTTTTCAAGATCGGGGAACAAGTGAGAATCAGAAAGCCAGATCATGTTCCTAAAGGAAGCCCTAAGTATGCCTTACCTTTGTCATTTCGTGAAAAGATCGGACCAAGTTCATTCTTGCTTAGCGATGGAAAGAAGTTGAATGGACTGAGACTGACTAAATTCCCACATCAAACTAAAAAAACTGTTCAGGGATCAAATCTGCCTGCTCAAAACCACCCAATCACTCTCAGGAGGCTTGAAAGAGTTGTTAAAGAACTCTCAACCTATAATATTAATCCCGTCACACAAGTGATTTGCAAAGATTAATATAAATATTAATATAAAGGTTAATAAAACGTTACACTCACTTCAGTTCTTCTGGAGGTTCAGCAGGAACACGAATAGTTGGTACCGATCCTTTATTCAGGAGCAGCTTCTTAGCAAAACCAGCTTTATACTGACCCTCGTTTTTAGAAATGATTCTCGCAAACATGAAAGCATTGACGTTGCTCTTGGGGAATATTCCCGTCGAAAACAAAACTCAGCCACTGCGTCTTCAGCGGTTCGGATTTAGGAACATTAAAATGACTGCTGTGTTCGTTATTACACCCAAGAACAGAACACCACAATCGCTTAGACGCCAACACACTGCCAACACACATTTCAGTACAATCAACTTGTAAAAGTGCATGTATCATTAGCCTATATGACCCCTTTTAGGGGTGTAACAATACAACGATATTCGATCGATGCATTGATCAAATGTCTAACGATACGATGCATCGATACCACACATAAAATATCGATGTACGGTACCTTTATTTTGACACACTCCATTATGGAAGCAAATAAGAGACATAACTAGGCCTATTTGAAATTTAACAGCACTGAATACTTAGTTTTGAAATATTTTATTTTGAAAAACATTATCTGAATTTATTTGCTCTGAATTCACCGCCTTTGAAATTATTTTACTTTGGAAACCATGTATCTGAATTTATTTGTTTCGAATTTAAATAGGCCTATGAAAATTCTTGATTTCCATTTTAAAAACCTGAATTTCGATTAATATTTTTCAATGCTCACAAATTCAGATGCAAAAAAAAAAAATCAACTTACAGAATTTCAGCTAAAGTAGATTCAGAATGATCAAATTCGACAGCTCAAAATCAGATCGAAAAATTGAAGTTAAATATTCACATGGTAACATCGGGGCTACCCAGGATAGGCCACGCCTCACCGGGGGGAAACAATCCAAGAGGCTGCCTCGTCATTTATGACTTATAACAAAAACAAAACAAAAAAAAACAATGTCTAAAAGCTGTTGTGAGACAAGATGTACAGCAAACAAGCTAAATAACCAAGAAATTATTTTTTATAGGCTGTCGACCCCAAAAACTGTTTGTTCAGGACATAAAAGTCGATCAATTGAGAAAGAGCGCAACTATTTCTCGAACTACTCTGAGAACTACGCCCACTGGAACGCAGGGGCATAGCACAAGATCCCGGGCCCTATGTATAGGCAGTCCTGATGGGCTCCCATGTTCCAAATAAAATATATTCCAGACTTTTCAAGGGCCCTCTCTCCCCTTGGGGCCCTGGTAATCAGTACTGGTTTTACCCCCAGTCCGACGCCCCTGCTGGAACGTGACATGATATTGTAAAAAAAAAACACACAAAAAAACATTCATAATTTTAACCATGTCGATTGCTTATGTGAACATAAGAAGTGGAGATATATTAAATTTACCCATTCTTCCTGCTGATGCTTCACGTCTTATTGCCTGTAGCCTATTTACTTTTGTCTCCTTAAAAGCTGGCTTTTACGGTTCGGAAGCTTATAAAAATGTATTTCTGTGTGTGTGTTTTTTTTTAGCTTGTTTGCTGTACACCTTGTCACACAGCAGCTTTTAGGCATTTTTCTGTCTTTTGTTATATGTCATAAGGAGACAGCCTCTCGCAATACAAAGTCAATGAAGACGGTTGGATTGTCCCCCGTGTGGGCGTGGCCTAAACACGCTCTGTCTCTACACAGGCTCGGCTGTTTTTCCTATCCTGGGTAGCCCGGATGTTACCATGTGAATATTTAACTTGAATTTTTCGATCTGAATTTGAGCAGTCGAATTTGAGATCTGAATTTGAGCAATCAAATTTGATCAACCTGAATCTATTTTATCTGAAATTCTGTAAGTTGATTTTTTTTTTGTATCTGAATTTGTGAGAATTGAAAAATATTCATCGAAATTCAGGTTTTTAAAATGGAAATCAAGAATTTTCATAGGCCTGTTTAAATGCCAGAGGTAAATTCAAAACAAATAAATTCAGATACATGGTTTCCAAAGTAAAATAATTTCAAAGGGGTAAATTCAGAGCAAATAAATTCAGATAAATGTTTTTCAAAATAAAATATTTCAAAACTAAGTATTCAGTGGCTGTTAAATTTCAAATAGTTATGTCTCTTATTTGCTTCCATACTCCATATCCTCGCGTAACTTTTCTCCGCTGAAATAGACGCCTGACAAGATTGACTGAAACCAGAGAATGTCTAATTGAAGAGAATTGGCACTCTCTGGTTACTTCCGGTGTCTGGACTGGCTGCAGTAACACGTCTCTGTCCATTCGGGGGCGCTCGCAGGCGAGTGCAGAATGAATGGGAGTCTATGGGGTTTCACCCCCAGAAATCCACTTTTCTCAGGATGTAATTTGAAAGTTGCATTCAAAAGAGAGGGCTAAGATAATACACTCAGCTGAAAATTGCATTTTTAAGTTCACTTATGTGTTCTAAAAATCCGTTCAAAAATGTGATGACGTCACATAATAGCAGGATGCTAGCGTGTTCCGGCCAACAACGGCCTAACCTGTAAGAAATCGAAAGGACATAAGTACTCGTTCATTCGACTTTTGGCCTATAATCTATATTGAACTTGCGGAATCAACAATAAAATCTATGTTGATTCAACGACAAGCAGGAGAAAGAGATACATTTAGCCGTTTAGCCCCATAGACTCCCATTCATTCTGCACTCGCCCGCGATCACCTCCAGTGGAATTCTAATGGAACTGCAACCAAGATGATACACAATGGGGCTAATAGGAAGTGCCAAGGCTCTCCGTTAGACGGGCTCTGCTGAAACCTTTGTCACAAAAGCTGGTATTTTCCACTGTAAAGGCATTGCGAGTTTATATTTTACAGCAGAAACGACAAGCCCCGAAAAGTCTGTTTTAGCAAATCAGTGCGCAGTATTTAGGTCAGGTGACAAGGCTGCTTGTCACGTTGAAAAGACGCGCTAGCTGAGAGGAGTTTCGTCAAAGCCGACTAAAAGTGATCGAGGATGGATTTCAGCGAACTTCATGAAGCCGTGATTTCTTCTTCGGCTCGTAAAATGAAAATAAAAGCTGAAACTTTTTCACGGAATCTTGCTAAAACAGCACGTTTAGTGGTGAAAAGCTCTCTGTATTGCGTGTACGTTAATCACAACAACAAAGTTTGACTGGCGTCTATGTCAATTGAGGAGATTAACGTTACAGATTAACCAAGTGTTTTATTATGTATCATAGCAATTACTTGGCTTTGTTTAACTCTGAAACATGACATGTGGAGTTATCTGCTTTTACCACACAATAAATATATATAAAAATCCTTTAAATGAACTTTAATATAACAGAAGAGTTCATTTGCAAAAATAGATAACCCGGTTCTTGTTTCTTTTCATCATGTTTTTTTTTTTAACTTGTAACAAACAACTTGTAAATGTCCCAATTGGGAGAGGGTGTGCAATTTTCAAAGAGTTTAATTAAACTTTCATGTAATAGGCTATATTTTTGAATGTATTGTGAGTTAATAAATCTAACTGGTACACAGTGGTAGGTTTGATTTTGAAATTGATGGGGACGGGGACATCAATGTATAAATATATATTTAAGTTTTGATCGAAATTATTGCCACGGATATATCAGTGTCTGGATATTGGTAGGGACACGTCCCTAGTAGCGTCCCTACTAAATTCTACGCCCCTGCTGGTACACTTGCCACATAATATCTAAATATCGATTAATCGATCGATATAGCCCTGAATCGAATCGTATCGTAGAATTTTTTTGAGGTATCGGCAAATATCGTATCGCTGGCTGAGAGAATCCATATCGTATCGTACCGTGATTAACTGTCCGATTTACACCCCCACCTTCCGTTAAGCTTTAGTTCACAGACTGACATTTTGGCATTCTCCTTTAGAATATTCTGATATAATCTAATAATACACACACACACACACTCTTTGTAATAATCATATTCTCCAGTAATTCATGCAAGTATTCCGTACAATCGTAATATAAGAAATATTTGTGTAATATAACAAAGCTACTGCCCTCTGATGTAGAAAGAAATTAAAGCTACAGCAGTAGGTGAAGCATTTATTGTTATATTAATTCATTTAGCAAGCATTTTTATCTAAACATACAAATAAAGAATGTTACAACATACATATTTTATCCTAATGAGAAAATACAATTGTATCATCACAAAAACAGTTAAAAACGAAGGCACTTAAATTTTTTTTTTTGCCATAGGCTACTGTTGGTTTGACTGTTTCTATTGCTCTTCTCATTTGTAAGTCACTTTGGGGAAAAAAAACGTCTTCTAAATGATTAAATGTAAAATGTAAATGTACAGTAAAAGTTTGTTTCTCCTCTTCAGGCCTGTTCTTCTCTCTTCAGACAGACTTCTGATTATTTATGCATCCATGTAGTCGTTGTCTGTAACAGTTGTGGTGTTGATGATGGAGTCTGTGTTAACAAACGTGTAGAAAGAGTTCTGGGTTAGTCTGTGTGTGCTGGAAAACCACTGGAGCTGAAGACTGATCAAATCTAATCCTGAACACAAACTCATCAGAAACACAGTCAGGACACTAAACCTCATCAGATCATCATCACATCAAGGACAAATGTGATTAGAATATGTATTCATGCCAGAGCTGTCTTCAAAAGCATTGCATGTCAGAATGCACCTCAAGATTTTAAGAAACACTTCCAGGAAACTATATTGAGCTCTGACTATAGGCCTGATGTGTGAAGCCATTAGTCTTCAGCAATAAGATTGAGGAAGAGAAACTCTGTTCATTGACTTCTTTTTTAGCTCAGAAAACTAAAGCCTGCATGTTAGTCTTTATGCATTTCCTTTCATTATTTTCTTAAGAAGCTCAAAGCATGCTCTCAGCACATTGTGTACATATTTTCAGTTTTAGACAGTGGTCATCAGAACGTTCATGATATTCATTTCTGCTATAAATAAGTAAACTGTTGGTAAACACACCTTTAGCTTTGCTCGTGATGGTGGTCACGATCACTACCACAGTCATGATGAAGAGACCAACAGCAATGAAGGAGGAAAAGCAGATGTAGAATAAAGATACTCCTTCCTCATGATGATCCAAGACTGCATGGGAATGCAATGACAGGCAAAAAGAAGTTTTGGCTTGTATGCATTGAAATATCGTCTCATACAGACGCCTACAAAGATCAGCTCTATTATCATTGTACATTTTTAAATAGCTAATTATACACCCCAAACATCACCAGATGAGGAAGAAAGAAAGGTAGAGAGAAGAAGGCATATAAAAAAAATTTCAAAATAGGAAAATGCAAACACATGGCAATATTGTATCATCTAGCAGGGATGTAACACCTAAACATCCTAAAGCAGAGATACATTTGTTTTACCTGAGCGCTTGTAAGTGTAGGTCTGGCTGCGTATGTTCTTGACGTGTCCATTAGAATGAACCTCATGTTCACAGGTGAAGGAAGCAGGTGGACTCACAGTGACCATATAGAGGGTATGCGCATGACGTCACCGTCGGCCGGAGTGAATGCGGTCACGCCCACAAGTGGCAAAAAGACTGAGCGGCAGCATTTGTTTTCAGCGTGAATGCCGTGAAAATCACACAAAACACATCTAAAACGGGAAAGAGCTTTGCGATTGACTGTACAACTAGATTTGACCAGAAATCTGAGGTACTGTATATTTTTACAGACTGCAAAAAGCTACAGAACAGACTATATTCTGCATAATTGGATGTTTTTAAATAAACACTGACAAAAAACTATACAAGTTTTAGGGCTGGACGATATGATGATATACAGTATAACATTAATGTAAGTGATCACTCGGATTTAGACCTATCTATATTGTATTTATATAAAACGTTTACAGGCAAATTTTCTTCATTTATTTCCCCGGCGTCGAAATCAGGCACATATAAATGTCAGGAAACACGATTCCTGGCTGCATGTCAATATCCATGGATCACTAGATCTTTGATAAGTTGTAAGGAACACTATATCGAGTCCAACTTTTAGTTTAAACTGATAATAGTTTGTTTTACTCGCGTTAACGCAGTTTCCCCTATTAACTCCAGCCACGCAGCAGCTCTTTTGCCACTCAGTCCGGCTGAGGGGGGCGTGTTCCGGCGGGGAAGTGACGTTAATGCATTCCCTCTATACATGGATGACTTTAGTCTACGTTCATTGACACACCATGGCATCGAACTGTATATAATTCTCAATGTACATCTGTCAAAAACTTTTCATTAGGAGCATTGGGATAAACAATGTTTCACTTTTATCTTTCTCCAAAGTAAAATGACTGATTAATTGTTACCAGTTTCCATGTCTGATCCTGGCACAGCTGCTACTGCTGCTGCTGGCTCCTCCCCAGTCTGCAGCTCATCTTTGCTACCCTCTACAAAACCATTTAATCAAATCAACGTGTATATTTACTACAAACTACAAACACAAAACAAGTCACACATACATTTTATGTTAATGCTTATTGGTTATCCTTAGAGAAAACAACACCTGATAAACTAGGAAAGTATTCAGTGCAGTGGGATAAAACTAATGTTTCTGGCTACCCTTACGAAAAAGAAGTATACTTCAAGTTCATTTTATGAAGAAGTATTATTCGTTTAAATGTATTATAAGTGTAAGAGTAGTAAACTTTAAGTACACAACTAGGTTTCTCATTTTGCATCTGTACTACAAGTGAACTTATAAGTATACTAGTAGTAGTTTACTATTTTAATACAATTAGTATTTTTTTAGTTTATGAAAGTACACACTGAAGTGTACTGTCGGTAAACTACTAGTTTATACTGCAATTATACTTGCAAGTTTTCTTTAAGTTAACAAACTTATACTTGTTATAGTTCAGTATTTATTAATTATTTTTGCACTTGCAGTATACTATTATGTTCAAATGTAGATATTTTTTTTAATTAAAAAATACCTTTAACTGTACTTTAATTTTAAAGACATTTCATTAGCTTCATGCATTCTTTTTTATCAACACTTGAATGTTGGTAAGTTTCATAAAGAAAGGCAACATTAGAATTGGAATTTAAAGGATTAAATAAAATGATGCAGACAAAATTAAAATGAGGCACACTGCGTATGACTTGTGTGACGCGGGACAACAAAGCTTCACATTCTTCACCTTCACAAAATGCAGGACAGGTGGTCCACCTTTGATAATATTAAGCGGATTTTTTATTTACGTTTAATGTTTGATGATGATCACGTTATTTTATATTTGAGTGAGTGAGCAATCTTCTATCACTTGTTTCAGCTTCTTCTCCTGTGTTTTTATCCGGAAGAGATTCTGTACTAGAAAATGCCAGTAGGCCTAAGTGCTAACGTTATATTGTTAGCCTATGCGGTAATAACTAGCTAGTTAAACAAATAGGCCTACAGTGAAAGCCAGCCAGATGACGATCTATCTTCAGACTTTAAGGATAAAAAAAACTGAATTCTTACCCACTGACTTCTTTCCGAAAAATCCCCAAAGTCTCGTTTGCTTCATTTTTCTTTAATTTTTTCTTTCCTGCTCGCTGACTCTCAGTTGTTAACTCGCGCTCTTGCGGTTGACTGTGCTAGCTCCTCCCCTCCCTGCTGCTGCTGCATATTTAACAGAGAGGAAGAAACGGAGTAGCGGAGTAGAAACGGCTACCGACAGCAAAGAAATGTATTCTATAGGCTAGATTATTTTTAATATCTATTTTTTACAGGCTGTATGCATGCAAAGCCAAAGTGCAATGAAATAAAGCAACTTATGATTTCGGGCGTTTACATAGGCTATTGTTTGTCCAGTTTCATATTTGCTCAGTGACAGTCATCATTACATTCGGGGCTTGACTCAAAACATTCGGGGCTGACGCCCCTGGTTCACAGACTGACATTTTGGCATTCTCCTTTAGAATATTCTGATATAATCTAATAATACACACACACACACACTCTTTGTAATTAACATATTCTCCAGTAATTCATGCAAGTATTCCGTACAATCGTAATATAAGAAATATTTGTGTAATATAACAAAGCTACTGCCCTCTGATGTAGAAAGAAATTAAAGCTACAGCAGTAGGTGAAGCATTTATTGTTATATTAATTCATTTAGCAAGCATTTTTATCTAAACATACAAATAAAGAATGTTACAACATACACATTTTATCCTAATGAGAAAATACAATTGTATCATCACAAAAACAGTTAAAAACGAAGGCACTTACATTTTTTTTTTTTGCCATAGGCTACTGTTGGTTTGACTGTTTCTATTGCTCTTCTCATTTGTAAGTCACTTTGGGGAAAAAAACGTCTTCTAAATGATTAAATGTAAAATGTAAATGTACAGTAAAAGTTTGTTTCTCCTCTTCAGGTCTGTTCTTCTCTCTTCAGACAGACTTCTGATTATTTATGCATCCATGTAGTCGTTGTCTGTAACAGTTGTGGTGTTGATGATGGAGTCTGTGTTAACAAACGTGTAGAAAGAGTTCTGGGTTAGTCTGTGTGTGCTGGAAAACCACTGGAGCTGAAGACTGATCAAATCTAATCCTGAACACAAACTCATCAGAAACACAGTCAGGACACTAAACCTCATCAGATCATCATCACATCAAGGACAAATGTGATTAGAATATGTATTCATGCCAGAGCTGTCTTCAAAAGCATTGCATGTCAGAATGCACCTCAAGATTTTAAGAAACACTTCCAGGAAACTATATTGAGCTCTGACTATAGGCCTGATGTGTGAAGCCATTAGTCTTCAGCAATAAGATTGAGGAAGAGAAACTCTGTTCATTGACTTCTTCTTTAGCTCAGAAAACTAAAGCCTGCATGTTAGTCTTTATGCATTTCCTTTCATTATTTTCTTAAGAAGCTCAAAGCATGCTCTCAGCACATTGTGTACATATTTTCAGTTTTAGACAGTGGTCATCAGAACGTTCATGATATTCATTTCTGCTATAAATAAGTAAACTGTTGGTAAACACACCTTTAGCTTTGCTCGTGATGGTGGTCACGATCACTACCACAGTCATGATGAAGAGACCAACAGCAATGAAGGAGGAAAAGCAGATGTAGAATAAAGATACTCCTTCCTCATGATGATCCAAGACTGGGAATGCAATGACAGGCAAAAAGAAGTTTTGGCTTGTATGCATTGAAATATCGTCTCATACAGACGCCTACAAAGATCAGCTCTATTATCATTGTACATTTTTAAATAGCTAATTATACACCCCAAACATCACCAGATGAGGAAGAAAGAAAGGTAGAGAGAAGAAGGCATATAAAAAAAATTTCAAAATAGGAAAATGCAAACACATGGCAATATTGTATCATCTAGCAGGGATGTAACACCTAAACATCCTAAAGCAGAGATACATTTGTTTTACCGGAGCGCTTGTAAGTGTAGGTCTGGCTGCGTATGTTCTTGACGTGTCCATTAGAATGAACCTCATGTTCACAGGTGAAGGAAGCAGGTGGACTCACAGTGACCATATACACACATGTTTGTCCACCTAAAGAAGTGCAATCGCCTGTTTCTATGGTGTAGTTTAGTTCACTCTCCACAGACAGCTCAAAAGGCTGTATCCACCGACTGTATCCCCATTCAGACATCTGGTCAAATACGCACACCACTATGACTCTATCATGCTCTCTGTCTTCCAACTGTCGGTACACTGTGATGTTCGGCACTGTAACATCTGAAACAACACAAACATGCTGGTGCAATATGAACATGTTACAAATTTCTGCAGCTACAATTGTGCCTACACTTGTGTGCATCTTCAACTTCTAATGCGCTGGCACTGGATATTTAAATAACAGCTGGACACATCTTTAAACATTTATGTTAATTTAAACACCAGTCTAGCAAAAATTACTGACATAATAATGTACAAAAAAGACTTTAATTGTCAAGCACTGTGTGTCAAAAGGAAGCCAGATGATGTAATGTGATTGTTTTGAGGAAAGTAATAATGTTGCTTTTAAATTAGTTTATTAAAAGACATAAACGGAAAAAATATATTTACTTTAACTTAAAACATGTCAGTTGTAAGATTAGAGCTTTTTTAATTGTATTACAAGGACCTTTAATACAGTTAGAGAATAAAAAAACTTAGATCATACTTTCCACAGATTCATCATAATCTGGCCAGAACATATCTCTGATAAAGGCATCCTGTACAACAAAGCCACATAAACACCTCATGAATAAAATTGAAAATGATTTTCTATATTCTACATTAAGTCTAAGCCAGGGCTAAGAGAAGTTTATATCTAAGTTTCTGTTTATTTATAGACTACTGCAAACATAATAAACATCCAAACAAATTTCTGAACTGAATGAAAACCTCTGAAGTTGAATCAGTATAATCAAACTCTGCTTCCTGGCTTTTCTCTGGATAGAACAAATAACAATAGTTTATTTTTAATGTATGATTTATTACCTGTACATATTGTGAAGTAAAACGCGGGAGAAAGCAATGTACTTACGTAAAGCGAACATTACAACCGTCAAAAGGACCTGAAAAAGAAGCTTCATCGTGTCTCAAACTATTGTGGTTTCCAACACACTGTGAGCTATAGCTCAGTTTCACATTTCAGTTCTTCTCCTTCACATTTCCTGTGTTAAAGAAGTTTAGTTCGTGTCATTTGCACAATTAGGGCACATGTTATATTCATTTACTTTACATTCAAATGGGTCTCCTTGATTCAAACTCACATCAATAACTCACATCTTTCATTAAAATCTGGTTGCCAATGAACACTTTCCCGGTCATTCCACTGGGAGAGTACAACTCTTTTGATAGTCAAATCTTCAACGTTTTCCCTTCTCAATCAATGTGTTTCCTTCTCAAAACACGTTATTATGACTTTACATTTTTTCATTACATATAATTTGCTGCAGGCCATATTACAGACCTGTTCCTCAGAAATCTATAGTAAACTAGCATTAACATTTCTTATGAATTGTGAGATGACATTTTAAAGTGTTACAAATATCTGCACGATAACCACCAACGGTTTTAAACTTTAACGGTTTCACAGACAAGGCTTGAGTCTAGTCCCAGACTAAAATGCATATTTGAGCTGTTTTAACTGTAAGCAACTTGCACTAACATCTTAAAATTAGTCTGTGCCATTGTTTTGTCGATGCACATCAGTAATGTTTTTTCTAAGGCAGGATTATAAAATCTGATTAATGTCCTAATTAATCTATGGCCTAATCCTGCGGCTTAATCTGAACCCTGTCTGTGAAACCAGGCTTATGCGTCTAATCTGATTGCTTGGGTCTTAAGGTGGGACTCATCTCTTCACCACACCGGCAGGTACAGCAGATTCCGCCATAGTCGTTGCCTGGGTTACGGTCGCGTATGTAAGTGTGGGGTGGAGCTATCAAATTAGGGGCAAAATCCTATTGGGGTAGGGTTTGTTTTGGTGATTACAAATATTAACATTGGCCAAAAGTATTTTACAAAAACTACTGATCCTACCTTTAAGGAAGGAAATATGTGTTTACCGGTGCGCACTGAGAAGAATCTGTGAATGTGTTAATGCAAAAAAACAAGAAAATGACAATAATTCAAGACAAAAAAAAAAAACACACAGTGTTCTCAGAAGGATATTAAAACGTTTAACTTGGCTTAATGTCAAAAGAAAACTAATTTCTCTTGTCATAAACACTATTTACGGCATTTTAAAGGATGATATGGGACCTATACGAGGTGATAATTAGTGAGGATGTCGAGGTCAACTCCTGTGATTTGGAAGAAAGTGATACATAAGGACGATTTTGATGATTATTATCTTAATTTGTGTTCAGAAGATGAAAGAAAGTCTTACTGGGTTGGAACAACATGAGGGTGAGTATAATTACTGACAGAATTTTCATTTTTGGGTGAACTATCCCTTTAAGCCTCCTTTTCGCTGAGTCTTCCTCCACAAAGTACGCTGGGGCACCATAACAGGCACCTCCAAACCAAGCTCACCTAGTCTGGTTGTGACCTGACAGAACAAAAGTTAAGTTTGGTTGCCCCCTTTTTTTTGGTAATCTGTGACTTGGACCGTGGTGTGCACCGGTTAGCTCCCCAGCCAGAGACACCACATCCAGTCCAGATATCCATCTTCCAGATATCCAACACCTTCACACATACATTCACACGTACATTCACACATACACAGTAAATTTGAAATCCTGAAATCAACACCAATAGAGTTAATTTCAACACTTTAAAAGTGTATATATGGGAACCACCCGCAAAGTGTTAGTTCAACACTTTCAAAAGTGTTGCCTCTCGCAACACCGACACAGTGTTACAATATGAACACTAAGAGAGTAAAATATTAACACCAATGCAGAGAACAACAACATTGTTACAGAGTTGGGTGCAGCTTTGTAGCAAACACTGGCAGAGTTAAAATTCTACACTGTTCTGGTGTTGACCTAACACTTTAAAAAAATGGAAATCACAATCTTCTCAACCTTATTGGAGTCAAATATTACACCATCCTGGTGTTGATAGAACACCTTTTTACTAGAGATGCACCGATTACAATTTTCTAGGCCGATCCCGATTCCGATTTTTCCTTGAGTTTGACCTGCCGATACCGATTTTAGCCGATTCCGATTTTATTTTTTCAAACCACTTTACAGCACACACAAATATTTATTTTCTATCTTCTCTTTAATAGAACATTTTGCATAGAACATTTTTTGAACAGATAATCGCTATAAAATAGAACTACATAAATGACTCCTAGTGTGGGAAATTCACACACATCTAAAGTGCAGTGTTATGGAAGAACCATTTCCTTTTCACATCCAATATCCAATAATTTTTTTTATATATTTAGCAAACTAAACTTCTGTATGAAAACAGGTAATGTCAATAAAATAACATATAAATAACAAATACAAATTCAATAAATATAGCCTTGCAGTATAAAGATATTTATCTCTCTCTCTCA
Organism: Tiaroga cobitis; assembly: GCA_030578255.1. NCBI lineage: Eukaryota > Metazoa > Chordata > Actinopteri > Cypriniformes > Leuciscidae > Tiaroga > Tiaroga cobitis. The sequence continues at coordinate 34,677,514 of CM060598.1, read as the reverse complement.
CACACACACACAGGCCTATTGCAATCACTTGTTGTATATCAATGGCAAGTTATATTTCTCAAGCAGTTCTTCTCTCATCTGACACATGTCCAGCCAAGCTAAACAGGACAAGTGGAGCATGTGCAGGGAAACTATTAAATAATAATAAAAACAAGTTTAAATGGGTAAATTTTCTATAAATATTTTTGAGTCTTCATTTTCTTTCTGACATAGCCTAGCCTACTTCAGTTCTTGTTAAAACACACCAGACATGCAAATTCTTTGCATTTTGGGCACTTTTTGGATGAAATCATATTTATTTTGTCCATCAAAAGTGTGCTTTCACTTTAAATTGAGCGCAGCAAAAATATATTCGGCGCCGAAACCCGCGCTTCACTGTTGCTCACGCGGCGCTCCTGCTCGACGCTCACGCGCTGCTCCGGGCCGGCTCGCGGTGTGAATGCACTCATTGATTAACATGCACGCCGAACAAAAAGGTTTCCTGCATGTGCGCGTTCCGTGTGCACGTGTGATGTTGATGTTGCGCGATGTTAATCATGCGGCGCCCGAGTGCATTTGACCGGCATAAAATCGGATTATGTCAGACTGACCGGCCGGTTGCCGATCATGGCCGATCACGTGAAAACCGGCCGATTCCGGTCACCAGCCGATCAATCGGTGCATCTCTACTTTTTACAAATAAAAAACAACACTAAAGGAGTTACCAGTTTTTCTTATTAGGGTTCTGCATCATCTACTTTAAAGAACTGTAAAATAAACTGACAATTATTTAATCTGAAAAGAATAAATTCACTTTGAAATAAACACATCACTCTATATTACCTCTTTCCAAACTTTATTCCAGCACTGAACACCAATCCATCTAGTGCTTTAAATGACAATACATTTGATTTTTTTTTTTTTTTACAAATAACAGTCCAAAATGACGTAAAATAGACTGTCGTTGCCTTAGGACATTTGTAAATCAAACGGCTTGTGGTAAAACAATTCGTCAGGTTTTTTGAGTACAACACTGTTCTCTTGTGCAACAACAATGAAAGCATGAAGATGTTCAACAAACTCTGATTCCATACATGTGGCCAAAAAAAAAATTCCATCCTTAATAAAAATTGTAACAATTTTTCCAAAGACAGGTGCATCATCAACCAAGTCTAAGCACACAACAAGACCATACGATACTCTGTACCATGACACTTAACCCACGGTGTGACCGTTACTTCACTTGAGAGATCAATGTGGAGCTGCTCAGAAATAAAATCACTGTTTTCAAGGTCGGACAACAATTCTTTTGAAACAGGGCCAGACTCAATACCTTTGATGGAACAGTGCTCCCAGTGATAGGCAATGGCGATCTGATGTTTTTTTGCAAGTGATTTGGTATAAAATATAAATGTTATATATAATAAATATAATGTTAACAATATGTAAGAGGAGCAACATCAAATTCCAGTGCTTGTCCCCCTCTGGGACTACATCTCCAAATATGAGAGGAATGTTCCTTATTAGACACAATGTCTGACTTGCGTTGAGTCCAATGCCGTTTCCTGCTTGTTGAAGGTTGACCCTGGTTGGGCGGTTATTTTTGTCCAAATAGCCATAATTGAAGGCATACAATCTTTGAGGAATGGAATCGCCAGAAATTAGATTGCAACTCATGTATTCAAAAAGCAGTTTCACTTCATACTGTGCAACTCCCTCCAGGATATCATTCACACATACATTCACACATACAGTACATATATAAAAGACCTACATTCACACATACAGTACATATATAAAAGACCTCAATCCACAAATAATTGTACAACGATGTATTCAATAATACTCAGAACTTATTTATTATAGAAATATTTTGTATTTATGCATATTGAACTTTCTTATTATTAATCCATTTAATCAATTCCACAGTCAGTGGTTATGATGTTTGGATGTACAGGTCTGAAATGAACATTACATCACAATCAATGACCCATTGTTTTGTGTCTGTCAGGTATTGATGTATATTTTGCCCAGAATCATTACATTTGTTCATCTTAATGGACATACAGTATTTATACTGCACTTCTACTGCATGTCAGGTCAGGTGTATTTGATGTTACATCACAGAACAGCAGCAGGTGGCGGGATAGTCCTCAGCGTTCACTTTCAACTCATTTCCATACACAAAGTAAACATAGGGCTTCTCTTTCCAAGTGTAGTTCACCCTTGTTATGGTAATGAGCTCGATTGTCTGCCTCTGGAACAAGGAAATATTGAATTACAGAACCAGATTCAGGTTTCATTGTGGAATCATGTTGACATGCACACCAGTCTACATGACCACATAATTTTATATATATATATATAATAATTTGATTCAAATCTAAATATTATAGCGCAAGTAAACATGACCAAGTCTACTGTCATAGATTGATAATTACATAGCAAAACTTAAGCATTATTATTATTATTATGGAAAATTTTGGAATTTTTAAAATTTTGAGAATAAAACAACAGGTACCTGCTGTAATATGCATGAGTTCTTGGTATATTTCACCTGATGGTCCCTTATTATACGCTCAGACGCTTGTGCAACAGAAACATCAGGGAAACCCAGCACTGGATAGACCTACAGTAAACATTCAACCACGTTTATCATCTTCTGCCTCTTTTAATTCTTTCTTTTACCTTTAACTTTCTGCAAATCTGTTCCTACCATATACTGGGCATCTCTGAAGAGCTCCTTCCCTGAAACCTTTCCCAGCTTTTCCAGTTTTAGACCGCTCGAATCTTGCGCTACATAATCATCCTTCTCAGTGCTCCTGAAATGATCCAAAAGTATAGCTTTCAGTCAGAATGAGACAGTTCTCTTTGAGAGTATAGGGTTAGTATACAGTGAACATATAATACCATTCGACTATGAGATTGATGAAGACGAGTAGCTGTCCGTTTCCATCACAGGTGTTACACATGTGGAAGCCGATGCCGCTACATGAACTACATCTGGAAGTTGCCAAACAAACACTCAGATAAAAGTAGTAAAACATGTTCAGGACATAAAGGGCTCGAATCAAATATGATGAGAGTAAAAGACTGGTTGGTTGGTGCAAAATAATACACAAACCCTTTTTTTCCCCTTTTTTTTCTAACAGCAGCCATTCTGAGATGTGAACAAATGTCTCAGTTCTTTTGATTCTTATGAATTGGTCAAAAAGACCAAATTGAGGCAAAGGCTGAAGAGTGAAAAAAATAAGTCTCATGTTTAAATATCATATACATATTTTATGTTTTTTTGTTTTTAATTAAAAAAGACCAATTGATGTGTTCCTTTCTTAAAATCTAGAATAGTACAAACAGTTACAACAGTTCATGGAGAATGGTAGACTTACTTTTCACGTCCACTATTGCCACATGCATTGCAGGACCCGTTATCAGGACATTGGCCAGAACCGTTACACCAAGAGCACACTTTCTGCATAGAGACACAAATAAAAGTGTCTCTATATTTATGTCCCATTATATGACCTCCTATAATAACCAAGTATACCAAAAAGAACTCAGTCAATAATAAAAAGCCTGGTGAAACTGGCCTGATGTTTGCCAGTCAATCTTCACTTACGCTTCCAGTTCCAATGCAAAAAACACAGGGTATTTTTCCCATTCCACAGCATGGGTCACATTTCTAGGGTAAACAAAAAAACTATTATTTACTTTCCAGTAACAGGACTATGTAAATTAGATCTTAATGTTCCCCTATTATGCTTTTTTCGGATATGACCTTTCATGTAATGTGTAATGTAGCTTTTTGTGAATGTAAAAGGTCTGCAAAGTTTCAAAGATTAAATTAAGTTATTGTCTATCAAACGAAAGAACCGATTCTGAACTGACTGAAACAACGAACCTATATAGGTTTGTAACAAATTTGCATAATGCCAGTCTATGGTCTTCACTGGCTGTAGGAGAACAACGCCTACTTTGATCCTCAAACACTTTAGTTGTCGCTGAGACTGGAAGAGTTTGGTTCGAGATGTCGACATGTCGAGAAGGCGCAGTCCTCGATCGAGACCGAATCCTTGATCGAACCGTTTCAGACAACAAAGGAGGTGATGTTGCAATGTATATTATGCAAAAATGAAAGTGTTGTTTGACCTTGGATGCATTTAAATCTATTGTAGGAGACCTCCAAAACAAAACGAGGAACCCTTAAACTAGCATAATAGGGGCACTTTAAAATGAAGTGCTAACAAAGCTCCATAGATTGTGGTTCATACAAAAATGTTCTGATATAGTAGTTGCTGCACATTCTGTTGTTTAAACCCTTCTTGTGGATCAAACCTTGACTGAGGAAGTGTAGGGCACTCGAATGGTCTCCTTGTGCTCAGTAAAGTAGGACGGAGGTTGAGCTGCAATCTCCCATGGTTCAGGAGCACGCTGAATCCCAGCATCGACACGCTGCCCTGCAAAAGAGTTTAGGCAATGATTTAGCCAGGGAACAAGGTTTAGATTTAATAAAAAAAAATAAAAAATAACTACACAAAACCTGTTGCTATAGTGTTTTTAGCTCATTACTAGTGTGTTATGGGTGGTTGCTTATTGGCCCAAGACAAAAATGTCCATCCCCAAGTCTTTATAGTCTCCTTGGAAATTGGTGCAAAACGTCTGTAATAAAAATGACTGACAGACGCAACGCAATAAACGCTGTCTTGCATTCGGAGTCAGATGCCTGGTGTTTGGGAATGCAATCGTGGCACGTCCTGATTTTGCAGAGTTAAACGCGTTCCTGGGTTAACATATTTTGTTCTGGAAGGTAATTATACCAAATCATCTTGATGACAGACTTTCTTTCAGGCATTTCAGAATGATCAAACCAACATTTGAGATGCTGTGTGATGAGATTGGTCTGCTGGCTAGTCCAGTGATCCAATCACATCCTCTGATGAGGCAAAGTCACATGAGTTGTTGTTGTGCATCAAGGGGTTTATTCAGTAAATGTGGTTTCATCTTAGTTTATGTGCATGTCTCCCCACGTAAGTTTTTTTCTTACTTGGTGTTACCATCCAGCATTTTTTTTTATGTGATAATCCAAATTTCGCATAAAAAATAGGTTAATGGAAACATAGCTTATGATATTCTGTCCCTATGTAGTCCCTCCTGTAAATTCAAGGGTTTTTTCTTCCAAAGATTTTTTTTCCATTTTCTAATAGCACACATCTACTCAATAAGCTGCACAATTTGAGATATCATTCATATCTGTACATCACAAGAGGTATATAGAGGCCTGTTTAAATCTCTAACTCCAAGTACTAGTTAAAAGTGATGATGATGCTTGCACCAATAATGATAGACTGGATTGACTTTTGGTACCTTTGTAAGGCTCCTGACTCAATTTAGTAGATCTGGACTCTGTGAACGTCTCCAAACGATACTGAGAACAGAAGCAGAACAAAAAGACAGACCTCAGATTGATTTTGCTGACCACATTCGGCTCTATAATGCCAAAACAACAACAGATTTATGTATGTCTACTAATAATACACAGAATGATGGTAATCACTAAGCTCAAAATGTAAATGATTCACGTCTCACCCTGTAGGTGTTAAAGGACTCCATGTTGGTAATAACTCCATCTCTGACGGGGCCAGAACTATAGCAGCACTTGCTGGAGACGTAATCTTCAAAAGCTTCACATGCTCTCTCCTCTGAGATGGAAGGAATGTTGTCGCTAACAAGAAAATATTAATAGACATGAATGTTGAATTGCATGCATTATGAACATGCAACAGGAGTCAGTTTAAGAAATGAAGACATCTGAAACACAGAGAACTCTGGTTATGATTAGTCTCTTTGCATGGAGTAGCCTACTTTTGAATCTATAAAAAGTACTTTAAAGGGTTAGTTCACCCCAAAATGAAAATTCTGTCAGTAATTACTCTCCCTCATGTTGTTCCAACCCCGTAAGACTTTCGTTCATCTTCGGAACACAAATTAAGATATTTTTGATTAAATCTGAGAGATGGGTCACTCCTCCATAGGCTTCTTAAGGGATCGAAACTGGCCGGCCCAAAAGTTATTAAAGACATCGTTAAAATAGTCCGAGTGACTACAGTGGCTCAATTTTAAGTTTATCAAGCAACGATAATACTTTTTGTGCGCAAAAAAACAAACAAAAATAACGACTTTATTCAACTATTCATTTCCTTCTCTGTGGGCCGTGAGATTTCACGTAGTGAAACTGCGCAAAGCTTCTGGGTTGTAGGTCACACGTAGGCTCACCATTGGCCGACGCTGGTCATGTGTGTGATGCGTGTGACGTACGTCTCATTAGTATTGTAAGAAAAGACTTATTTTACCTGGTCAAAAACAGCTCTGTTTTCAGCACGCCGTTTCAGTGCATATGACTTTAAATGATAATGAGCTTTGCTCACTCCGCCCCTCTGTTCTGTGCGTACGCCGTTTGTAACACAATAACACAATAAACATAACGCGTTGTTCATTATAAACGTGGGATTATGAATTATATTGAGAACGTCGTAGAAAACAGCCCGTAATGTACCCCAAGTGTAAACCTTAGCCGCATTCACTGTGAAGCGGGCAGCTAGCGATTTGCAAAGATTAATATAAATATTAATATAAAGGTTAATAAAACGTTACACCCACTTCAGTTCTTCTGGAGGTGCAGCAGGAACACGAATAGTTGGTACCGATCCTTTTTTCATGAGCAGCTTCTTAGCAAAACCAGCTTTATACTGACCCTCGTTGATAAAGCAGTCGTGAAATGATTCGCGCAAACATGAAAGCATTGACGTTGCTCGTGGCGAATATTCCCTTCGAAAACAAACTCAGCCACTGCGTCTTCAGCGGTTCGGATTTAGGAACATTAAAATGACTGCTGTGTTCGTTATTACACCCAAGAACAGAACACCACAATCGCTTAGACGCCATTCTGCTCATAGACAGTGCTCCAGTATCAACACCGCGCCGGTGTTGTGCCGAATTTCGACCCCCACCAAATTATTACCCCCCTAGCATTGGTAGGTTTAGGATTAGTTGTGGGGGAGGGGTAGGATTAGGGGCGGGGTTGGGATTAGGCAATCAGGTGCTGATTTCAACGAGGGGGGTAATAATTTGGCAGGGGGTCGAAATTAGGCACAACACCGGTCACGCGGAGTATGATTGACAGCTCGCTTACGAGCGAGGGCGGGTCTGTGTTGAAACGCTGCTGTCAATCAACAATCGTGGGAGGGGCGTCCGATTTATTGACGTCACAAAAACGAACGGCTCAATTTGAGGCAGGGGAAAACATATAAGGAGATTAAAACAAAAACACTGGATGGATTTTTATCATTATATGATGGTTGTGTACAGGCACTGCCAACACACATTTCAGTACAATCAACTTGTAAAAGTGCATGTACCATTATATGACCCCTTTAAGGTTGAGCCACTGTAGTCACTCGGACTATTTTTAACGATGCATTTCATACCTTTTGGGCCAGCCAGTTTCGATCCCTTAAGAAGCCTATGGAGGAGTGATCCAGCTCTCAGATTTAATCAAAAATATCTTAATTTGTGTTCCGAAGATGAAAGAAAGTCTTGCGGGGTTGGAACAACATGAGGGCGAGTAATTACTGACATAATTTTCATTTTGGGGTGAACTAACCCTTTAACTCGTATTCAGTAATATTAGCAATTTTAACTGCATCGCACTTTCAGATGAGAACAACATTTTAACTGAATTCATGACACTGTTGTCGTCTGTATAGCTACTTATAGCTGAAATAAATTTCCACCATAATTGATTATTTGCAGCATTAGGGCTGGTTTACAAAGAACACTTTTTTGATGTAAAAAAAGAACCCCCCCCCCCCAGAGAAGCAGGTCAGTGGAAGGAAAAAAGCAAAGGTCTAGAGACACATTGACCTACTTTTAACTCGAGCGCCCCTTTTGTAGAATGCCACATCATTCACTAGACACGAGCGCAACGGTTGCATTATGGTCCCTGCGCGTTTACAAGAAAAAACTACGGAAAAGTAGCGCAGTGTAATGTAAAAACCTAAAACACGTTCTGTGTGAACAGCCCCAATGTTATTTTTCTGTTTATTAATGTGAAGCTGCATTGAAAGCAATATATTTATGAATGTGACTTCACCTAAACTATACAGAGAAAAAACGTACTGCCATTCTGGATGGCTGGAGGCTTCAGGCACAGGCATCCGCACAGAGGGCATTGGAGGTGGAAGATACACACCTGTGACAAGAGGAACACATCAGAGACATTCATAAGAGACCAGTGGTTATAACTTTAGCAACACATTCAACTTCCACATTAATGCAGAAATCTAAAAGCTATACAATTGCAACCATGAAAGTCAGCACATCATCCGCTTATATATGCTTTTCTTCCATTTCCGATTGTTTCACCCATAAAAGCATGATTAGATGAAAAACAAAGTTTGCATCTAATTGGATCCATAGCTGATGACCTAATAATTAATAATTTATTAAAATAGCATATAGGCCTAGACTACCTTTCAAACATTTTAAATAAATTAATAAATTTATTCTGCAAAAATGTATGAAATGGATCAAGAGTAAGAGTTTTACATTGTAACAAAATATTTCAATCTCAAATAAATGCTGTTCTTCTGTTCACCAAAGAATATGATGACAAAAATATGAAGCGGCATAACTGTTTTTAACATTGATAATAATAAGAAATGTTTCTTGAGCAGCAAATCAGCCTATTAGAATGATTTCTGAAGGATCATGTGACACATCATGCTGATAATTCAGCTTTGCATCACAGGAATAAATTACAGTTGTTTGGAATTGTAATAATATTTCACAATTTTTGATCAAATAAATGCAGTCTTGATGAGCGGAAAGGACTAATTTCAAAAACATAAATCGTATCAAGCCCCAATTTCTGAATGTTATGCCACTTTTATGTCCTGTATCTTAAAAAATAAGTTATATGATATATGATAGGAGCCCTATTAATTATTGCAATAATAATGATATAATAACAAATTGAATAATATATAGTAAAAAATGAAAGCAATTAATATTGTTTTGTGCTTCTTACCACCTCCGTCACCCGAAGTTCCTTCATATCCCGGGATGCTGTCAAACATGCTTGCAACAAATAAATTACAACAAATTAAGGCAACTTGCTTAACATCATGAATTATATTGCAACTTGATTTCAGATAATCAATAGCAAACATTAAGTTTAATTTTAATAATTTAAAAGTTCCCTCATTAGATCTGCAACAGCTGAAATGAAGCACATTCAGAAAAAGGATCCTTTTTGCATATGCTATAATTATTTATATAGCAATTAAGTAACACATCATTCATTACATACTATAATTTATTTATATATTATAAGCCAAATAAGCTTTTTTTTCAAAACATAGAAATAATCAAAGACTTACCTTTTTTATTTGTCAGAGCTGCTGCATAAATCAGACTAGAGGGATACAGATTATATAGTTTTACAGAAGCACATAATCTGACGCTTATGAGTTATGATTGGAGGAGAAAGATGCTTCTGAGTGAAAAATGAGTTGGTGGTTTAAAGCCCACCTCCATGACCACTGTTCCCTTCAGTAACATTAACAAACTGGTTCAGAAGAACTTAGTTTTATTTTATTATGAAAAAAACAAAAACAAATGGAAAAACCGATCACGATGGTTATTTCAAATAAAACAACCATTTACAGTTAATACACCACAACTTTATGAAATGAAGGTCTGTGAGTGCAATGTAGATTTTTAATTTAATCTGATTTACATTAAACAAATTTTCTGATTTAATGCAAGCAGTGATAAAAGAAGTGAAACTAAACAATTCTGAATAAATGGTGCATGAAAGTTAAAAGGAAATATACTGTTGTTGAGACAACATATTGCAAAAAAATCATCCCTAATTAAATGCCTGTTAGCTTTGTTTTGTTCCTGGTCATTTTGAGACCACAACCGCAGCTTTCTCTCTGACACATTTGTGGAGACAATGGAGGAGCACAGAAGTCGCATATACCACAAAATATATGATGGCAGTGAAATGGATGGTGATGGATGTATTGGTAGTTAATAAAACAGGGAAACAATAAAAAAAGAAAAAGAAAAGAAATGTACGAAATGTAATAAGTGTGTTAAGTCAGTGTAATATTTATATAGAAAAGCTATAGCTGTCATTTTTTTGTTGCTCTTTAGTTTCTAAAAAAAAAAAAAGTTTTCAGTACATCTGTCAGCTTTGGTTTGTGGTCATTTTATATGGAAATTTGGTACAAGATCACCAATGAGGAGGTCTTTATGACCACATAACCACAGGCTTTCCACTGTGTATGTAGATAAAAATGGCTCATTCTAAAGTAAAGAAACACAACGGTTCAGATCTTTATACACCACTGAAAATATTGTATATAACATAATACTAGTTATGTATACAATATTGCATTTCTGGCAACAGATCCTCGTAAATATTACACACTGCACCTTTAAAAACATTTTCCATTAAACAGTATGGCCAACATACCACATGCAAACAATACCAGCAAAAAGGTTTCTAAAACCATAGTGAATGTCTGCAAATTTTTTAAATCATGCACATTATTAGTTCTCGAGTTTGGTTTTAATATGTTTGGAACCTTTAAAAAATAACAGATCAATCATAGTGTAACATCTATTTAACTGTCACTTCTTAGCTTACACATAAGTGTGAGTGCATGTCTACTACAACAGAGAATAAGATGAAATAATCAATGTGTGATTATGAATTTCATAGAGTCACATTTGATATTTTTTAGGCGAACCAACAATTTATGATATAATATTGATATTTACATATCAAAATTTCATTAAAAACAATTATTTGTCCAGTCTTACTTTAACACGAATCAATTATGACACAGTAAAAAATTTCTCACAGTTTATTATATTGTTATTATTTATAATGATATAAAAGTGTATTAATCTAAGAGAGGTTTAGTAATTCACATTTGGTCATATTGAATCACATGATGATTACTTCTGTCTGTCAAGTGTTGATGTATATTTTGCCTATACGTCAGAATCATTACATTTGTTCATCTTAATGGATATACAGTATTTATACTGCACTTCTACTGCATGTCAGGTCAGGTGTATTTGATGTTACATCACAGAACAGCAGCAGGTGGCAGGATAGTCCTCAGCGTTCACTTTCAACTCATTTCCATACACATAGTAAACATAGGATTTTCCTTTCCACATGTAGCTCACTTTGGTTATGGGAATGAGCTCAACGGTCTGCCTCTGGAACAGGACAGATTCAAGATTAAGCATGTCTCTATTTACAAACAAATGTAATTATACAGTGAGGTTTGTGCATTACATTTTAGTACTAAAACATAAAAAAATAATGAATAAAAAATCGAATTATAAAAAAGTACAGCTGTACCTGTTGTAAAATGCGGGAGGTTTGGGCGTATTTAACCTGATGGTCTCTTACTAAGCGCTCAGAAGCTTGTGCAACAGAAAAGTCTGGGAAGCCCATCACAGGATAGACCTACAGTAAACGCATACATCTGATTAACTTTCTTTTTGCTCTTTCTTTTTACTGCTCACTATATGTACAGTCTGTGCTTACCATATACTGGGCATCTTTGAAGAGCTCCTTCCCTGAAACCTTCTCCAGATTTTCCACTCGTAGACCACTCACATCTTGTGCTAAGAAATCATCCTTCTCAGTGCTCCTGAAATGATCCAAAAAATAGATTTCAGAATGAGACAGTTCAGTTTGAAAGACTTCTGAATATCATTAAATAATCAATAACATTTACTTAATTTTCATTCCAAAGGAAGGACTTGAATGTACTTGAATGGGGGGGGGGGGGGTTATGCCCATTTTAAATGTTCACCAGGAAAAAATCATGAGCATGATCGATTAGAAAAATAACAGCACAGCTCTGCATGATTTGCATGACAATGAGGCAGTTAACTCAAAGACTATAAGATATAGAAAGAAGGTTTACTCCTATTACTTTTGAATGAGGGAAACTGCAACGTACAATATGGTGGAATACACCAAGTCTTCTAAGTAAAAGGGTTTTGCAAATCTGGTCGCCAAGTAAATAGACTTAAGACTGAGTATAGTATGTAGTAATAGCCATGCTTGTGTAACACTAATGTTAAAGGGCACCTATTATGCCCCTTTTCACAAGATGTAAAATAAGTCTTTGATGTCCCCAGAGTGTGCATGTAAAATTTCAGCTCAAAATACCCAACAGATCATTTTTTACAGCATGTTTAAATAAATAAAAAACAAGCCGTTTTAGTGTGTATCTCTTTAAATGCAAATGAGCTTCTGTTGCCGGCAGAGAGGGCGGAGCCTCACAAGCTCACGCTCAGTGGCAGGACAATCTCAAACACGGAATGATAATTAGCAATGTTCAGAGTTCAGATCATTTTACTGACATTTTACTGACAGTGCTTATGTTTTATGGGAATTCATTTTTTTTTTATCGTTATAGGGTGGTTGTGTACACACACTGCCAACAGACATTTATGTTCAAACACCATGTAAAAGAGAATTTTGCATAATAGGTGCCCTTTAAATCGTGTAGATCATACCATTTAACATTGAGGTTGATGAAGACGATCAGTTGTCTCTTCCCATGGCAGGTGTCACACTGGCAAGAGCCGTTGCCGCTACATGGACTACAGCTGAAAGACACCAGACAACATGTAACCACTCAGAAAACACCAAACCACTCACTGAAGCCCCCAGAAGGATTTCATGAGAATTCAAACCATAGTAGCTAGAATAACATATATATATATATACACTCACCTAAAGGATTATTAGGAACACCATACTAATACTGTGTTTGACCCCCTTTCGCCTTCAGAACTGCCTTAATTCTACGTGGCATTGATTCAACAAGGTGCTGAAAGCATTCTTTAGAAATGTTGGCCCATAATGATAGGATAGCATCTTGCAGTTGATGGAGATTTGTGGGATGCACATCCAGGGCACGAAGCTCCCGTTCCACCACATCCCAAAGATGCTCTATTGGGTTGAGATCTGGTGACTGTGGGGGCCATTTTAGTACAGTGAACTCATTGTCATGTTCAAGAAACCAATTTGAAATGATTCGAGCTTTGTGACATGGTGCATTATCCTGCTGGAAGTAGCCATCAGAGGACAGGTAAATGGTGGCCATAAAGGGATGAACATGGTCAGAAACAATGCTCAGGTAGGCCGTGGCATTTAAACGATGCCCAATTGGCACTAAGGGGCCTAAAGTGTGCCAAGAAAACATCCCCCACACCATTACACCACCACCACCAGCCTGCACAGTGGTAACAAGGCATGATTGATCCATGATGGATTCTCATTCTGTTTACGCCAAATTCTGACTCTACCATCTGAATGTCTCAACAGAAATCGAGACTCATCAGACCAGGCAACATTTTTCCAGTCTTCAACTGTCCAATTTTGGTGAGCTCTTGCAAATTGTAGCCTCTTTTTCCTATTTATAGTGGAGATGAGTGGTACCCGGTGGGGTCTTCTGCTGTTGTAGCCCATCCGCCTCAAGGTTGTGCGTGTTGTGGCTTCACAAATGCTTTGCTGCATACCTCGGTTGTAACGAGTGGTTATTTCAGTCAAAGTTGCTCTTCTATCAGCTTGAATCAGTCGGCCCATTCTCCTCTGACCTCTAGCATCAACAAGGCATTTTCGCCCACAGGACTGCCGCATACTGAATGTTTTTTCCTTTTCACACCATTCTTTGTAAACCCTAGAAATGGTTGTGCGTGAAAATCCCAGTAACTGAGCAGATTGTGAAATACTCAGAACGGCCCGTCTGGCACCAACAACCATGCCACGCTCAAAATTGCTTAAATCACCTTTCTTTCCCATTCTGACATTCAGTTTGGAGTTCAGGAGATTGTCTTGACCAGGACCACACCCCTAAATGCATTGAAGCAACTGCCATGTGATTGGTTGATTAGATAATTGCATTAATGAGAAATTGAACAGGTGTTCCTAATAATCCTTTAGGTGAGTGTATATATATATATATATATATAAGTAAATTAAGACTTACTTTTCACGTCCACGCCCATTGCAGTGATTACAGCGGTCATTAGTTTGGCGGAAACCAGAACCATTACACACCCAACAGGCTTTCTGCACATGGACAACAATAGAGGACAAACAGTTCATATGTTAGACTGCTATTTTATGTCATACAAACTGAATGAAAACCATTCTGTGGACTGTGTGCACATTTTCAATAACATTCAACTTCTCCAGGCACCACACAAAGGGAGACTTTTATGCATCTAGCTTATTTTCTTTTGTGAAAATACCTTTGAGAACAATGAAATTCATTGTTCAAATGGCAAGCAGCTGGTTCGGTCTGTGCTAGTTAAAATTGACTTACGCTTCCAGCTCCCGCACAGGTGTTACAGGGGTTTCTTCCCATTCCAAGACACTGGTGACAGTTCTAGGGTACAAACAGAATTTAATGCTGTAAAATATGATCTGACTGGTTGAATATAAGCATTACTGTGATGTTTACCAAAAAGCACTTGTGCTTATTATTATTCATCCCATTAATTTTTTCCCATAGGGATTTTTAAAAAAGCGCAAGAATGTGAACTTAACGGCTTTAATGAGATTAAGAACTACAATCCCATAAACCTTTATGAACAGCCTAATCAAATTAAAAATGATGGATAAATATAAAAACATTGATTTGAAGATGTTGATTTTATATATAGAAACAATCTATTTTATGTTTATTGTACAATATTGCAAATAACTTAATTACAAAGAATTAAGTAGTTTGACTGACTTTTATGTCATTCACAGTGCTTCATGGGAGTGGGAGATTCTTTGGTGTGATTTGCTTGCAGAATCATAACTAATGTAGGTCTTCACAAGGGATTGTGCTGTTAATCATGATTATTTTAAAAAATGAGTTAAGATTATGCAGGTTGACGGCTTCAACAAATGCATATATCATTGATTAACAACCTTGTAGCTCATTTAGGTCTGTCTTTAAAGCTTTATAAGTTATCATTTAAAATGAATTTCCTTATGAAAAAAAGGGGGATTCTTTTTACTTGCACTCAATAATAGCTCTACAAATAGAACAATTTAAATGAAAGATCCTTGTGATCTTCTGGAAGAATAAATAAAATGCTTCCAAAACCTTTAGAATGTGTTGATGTTTCATGCAGAAATGCTGATACAGTGTGTTTGATGGATCTTGTGGTTAAAGTGTCATGAATTGTCGGTCTAGATCAGTGTCTTCTGTGTATCAGAATAATTCATCGTGTCATCGAGTTCATTATCAGTACAGTTGTATCATTATCCTTATTTGCACATCTACATTTCATTTGAATAAGACGTGACTAAATATGGGTGTATACGCGGTGTTGGTTCATGTTTAGAGCTCTAGAGTATATGAAATTTGTCCATAAAAATGCGCTTGCTCCGGTCCGTGTATAATCTATACTATCCTCGTTGCGAGCATTGTTAAACTCAACTTTAAAAGAGTTAATTCTCATGAATAAATTCAGCTCACGCTCAGGACTGGCTGATGTAAAATCGTGCCGGCAGCCAGTCACACACTCCCAAATTTCCACTTGTTGGTAAAATATATGAGCGGTTTAAGTGTTTTCAGTGATGTGCAGCCTGTGCATCACTGTTCACATCTCAAAAATATGTTTTGGGGATTCATGGCCCTTTAAAGGTCAAACCTTGACTGAGGAAGTGTAGGGCACTCTAATGGTCTGCTTGTGCTCTTGAAAGAAGGCCGGTGGTTGAGCTGCTATTTGCCACGGTCCTGGAGCAGGTTGAACACCAGCATCCACAGGCTGCCCTGGGAGAGAAGAACACAGTGAGAAACAGTTTGTTAAATTCCCAAGAGCCATGTCTGATGAGGCATTACATCATAGAGGCATATGAGCTTTAAAAAAAGGGCAGTTGAAATTTTTATAATGTGACCCAATGAATCTTCTTGTCAGAGAAATGTAGCTTTTGTTGTTTATGAGCCACATCAAATGCAGAAAAATTTAATAGCCCAGCATTTGCATCAACATGGAGATGAACTTACATATGCGAGATCGGATTTACATCGTACATCCCTTTTTGTGGAGACAAATTTATGTGAGCCAAAAGAAGCATTAAGTGCAAACAAGCCCAATATGACTTCTGGGTACCTGCAAACGGCTCCTGACTCCATTCAGTAGATCTGGACTCAGTGAACGTCTCCAAACGATACTGAGAACAGAATAAGCAGACACATGTGAATAAACCATCCAGAGCAGCATTTTGTTCTATCAACCACAAATCACATTAACATTATGCATGTCAAATAGTGCTAATAGTTGATACTTTTCTACTGAGCACCTAAAGGGACATGTTCTTTGTGAGCGAACAAAAAGTTTCTTGGGGGAACGCAAATTTTTTGGAATCTATTTTTCCCTCCCATCTCATATTTATTCCATCACCATGTCCCTTTAGAGCAGGCATGGGCAACGTCGGTCCTGGAGGGCCACTGTCCTACAGACTTTAGCTCCAACCCTGAAAAAAATCACCTGCCTGTAACTTTCTAGTAATCCTGAAGACCTCGATTTGCTTGTTCAGGTGTGTTTGATTAGGGTTGAAGCTAAACTCTGTAGGACAGTGGCCCTCTAGGACCGAAGTTGCCCATCCCTGACTTAGAGGCTCCGTACTTTTCTACTCCTCATACTGGACTAAGAAAAATATGCTCATAATGAAGATGATTTATTGTAGGTCTCACCCTGTAGGTGTTAAAGGACTCCATGTTGGTAATAACTCCATCTTTGACGGGGCCAGAACTATAGCAGCACTTGCTGGAGACGTACGTTGCAAAAGCTTCGCGTGCTCTCTCCTCTGAGATGGAAGGTATACTGATATCAATGAGAAAAGATCAATATGTGGGTGACCTTTGCACATGTTCAACAGGGTGTGTGTTGTACAATATTTGTCAAACTTGGTCCTGGAAGACCCCACCATGACACTTTTTTGTTGTTTTTCAAAGCTGACACTTCAGGTCAAAGTGCACACTAATGAACTAACAAGGTGAATCAGAAAATGTGCTAGATAAAGCTTTCAAACTTTTTGATGCCAAGAACCAAATATGATATATATATGATATATATAAATGTATATATACATTAATGTACAATTTATTTATATTGTCTGAGAGGAAAAGTGTGACGTTATAAAAACGTGCTGTTTTCTAAAAATTTTTTTATTTATTTATTGTTACTGTACTGTCAAAAGTCAACTAATAAAAAACATGATTACTTAAATAATTTTGAATGCATTATTATTCAAAAGTTGATCTATATATTGGTCTATCTACAGTAAATAAATAATCTTGAGACATTTTTCAGTTTGACAGAGCTGCACAATTTGGAAAACATTTTTGATTTTTCTGATAAAAATTGCAATATAAAAATATAAAATTTTGTTTAGTTTAAAAAAGTTACCTGTGCTTGTTTGTAGGGCTACACAATTTGGCCTTATAGATTTGATTAATTATATATTATAATATATTGTTAATATTTATTAAAATATTAATTATAAATTATGTTTTATATAAATATAAAATAATAATAATCCTTATTTTTTAAAATTATGACTTTTTATTATTACTAAATAAAAATATAAAACTATTGTAATACAATTGTAATACATTACTGCAAAAAACATTACAAGGTACAGAGTGCAAATGAACACAGCGAGTGCCGTGCTTCACTCTGAAACACATAGCACAAATATTTGTTTAAATAAATCACAGCCTTTGCATTTTGGTTATATTTCAATTAATCATGCAGACCTAGTTTGAGAACCCCAAAGATAAGGGACACCCAAACGGTGAGGAATGAAGAATTCCCATCTTTGTACGATGATTGCATATCGTAGGTGGGTGCCTGTACAGTGTTAAAGATTCACTGAGTGCATTGTGTGTTTTCTGTGTAAAGAAAAAGCTCTTACTGCCAGTCTGGTGGGCTGGGGGCTTGTTCAGGCACAGGCATCGGTACAGTTGGCATTGGAGGAGGAAGATACCCACCTGTGAAAAGAGAGACACATCAGTAACAAAACTAGGGGCTTATTCATGTGTTTTGGTGCTCTGAAAACTATGAGGTCTGTTGGTGCATTTAAGTCCTACTGGGAAGTTTGCATTTTCGAGTTGAAAACGCTCTAATTTGGTCAGAGCAAGAGAGCGATGTACCTTTTCTTTTCTACAAAATGATGAATTAAAGAATGCGCATTGGGTTTGTTTTTGCTTTTATATGTTTTTCAGTTTATGAAGGTGCTGTAAATTAAATCGTTATATATTCTTTTGTACTGTAATTGTACAATACTATGATATTTTGTACATGCAACTTTTCTAAATGAAAAAAAAAAAGATTTAATTCATTGTAACAAATTTAACACTGCATACATTGAATCTCACTGACATGCCATCAGAAAGAGTTTTCTACTCTTAATTACGACTTTTGACTTTCATGTGTGTTAATCTCTTAAGGTGATGATACACATGGCAACTTTTTGAGCAATGTTGCTGGGCAATGTTGCCGTCAACGGGCAACCAGATGAGACACTGGGCCCACAACCGATCTAAATTATCCAGATAGAAATGTATTGCCCATTTTCAATGAGAAAGTGCCCAAGCAGAAATCGCTCGGCAAGATTGCCCAGCAACATTGCTCAAAAAGTTGCCCTGTGTATCATCACCTTTACATACGATATTTCCGGCATGACTAAGACTTGAATTGAATTTGAGTCGATGTCATAAACAGGATCTAGAATTACAATTCGAATTTGAATTAAAGGAAGCAGAATTGCAATTCAATAAAAATTCAAACAAATAAATTCATACTCATATTTTAATTGAAGTGTTTAACAATGAAGCTTTACAGTATATGTCAGATATGAGTGCATAACATATTCTATAAATTATATTAGTTTGAACTACTTGTACAGATTACATTAACAGGAAATGTTTTCCCCCAGTAATGAATGTTAAAATCTCTAGTCATAGAACAAATAATTAAGTTTGATTTATTGTAATAGTAATTTTGTGGAACATGATGGAACATGACTCCATTTCACAGAATTACTGGGAAATGTATTACATTTTTTGCATGCATCTTACCTCCTCCGCCAGCCACTGTTCCTTCATATCCCGGGACCGAATCGAACATGTTTGCAGGGGGAGCGGAAGGTTGGTGGGTGCTTGCCGCGGGTGGGGCTGCCATGGCTGAGTGACATTCAAACAAACCGGTTAGGGAAGTTGCCAACAAAAAAGGCATTTATTAACCATTGATAAAATTCTGTTACAAATGTCACTACATATTTAAACTAATTTTTTTTCTATGCTTTTTTCTATTGCACAGCTTTCTGAAATATTTATTCTGATTGGTCAATCGAAGTTGGCCTGTGCTGAAATATCTTTGTAAAAAGCCTATAAATAGCCAGTTATTAATAATTTTCAGTTGCTTAGCCAAATAAGCTATTGAAAATGTTATAGAAGTCTGCACCAAATAGTTAGGGACTTACTTTTTAGATCTTGAAAAACTCCTGAAGGCAGTGTTTTTCTCGAGGTGAGCAGTGTGAGAACTAATGCCTATGGGGGCAGGTCTTATGTAGGCTGCATATGGTACAGGAATGTATGGTTTACGTCTGAGAGTGGCTGCTATTGGATGGTGTTGAATGGAGGAGTGGGTGTATAATTGGATTGTAAACTGAGTAGGCTAGTTGTGACAAGCTTTAGGAACTGTACCATAATGCTGGTGGTATGAGTCTCAAACTAGTAGCATAGAAAACATTGTGGCATGGTTTCCTTTGCAGCTCTATAAACCTAGTGAATACTAAAGCCCAATTTATACTTCTGCGTCGACCTCCCACCGTAGCTACGTCGTAGGCTGTGTGTAGCGCGCGTACCCTTCGGCGTACCCTGACGTGCACCTCTCCAAAAATGTAACAACGCATCAATTCTACGCGGACGCAAGCACTGTGATGGGTCTGCTAGAACCGCTCCCTCGGGTTTCACTTATGGGTTTCACATGTTCCCTCTGTGTGCATCGACGCGGACAACGACGCAAAAGTATAAATTAAAACCAACGAGTAGTCTACAGCGCGGCGTAGGTCCGACGCAGAAGTATAAATCAACCTTAAGGAGACCATGGTTTCTGTATGAACTGATTATTTTGTAGACAGCTTTTGAAAATGAAACAATTGCGTGCGTTTGAAGAAGATCAAAATAATTAACTTTTTTAATTCATTTTTTAAAAAGGAAGTCAGAGTTGAGCTAATATATATACTTTTTTGTTTAAAAAAAAGTTAAAAAAAATATACGTAGCCTAATTATGAGAAGTGCCCTTTTTTTCACTTGAGCCCCTGCCCCTCAAAATGTCTGTGCATGCCCCTGGTACGAGATAGTAAAACTCTGGGATTTTGACAGTTGTACTAAAATTGATATTCCACAGAATGTATATTACAGAGCACTTCTATGGAATATCCTGGTACTACCATAGAACCATGTCTAAAAACCTTAGTAGTACAATATTATTTTTTTGTAAGTGCTATAATCACAATAAAAGGGTATGTCAAAGAATACCATACTTTTTGTAATACTACACCGTATACACTTGTTTAATAATGTTTCACACTTTTAATTAGTTGTTTCTACAATAAAACTGTGGTAGATTACAAAGAACCTGTTTAAGATCCGCTGATCCTTACATAACATCACATGAAAAACTAAGGGAAAGTATATTGTATTTAGCATTTAAGGTAAAGATGATGACATCTGATGAATGATTCTGTTAAGCAAAGATTTTAGCAAGAGGTTCCTGCCAGTCGTTTTCTTTATTGTAAATCAAGTGAGTCAGAATACAGAGACTATACCCCCTCTGCTCTGTCCCATTCTTTGAATAGTTATGTTGATTGGATTAGGTAACATAGAGTCAACATAGAGTCTGGGGCGGTTTACTTGGATAATTCATTTGCAGTCGTATTCCAGATGCTTTTTCTCCATTTCTAAGCACTGCCTCCTAAAATCTAGTATAATAAACTACAATGTATATTTATTTAAGGCTGGAATACACTACAATACTTTTAAAATCTGAACAAAAGTCTTGTAGTATATTCAGCCTTTAGTTCGACTGGATGACGCAGCAACCAACAGATCGTTCTCAATAAAGATTCCTCCTGCTGAAGATACAACCATGTCTCCCGGTCTTCACTTCTGAGTTTCCTACAGTAACTTCAAAAAGTTATACTGTTTTGAATATTTATTTTATGAATTATGATTTTACAATCTCAATAAAGATACTGTGGTAGTAGTAGTGGTAATGGTGTGATATGACTAGTATTTTATATACTAACAGAAAGTGCCATAAAACTAACTAACATGTTTGTTTTTTTACATTTACCATAGTTTTAAGTAGCTACATTGTTGGTATTTTTCTTAGCATGGTAAAAATGTTTGTTTTGTAAAGTTTTGCATTAAATGTACCTAGGTATTTTCGCGGATGCTTTCATTGCAATGGTGCATTTTTGTAAGGAATACCGCATAGTAAGACATACTATAAGTTGAAATGTTTTTTTTAAGAAACAGTATGCACGAAGCGACACATTTACGTAAACATTTAGCGTTGTTTTGAAAACCAAAGTGGCTTTAAACGGAAACTCTGGTTACCATGGTAATATCGTAGCCTTTAAAGTGTAACCTTAGTCAGATGAAGAACGTCATCATGACAGGTATGAATGAAAGCAAGCGACTCTGAGGGATAGACGTAACGTTACGTACCGTGTTTTGAATGGTGTCCGCTGTAAAAAGCTCCTAAATCACTTATAATTTCCCACAGCTTATATTGTCTGCTGAGTTTTTTGTCTGCTGCAATTGCTTGGAAAGATTTTTTTTGCAGTTTTTCGTCAGCAGAACAGTTCAAAAACAGTTCAAATAAGAGTACAACCCACTGAGATGATGTGTGTTCATCCCTCACATCCTCGCTTTTCTTCGCGTTAAAGATGGCTGCAGTAAACAAGGTAACTTATATGCAGTGAATAAGGGGTGTCGTCGTGTGGAAATCTGAGAATGCATGAAATCAAAACAATAGCTTACCTGCTACTGCTGGTAATCCATAAACCGGGTTAACTGTGCCGTAATTTGCTCCATAGTCACTTTAGAGTAAGTTAAATTCAATGAAGTCAGTTTGTGCACTTTTTGAAACTGAAACAATGTTGATTAAGAAGACTTTTAAATCTTACCTCACGATCGGTCTCTCCATTTTGGAAACGCATTTAGAAATAGCTAGAGTTCCTGAAATGTTAACAGTTTCCTTTTGCTTTACACATCATGTGATCGTGTTATTTCCTTAACGATTCCCTCATAAAGTGTGTACCGAGTCAACAATAGGCCATTGCTCAGTCTACACAGTCGTTCATTGTATATAAAAAGTAACGTTAGTAAATCTCCTTGCTATATTGGAGTCGTAGCGCATGTCACAAGAGAAAAGTGGTTTCGATTTAGTTGAGTTGTGTGAAACTTTGACTCAACTTCGCAAAACATGCATACGTTTTGAGAGCGAATGCAAGTTGCCCTGGGGAACACAAAATCATTGAGATACAATTTTTCCTCCCATCTGATATTATTTTTCCCATCACAATGTCCCCTTAAAGGCTCCATAGTTCATACTGACGTTCTGCATGAACTATAGCCCCTGCTCTTGAATATGAAGATACTGAGGAGTCGGAAAGAAAATCCTACAGAAAAACTGTACAGTCGCTGCATTTAGAAACATGAATGCCCGAGGACACTATGTAGGTTTATCAGAGATGGTAATATCCGTGGTAGTCTTGATACTGGCCGGGGCTAGTTGTCACTTGAATACGGTGGGTTTATTTTTTTAAGCTGAATTTCTTTATTCGGGGGTTAATGTGTTTAAATAATCCTTGAATTGCAAGGAAAGGTAAAACAGAAAGATGTGTTTGGATTTCTTTGGATTATTCCACACTATATGGCGTAAATTGTCACAATTGAACCTGGCATTAAATGATTTATTAGGTATTTAAAAAGCAAGACAATTATGAAGCACATAATGATTTATGAAATAGCAAAAATGGGTAAGATAAAAAAGAAAAAGATAACATAAAAAATAATTTATCAAACCATTATTTGGCTAACATATTTTATTATTTATGTATATAAAGTTACACCAAATGCCAACCTGGCCTGACTTATTAAAATACTCGTCTCACCTTTTTGGTTAAAATCAACCATACATTTTTGTACATTTGCTAATGTGGTTTTATTTGCCCATTGGGCCGTAATAAATAATGTGATGATATTGGAAATTTTGTTTGTGTAACAAAAAGGTTAATTAATTGGACACTTGACTGAGATATAGAACTTTTTTTCATGTGACAGCTTGCCCCAGTCTCCCCACCATTATATTGTATGTTTACGTACAAATACCATGGTATTTAAACATCTATAACCAAAACATGGTGCTACTACCATAGTAGTTTTTGGTAGTGTAGTGTGGTGTCTCTCCTGTGGTTCAGCAGCCTGTGTCTCTGTAGGCCGCTTCAGTCCATCTGTCTCATCTCTGAGCAGCCAACAAACACACTCGCACCCCAAC
Organism: Tiaroga cobitis; assembly: GCA_030578255.1. Classification (NCBI taxonomy): domain Eukaryota; kingdom Metazoa; phylum Chordata; class Actinopteri; order Cypriniformes; family Leuciscidae; genus Tiaroga; species Tiaroga cobitis. The sequence continues at coordinate 34,653,853 of CM060598.1, read as the reverse complement.
AGTATTAGCCCTACCCACTATTTAACTAGATTTGTTATTAAGTCATACCCAGATTTTCATGACATGACTTTGAAGAGGTTGAAATGAGATCAGCCGTGTTTCTCTGAAACCCTCAAATCTGAGTAAGCCACAGGATTTCACGGAGAATGAATGAAGAGCTCTTTCAGGATGAAGAGAAAGGGCAAAGGAGGAAGATAAGAGAGGAAGAGACGCAAAGCAAAGACTAGATTGAAGATCCGTGTGGTACGGTCAAGAGGAGAAGGAAAGAGGAGCCATGTGGCATGTTAGTTGTTCGGTAAATCCTAAACTGCTCCCGGGCGGGGTCCTGACACTGGGGACTGTGAAGAAAGGACTGGCAGGAGGAGTCAAAGGGAAAAGGAAGATGTTCTCGTTTTCTTTGCGATGTCGGATTGGAGTTATCAGAGGAAGGGTTAAAGGTAAGACATGAGAGAATGTGCATAAAGTGTGTGACCTTTACATTTGAGTGGGTGTGTGGTGATGTTTGTACAGGTAAAGGGTGAATTGTATGTGTAGGTTTGTTCTGTATTGAGCAATCATGCTGAAATCATTGTGTCTGTAATTATTTATGTTTGTGTGTGTGTGTGTTGGTCTGAGAAATGAATGCAAGATCTGTTGTCCTATATCAGCTGAAGTGACCTGCAAAACAACGTCCGGCCACATGGGGGCTGTAGAGTGTAAACTGACGTGCGTGTTTCCCAAACCAAGAATGCAAAGAACGGACTTGTGTTCTTGGGGAAAACGCTCTTAGTTGTTCTTGGAAGAATGAGCTCACAAGGTGACGAACACACAGAACGCTGCTGACAGAGTTTGAGACGATGTGTTCTTGCTGGTATTGCACAATAATACCCCCGCACTGACGCCGTCTGCAGTACCCCAAAAAAACGAGAATTATTGACGACAACAGCCAGGCTGCAATGGTCTGGGGTAAAACGAGTCTGTGAGCAGACTGGCCGGTTGGCTCGCTAGCTAAGGCGCTTATGGAGATTCTCACTTCCAAATGTTTGAGCACATTTTCGATTCGCCATAAATTTTCGTAAAAATGCCAATATTTGAAATCTACACAGCTGATTAATCGCATCAAATGTTCTCAGAAGTGAATTTAGTGATGAAATAGCGTACGAAATTGTAGAAAAACGAATTACTGTATTGACCTGCCTCTCCTTCCTCGAATGCCGAAACACACAAGTTAAGTTACCAATGCATCCTCGGTAAAATGGGCGTGTCAAGAACGCAAGTACAGACTTTATGCAAATGAAGAGCGACTTTCGGGAGCGACAACCAATAGGAGTGAAATCAGTGGAGCACGTCACTCTTCAGTGTCTGACCGAGGCAAGTTGAACGAGAAGCTCATTTTAAGTGTCAGAAACTGTCCTATACCTTATGATATATCTCCGTGTACATACAGTGGTATTCACCGTACTGACTCCTTGCCTGAATGGTTTCGGGAACCCAGATAGACCGGTATTTGCCCGTTTGCTGCAGTTAAATAGCCGCGATGGCAAAGAGCACTCAATGTTTCTCGTTCATCTTTAATATTATGCGTTTTATGTACTGATTCCATTTATATTTAGACCTTTCCTTCCAAAATATTTGTTTGTAGCGGCAAGAAACCGTATTTGTTGTCTACTCTACAACATAGAGTGACAACATTACTAGGCAACCAGTAGTGGGAACGCCCTCCAGAACGCAGCTTTACAGTAACCCCAACAATATTTAGACACTTTTACCCCATTCTTGACACCATATTAGGTAACAAAGTGTAAATTATTTGGAAAATAAATAAATACATATTTATATTATGCTGGTTAATAGTTTTCTATTTTAATGTAGGCTACTTTAAAATATAATTTATTCCTGTGATGGCAAAGCTGAATTTTCAGCATCATTACTCCAGTCTTCAGTGTCACATGATCCTTCAGAAATCATTCTAATATGCTGATTTGATACTCAGTTGGTACAACAGTTGTACTGCTTAAAATTGTTTTCGAACGTGATACTTTTTTCAGGATTCATTGATGAATACAAAGTAAAAAAGAACAACATTTATTCAAAATAGAAACCTTTTCTAACAATAAAAGTCTCTATTATCACTTTGTATCAATTTAAAGTCCCTTTCCATTAGATTAGATTGTCAGTGTGACTTGTTGAATGTTTTGTATGTGTTATAGATAGTGTGTCTGTTGTTGGGGAAGAAACTTATTTCGATGTTATAAAGAGAAGAATGTGTGGAATGTGTTGATGGTTGAAACAGGTGTTCGTCTTCTCACAGACACATGCGGCTGTCAAGACAAAATACACAGACCAACCCCAAAAAATGAAATTTGAGACAGATTTCACATAGACTTGCTTTTTGGTTTGTCACTTCATGGTGTGTTTTCTTTTTTTGAATAATATAGTAAAAGACAGTTTTTAACAAAATAACAACATGAGGAAACATGATGCGTAAGTTTGATTCTAAAGTCTGATGTCATTTAAGTAATGGAAAAACTGATCATGTTCAGTCATTATTGCTAAATCAACCCTGACAGGGTGATCAGGATCTTTTATCCTTTATTTTGTGGCAGCAATGTTGAAAATGTCATGAAATATTGATTTGACTTGAAAAGTTTTTTTTTTTTGTATGTGAGAAGAAAGAGAGCACAGCTATGGCAATTATATGCTGCATGTCAGTTAAATATGACAACAGTGAGTTACAAATTAACAGTCAATAAAATTATTTCACGTCAGAATGCCACCATGGACCAATTAGAATTGAGGATTCCAGAGAGCCGCATAATAAGCCATATTATTTACATATTAAGCCATATTTTTCACATATTAAGTGTGTAAAACATGATTCTAAAAAATTTTCATAGAAGTAATTTTTTTTTTGAAGTACAATAGATTGAAAAGTCCTGTAAACAGGCAGATATAGGGACGGTATCAGATGGTGCTTTGATGCATATATATCAAAGTGTCATATACCAATTATTTATACCCTTAGAAGAAAGTACTAGTGGAACCATGGTGATATTTCAGATGTTAAAATATGGTATAATATAATATTTAATTGAATTGTGTGATAGCAATACCAAATAGATTTTTGATATGCATCATGGTGTTAAATTAATTGAATCAGTACTGAATAAATACTATGTTGTAGCCTACATGAATATATCATATACATCAAATATTATATGCATATCTGATATCTGTATATCATTTCTTATATATCAAAGTACCATATATCCATTTGGTACATCATTTAGTTTTTTTTATTACTGTGGTTTGACCACAGTTACAATTAAACATGGTAAAATGTTTCACACTAGATGAGCTCTTAAATGTCTCTTCTGCTCACATTGGCTGAATTTACTTGATCAAAAAATAAATATTGTAAAAATACAGTAAAAACAGTAATATTGTGAAATATTATTGTAATTTTAAATAACTGTTTTCTGTTTGAATATATTTTAAAATGTAATTTATACCTGTGATGCAAAGCTGAATTTTCAGCATCATTACTCCAGTCTTCAGTGTCACATGATCCTTCAGAAATCATTCTAATATGCTTATTTGCTGCTCAAAAAACATTTCTGATTATTAGCAATATTGTAAACATTTGTGCTGCTTAGTGTTTTTTGGAAACCGTGATACATCTTTGTCAGGATTCTTAACCCACATTTACCATGGTAAAATGTTGCAAGGGCTGTTTAACACTTGATGCTCAGCTTCTAAATGAAGGGAAAGGGCACGTGAGAGAGAGACAGACAGACAGGGAGGAGGAAGTGTTTGTGCGTGAGGCACGTGGGGGCTGAGAGAGTTACTCTAGTGACGGGGTTTGGCTGTGCTTTTAATATTTGTGTAGCTTGCTGGTAGGAAGATACTCTCGGGCAAGACTGTGTTTGTGTGTGAACGGAGATGATTAATAGGTCAGTGCAGGATGGAAGAGCACGTGTGAACAGTAAGAAGCTCAAGAAGTGAGGGAGGAGTGGCAGAAAGGAGGGAGGAAAGGAGAGAAGGAGTGTGTTCGTTCTGTCCCCGGATGATCTGTGTGAAGCACTGGAGCGTTCGGATACGTTCCCACACTGCAGCGCTGTCATCTCTGGGTGAACTACCATCTGCTTCAGAAACCCAGGACTGAATCTGTGTGAGCGAGTGGATCACATGTGTTTTATGGATGACTGACTGGAGACTGGTTGCATGTGCGGATTGGCAAGCGTTTTAACCACGTTATGCTGTTTGGAAAGAGCAAATTGGAGTGACACTGGAATGTCTCAGGAAAAATCCAGTTCCCAACACACTTTTTCAGACACTCATTCATGCATTACCCTCTTGCAGTCACTTGCGTTTACCTTGCTGAGATTCAGATGATCTGCACATTTTCATGGAAAAATTGTGGAATTCTATGATTTGTAACAGGATCTGTGCAACAGGATCAGCTATAGATAAAACCATCTGAGATCTGAATCTTCTACGCTGAATGGATTCATGCTTGCCTTCCTCCGGACCACTGTTTCATTGCTTTTCAAAGAAGATTCTATCTAAGGAATCCTAACTGAAGTCACACATGTAATGTGGCCTAATTATATGTTAATTTCCATCTGTCTGCATTAACAAATGGTCAGTTTGGTCAATTTAGTTAGTTTCTAAACTGTTGTTGGCAGAATGGAATCGTGATATTCCCATGATGCTGTGTGGCTTTAGGAGAGAGGATCGCAACAATAGTGGTGAGTCATGTTGACCATTTATCCAAATCCTTTCTTTTTCATTTCATTTGTCGTATTAAATTGTTTAATGTTTTTGAAGGAAGTCTCTTATGCTTACCAAGGGTGCATTTATTTGATCAAACATATAATAAAAACAGTAGTATTGTGAAATATTATTACAATATAAAATATTAAAATGTATTTGAATGTTTTAAAAATGTAATTTATTCTTGTGATTCAAAGCTGAATTTTCAGCGGTCTTCAGTGTCACATCCTTCTGAAATCATTCTAATTGCTATGCTAATTATTCGTATTAACATCACTGTTTCAAACAGTTGTGCTGCTTAATATGTTTGTAGAAACCATGATACATTTTTCTGATGAATAGAAAGTTCAAAAGAACAGCATTCGTTTGAAATAGAAGTGTTTTGTAACATTATGAATGTCTTTACTGTAACTTTTGATCAATTTAATGCACCCTTGCGAAATAAAAGTATTAATTTATTTTAAATTCTAAAATAACAAAAAAAATCATGCTGACCCCAAACTTTTACAAAATTAAAATGTATTTATTTAGTTAGTTAGTGAATTATTTTTTACACCCAGCTTCTTAAGGTATCTAGATTACCCTTTCAAAAATGTACATGGTATCAATTGGTATTTTATAGTACCATGGACCTGAATGATTACCTCATTCATACACCATGCTATTTACATTATACTCCAAGTATAGTTTTATCCTGGGCCGTGTGGTTTTCAGCGCCAGCCCTGCTGCTGGAAAAGCCTGTTCAGAGCTGAGCGAGGGGTGACAACTGGGGCCGCTGTGGCCTCTATAAATAAAAGCCCAACTCTGAAAATAAGCCCTGAGCTTCCATTTGCATTGTTAGAACATCATCCGTTTAACCTACATCAGGATTGGTGTCAACACAACCAGGGCCGTCGGAGTGGCTTGCTCCAAATTAGTTTCAGAGTTTTAATAGACTTGGAAAATTGAGTTATCCTGACCCATAATGACAGTTTTACTCTGCTGTGACTTTCACAGCTGATGCTGTGTGTCTCAGTTATATAACATTTGCTGATTTTGAATACTCAGATGTGTGACTGACTGTTAAAGATGTTTTGAGCCTATGACCTCTTAAACAAACAGTCTGTGTGATGTTTTTTTTTTTTTTAGCCTTTTGGCCTAAAGGGCAGCTGAACATCTTTACTGGCCAAATGGAGATTTATGGGTTGTTAACGCTCAGGTTGGACTATAATAATAATAATAATGTTTATTTTATATAGCGCCTTTCAGAATACTCAAGGTCGCTTTACAATAAAGTACAAATAAACATCACATAGAAACATGACATAAAAACATGACATAGAAACAATAAAAATAAATTGAGATGGTGGTACATAAACATAGAAATCAAGGGTAACAAGTAGCAAAAAGATATGTTTTAAGGTGAGTTTTGAAATTGTGTAATGATGAAAGGTCGCGGATGTGTTGGGGAATCGAATCAGAGAGTTGGGGCAGCGGTACAAAAAGCCCTTCCACCAAACGATGATAGTTTGTGCCGTGGGATCGTTAACAGACCGGTATCGGAGGATCTAAGAGTGCGAACTGGGGAGTAGGTATGGACGAGATCAGAAATATGGGGATGGGGATGGGGATGGGGGGGAGGAGTGCTTTGAATATGATAAGGAGTATCTTGTATTTAATACGAAAATGTACCGGTAGCCAATGAAGTCTAAAATCGGAGTAATGTGGGAAAGCATGTTGGGATTGACTGACCTTTATTTATTGAGTAGCACACAAATTGTCTCTTCATCAAGTTCTTTTTCTTGTCAATTTCGACCAGGCACCTAACGTTTCATGGATTGGGAAGCTTCATGGTTTAAAAACAAATGTAAATGAATCCCTGCTAATACATTACATTCAAAATTTTAGGGTCAGTATATTTATTTTTAAAAAGATAGTAATACTTTTATTCTTCAACAAGGATGCATTAAATTGATCAAAACTGACAGTAAAGGCATTTATAAAAAATACTTTTCTTTTAACTTTCTATTCATCAAAAAAGCCTGAAAAAATGTATCACGCTTTCTACAAAAATATGAAGCAGCACAACTGTACATTGATAATATTCAGAAATGTTTCATGAGCAGCAAATCAGCATATTAAGATGAAGGATCATGTGACAGTCATCAGTAAAGATGCTGAAAATTCAGCTTTGCATAACAAGAATAAATTACATTTTAAAATAGAAAACGGTTATTTTCTAGTTTCTACTGTATTTTGATCAAATAAATGCAGCATTGGTGAGCAGAAGAGACATGTTTCAAAAACACGAATTCTACTAACCCCAAACTTTTGAACAGTTGTGTATAGACCAACAGTTTCAACTTTCCAGGGTTAGCAAACAATGAAGAGAACAATTCTGACGTATATTATCAGACATGCGAGTCACTTAAAGTGAAACCGTTTTCACAACCCATGCTTCCATAATGGATCTTTCCAAGTGAAACAGGAGATTCATTAACAAAAACACAGGATAGGACTTACCAGAAGAACACGTTTACATACGATTTTCGTGTTGTATATCCTGCTTCACTAAAAAAATAAGTCAAATGGTTTGCAAATGCTGTTTCATGTTGACTTAAGGTTAAATTCAGTTCTAAATGTTTTTAAAAAAAACGATCAGTCCACGTCTGATAATTGAGTAAAATGCATTTGTAATTTTTTTTATCATAATTGATGTAATCATTTTGTGTTTCAGATGATGTCCCATACACAAAGGGAAGTAAAGACGTTGCGAGTGACAGCAGCGGCCTCACCAAGAGGTGCAGTCTCGCTGGTAAGTTGGCATGTGACACGGCAGAACTAAAACCTGCAGATAACTGCTGTTAATGCTCCTCATGAAACCCCTGCACTGTCTCAGACGTGTGTTCGGCTCTAGATTGAGACTCTTTTGGAAGGAGTTATGCAAGCCTCAGCTCACACACAGTGTCTCGTACCTTGAGGTGAAGAGACTGTTCGTCTGTGATAATGCTGATATTTGAGTCTTCGGACCGCTGCTATACCCCCTCAGTCGCTCTCTCTGTTCTTTTCTCTTTATCCCTTGGGCTTGTGAGGAATTAGTGTCAGTTATTTTGTCTTTACTGATTTACCACACTGACACTCACTGTCTGAGAGTCACTATAGAGATTTAAAAGCAGTAATGAATTATCTAATAGCATTTTAGAAATTTTTTCCTCATTTTGTCATGCGGAATAAAATAAAATCTCTTTTCCTTAATGGTGTCCTCATTACTGTTATGAGTGGAATTTATTCTATTTTCTTTATCTAAATATTTGCGGTGTTTTACGAAAATGTGTATTATATTGTTTGTTAGTGACAAAAAACACAAAATACCTACATTCAACTGATATTAATACATATGAATCAAAGAGATTCCATTTTTATGTTATTAAAGTAAATATTGTTAAACCAATGCACAAAGCATAACTGTTTATAAAAGCTATTAAACAATTTGTCTTTATTCTGTCATAATTAGTTGAGTAATTATAGATTCTTCATCCAAAATATCTTCCCCTTAATGGGGGTCCTCATAACTGTCATGAGTGTAAATTATTTATATTGTTCTTAAATCATATATAATATTTGTGTTAATTTAAGATACTGTTGTGATAAATTGTGTTGTTTGTGACAAAGAAATATCAATACACTATTTTTTTTTCCTCATTAAAAACATATACACTAATGTTCAAAAGTTTAGCCTCAGTAAGACATTTTAAAAAGTAATATTTTTATTTTATTCAGCAAGGATGTTAAATTGATCAAAAGTGACAGTAAAAACTAAATTTCACAAAGCAGAACAACTGTTTTCAACATTGATAATGATCAGAAATGTTTCTTGAGCAGCAAATCAGCATATTGATTTCTGAAGGATCATGTGACACTAAAGACTGGAGTAACGATGCTGAAAATTCAGGAATAAATTGGACATTAAAATGTATTCAAAAAGAAAACAGTCATTTTAAATTGCAGTAATATTCCACAATATTACTGTATACACACACACACACACACTTTTGGCTGATTCCAAGTGTCCAATGTGAAAATTGGCCTAATGTTTTTCCTCATAAAAAAAGTTAGTTTTTACACTGCTTGGACATGGTTTGAGAAAATCACCCTTGTTTGTTCGCATAATGTATAAATGTTTTGCACACAGCCTGCTACACACACTGCATTACTACCATCTGTCCTTCATGAAATGGTTAAATGAATCTGTGTTCCATGTCACAATGCATGGATACACAAGCTCCCCGTGGGTGACTTACCTGCTGCGAATGTCCATGTGCTGGTGCATGTGTGTTTTACTGTGTGTGTTTGTGTACGCACAGATGAGCAGAGAGGTGTGACGACGGTGGAACTGATTAAAAAAGAGGGCAGCAGTCTCGGCCTCACGATCTCCGGAGGTTGTGACAAGGACGGCAAGCCAAGAGTGTCAAACCTGAGACCAGGAGGTCTTGCGGCCCGGTGAGAAACACATCGGTGACTCAACTGCCAGTAGAAAAATCTCATTTCTTGAAGGTTGCCTTTTTACAGCTCTTTCACAGCTTTCAGTTGTGTGTTCAGTATGTGTGTTTTTTAGGGCCGTAGCCACCATAGGCATTGAGGGGGGAAATAATTGGAAATGGCCAAATGTTTTGATATTGTAAATGCTGCACTCCATTACACACATCTCTGTTCGTTGTTAGAGATGACAAACAGTTTAAAAAGTTACATTTTTAGGTTGAATGCCTCAACAGCTCTAACAGCACTTGTCAAGGTCAAAATAATGGCCAATCAGATCAAAGAAGGCGGGGCTTACTGTTCACTGAAGACGAGTGTGAATTCCAACGCAACGCTTTTAGTTTTTACAGTGAAAGAGTGTGTGGTAAGATTCAAGCAACTAAACATTTAATATTTGACAACGTTGGATATGTTCAACAACCCACAGTAATATAGTGATGCAAACTACTCAACTTTTTGGGGGAATTTTGATATTTTGAATTGAAAAGATGCTATCATTTAAATGATCCATGTCATTCATAACTGAATGTGATGAAACGAGAAACATTTTGTGTTTTTTACATATAAGACATACAAACAAGAGTGAATGTGTGCATATTTTTAAAGCCCCTTTCACACAGTGCGTTGATCCCAGAAAATTGCCATAGAATTGCTAGAGTGCCTTCTGTGTGAACGCAAACACCCGGGATGGGGACCGAGTAACATTGTGCGCTGTGTGAAGAAAAGGCAGGACCAATGTCGTAAGGGGTGTGTCGTAGTGATGACGCATGTGTCATTATGTAGTTATGGTGCGACTCTTTGACCGGGGGTTTTAAATGCAGATCAACGTTCATGCTGCACATTAACAAAGAAGAAAGTTTGTGTTCATCAAGGAACAAAGGAAGGACGAAAAATGTTAAACACGTAACATCCTGATGTCGCGCTTCTTTACGGGGAGGTGTGTGAACGCACGCACAGATTCCAGAAAATCCCTGGCAGTGTGAATGAACCAAAATCAAATCCCGGGACACATTATCTGTGTGTGAAAGGGAAATATTATTTGCGAAGTGTTTAAATTGCTTACTTCACTATTATTTGCTGTGTCTCTAGAGTGTCTGTGTCTAGTGTTTGCTGAGTCTTTGGTGTGTCTCTAGAGTCAGACCTTAGTTTCAGTAGTCATGTCAAAGCAATAACTAAATCAGCATACTATCATCTGAAAAATATTGAAAGAATTATATGCTTTGTTTCAAGTCAAGACTTAGAGAAACTTGTGCATGCTTTTATCACCAGCAGGGTGGATTATTGTAATGGACTCCTCACTGGCCTTCCTAAAAAGACCATAAGACAGTTGCAGCTCATAAAGAACGCTGCCGCCAGGATTCTGAGCAGAACATATCACACCAGTCCTCAGGTCTTTACACTGCCTCCCAGTTACATTTAGGATTGATTTTAAAGTATTATTACTGGTATATAAATCATTTAATGGGCTAGGACCTCAATATATTGCAGATATGCTCACTGAATATAAACCCAACAGATCACTCAGATCATTAGGATCACATCAGCTAGAAATACCAAGGGTTCACTCTAAGCACGGAGAGTCTGCTTTTAGCTATTATGCTGGAACCAGCTTCCAGAGGAGATCAGATGTGCTCCTACAGTAGTCACATTCAAATCCAGACTCAAAACACTTCTGTTTAGCTATGCATTTACTGAATGAGCACTGTGCCACTGTTCGTCCGACTGTTTTTACTGTACTTTATTTTATTTTTTCATCTAAACCGTTTTAATTATTCTTATTTGTTTTGATTATTTTAATTTCTTTATTCTAAACTGTTTTAATTATTGTTATTTCTTTTTATTTTTATTTTTTTGTTGTTATTTCTATTTCTTCTATGTGAAGCACTTTGAATTACCATTGTGTATGAAATGTGCTATATAAATAAACTTGCCTTGCCTTGCCACTATAGGCTACTATTACACCTAGAACTTCTTTTACCGTTCTTATTTCTTCTTTATTCCCTTAAATCCCTTTGAATCCTTTATGTAATTTCTTTAAATAAAAAGACCAACCCCTCCCCCCTAAAAAACTGTGAAATAAAAATGTGAATAACAACTATAATAGTATCTCAATGATGTGTAGTGTGTGCATTCCACCATGTTTACTCACACAGCTCTTTAACCTCAGGATCTGAGCTGCTGTGTGTGTGTGTGTGTGTGTGTGTGTGTCCGTCCTCAGGATGCGGGCTGCTCATTCACATCAGCCTCTAGTGTGACAGGCTGACGCAGTCCTAACGTGACCGCTCCCCCCCCCACACCACACCCCCACACACACAGGATTGATGTGCATATTCCTGATATAAAGCCTGTGACTGTGTTTGAGTTTACAGCTAATGCTTTTATATGATCAGTTTATCAAGGTCTAGTGCAGATGTGCAAGCTTGTAATTAGTACAATATGTGTGTTAATGCTGTTTAACTCCAGTGCATAATTATGCAGAATCACAAAATGATGTGTTTGGTTTTGCCTTTGGTTGTGTGCTCACGTGTAAATTAAGCAGTGTGTCGTCATTGTGTCGGTGCCGAGCGTGTCGTTGTCTCAGTTAATGCGATGCTTACAGGCAAAATCCCAGTGCTGGGTGACAGCAGCGGCTTAAATTAGCTTCTACAACAGTACATGAGAAGTCAGCTTTACTAACATCACACATGTTTTCACACAGCTTTACTAACTCACACAACACAGGTACCTGCTACACAACGCAAACACGCACCTTTCTGCAGCAGAAGCAGTATAGTGATGATTTATGCATTTATGCATCAGATGCTTTTATCTGAAGTGACGTACAGTATTGTATCCAGGTGACTTTTTTTTCAGTTCTTGCATTCCCTGGGAATTTAACCCATGTTCTTGGCATTGCTTGGCATGGCACTTGCTCTACTGTTTGAGCTATTATAAAATAATCATGTAATATAAAGGACATAATACTATAAAAAACTTACATTCATTAAATACTTAAAAAAAAAAAAAGACTACTAAGTTTACTCTGTAAACTTGTTGCCTAGACAGATAAATCATAAACTTAAGAATCTACTATGCATGTTACCATAATTTATCACTGCATACTGTAGATACATTTTTTTTTAATCTTGTTCAATCTTCCATATGTGTTTGTGTGGCAGGAGTGACCAGCTCAATGTCGGCGACTACATAAAGTCAGTGAACGGCATAAACCTGTCCAAGCTCAGGCATGATGAGATCATCAGCATGCTGAAGAACATTGGAGAGCGTGTGGTGCTGGAGGTGGAGTACGAGCTTCCTCCATTCGGTACGGACACACGCATCTCCAATATTTAGATTTATTTGATCAAGAATGCAGTAAAAAAGAAAAGAAAAAAAAGTATATTGTGTAATATTATTGACATTTAAAATGTGCTATTTTCATATTTTAAAATAATTTATTCCTGTGAATTTTCAGCATCATTACTCCAGTCTTCAGTGTCACATGATCCTTCAGAGATCATTATAATATGCTGATTTGCTGCTCAAAAAACATTTCTGATTAGTATCAATGCTGAAAGCAGTTGTGCTGCGTATATTTTTGTCTTTACTGTCATTTATTATCAATTTAATGCATCCTTGCTGATTAAAAGTATTAATTTCTTTAAAAAAATAAATCTTACTGACCCCAAACTATTGTTAGTGTACCTGAAGTACTGATTGGTAATAGGTTTCTTTGAAGCAAACACCATAGAACATAAATATGTGAGTAGTACAGTATAAATATCAAAGTACCTGATACTGCTGTGCCGATCACGCTAGTACCGCAACAGTACTTGATAATGTAAATGGACTTTTTAGCAGAGTCCTCAAGTTATATGTGATCATTGTATTGTGGCATTAGTGTTTATGGTCCTGTGAAAGTAAACATACGTACATTTCAGTGTGTAGAGCTGTATCTCATGCTCCTGTGACAGTAACTCAAGCTGTTCTCTGTGTGTTTAGCTCCCAGCAATCTCTGCGGCGTCATCTCTAAAACTATCGAAGTGCGCTTGGAAAAAGAAGGCAACAGCTTTGGCTTCGTTCTGAGAGGTACTGAATCCCCATCAGACAGCTTGAAATGTCTTTACCCTAACATCTCATGTGTTTTTAATTTTAAACTGATGTTATGACCCTTAAATTGAGGAAAAATACATAAATGATGGCTTGAAATAATCCAGGTTCAATACAACAACAGCTTTCCCAAACTGGGGTTCGTGCTAATAATGCATGAAATCATAAAAAATGAATAAGGCTGTATTTAAAAACAGTAATATTGTGTGTAACTTAAAATACCTGTTTTCTAATTGAATATGTTTTAAAATGTAATTTATTCCTGTGATCAAAGCTGAATTTTCAGCATCATTACTCCAGTCTTCAGTGTCACATGATCCTTCAGAAATCATTCTAATATGATGATTTGATGCTCAAGAAACATTTCTGATTATCAATGTTGAAAACAGTTGCTTAATATTTTGTGGAAACTGTGATACATTATTTTCAAGGTTATTTGATAAATAGAAAAATCAAAAGAACTGAATTTATTTGAAATTTTGAAATGTCTGAAATGTCTTTGCATAAATATTTCATGTGTTTTTAAATGTTATGACCCTTAAACTAAGGAAAAATACACCAATGAGGATTTAATACAACAGGACTGTTGTAAAAAAAAAAAAAAAAGATAAATAAAATAAATAATTCTAAAATCAAATCAAAATAAAACACTTACTAAAAAAAATTAATGGATAATGAACCCTTTTCACAGACTATGACGATGCATTTCCACAGTTATCAACATCGCAAATCTAGTAAAGTTTTTTATATTTTTATTTTAAAAAACTGTTTAAAATATTTATAACACTATACTTTGTGTTATATTACCTTGCCAGTAAATTACAAAAAAAACGTATTATCACTGCTATGAGGGGGTTTCTAACACGGGAGTGATGGTAAATTTGACATGTTTCTCTCTTCTGACTGCTGTAATCAATCTCTCTGTATTTTTCATTCTTTTGGTATTTCTATGGTAATCTACAGCATGGAACAGATCTCCAAAAAAAGTTTGTTGGAAAGAAAAAGTTATTTAAAGGCATTTGTGTTACTCTCAAGGGCAGCAAGTGGTGTGTGTGTGCGTATGTGTTCAGCTGCATTTTATTACTATTACTAAAGGCAATATTCAGGTGTGCGTTTCACATGCTTTCAGGGGGCTTTCACGAGGACTGGCATAAGGCTCGACCTCTAGCGGTGACCTACGTCAGACCCGGCGGACCCGCAGACAGGTGAGACCACGATGACTACGATCTCTGTGTGTGTGAGACACGTTTATACCGCAAAGACAAGGCCCTACAGAACATCTCTGCTTATTAATTAGCACAATGTCTGAATCATTGTGAAGCTTTGTGTGTGTGTGTGTCACATCAGTGCCGTCTCTATGCATCTGTCTAGGTTATTTGTCTGTATATTTCCATAAAGAGTTTTAATTTTTTCTGAGATATAATGTATCTGGTGTACATTTATGAGAGCATTCTATATGTTGTGTGTGTGTGTGTGATCGTTGAACCCTGTAAGCTGGTTCTGGAGGCACACATGTTAACTGAAGCATAGGCTGATGACATTAGAATGAGTGAGAAGGGTAGAACACAGCCCGAAGCGCACACACACACACACACACACACACACACACACACACACACACACACACACACACACACACACACACACACAGATAAAACATGTATATGAAAGCACACTCTTTTTCAACCTAATGCTTTGAAGTGCATTAGATTTGCTTGATAATTACACTTCCACAATGCTTATTGTTCATGCAAAAGGATGCTTTTATTTTCTAGTTGACGTCTGCACTCACGTCTCATCCCTACTGCTGTCTTTTTGTGTTTCCGTACGTCTCTCCACGTTTCTCCGTCTGTCAGAGAGGGAACCTTGCGAGGGGGCGACCGTGTGTTGAGTGTGAACGGTGTTGCTGTGAATAGACAGAAACATGCTGACGCTCTGACCCTGATCATGCAGAGCAGCCAGGAGGCTTTCTTCCTCATCGAGTACGACATCATGGTCATGGGTGAGCAGACACACAGATGCACGCGGACACACACACACACTTGAGTATGCTTGTGTGCACAGATACTCTCATGTGGCCTTAATTAGAGTAGAAACATATTCCACTTCTCCTCCACATTCCCATAGGAAAGAAAAAACATCTCTTTCGCTTCTCCTGGACGGCAATGAGATAAAAGCCTTCTGCTTCTCAAAAAAGAAGCATCTGATCGGAGCTGCTGTGCATATTACATAGCTCTATGCTGCTGATATGCTTTATTGTATGTCTATAATTTTAAAAGGAACACCTTAGACAAAGTTGATACTTACTGTTTACACAACAACGTTTTATAAAAAAAGGAAAGATTTTATGGTATACAATTGGCCGTTCATATACCACAGCAGTGACGTCAGTGCATGCGTATTACTTGTGTTTCTTTACAAAGTGACATCGCCATCTACTGGCCTGGCATGAATAATACAGCGTTTTTAATCGTTTTTGCGGATCCGTGTGAACGGGGATAGTTTTGACAACCTTGTCTGTACGCGAAAAACGCAAAGGAAAAAATGATCCGCTTTTAGTACATCGTTGTCGTGTAAACGTACCCTTAAATTTAACCGAGATAATATAACCTATCAAATGGTTTAAAGGGGGTTTCTTTCTTTTACTACTGTTCAGAGGTTGTTGTTTTTTTGGACATTTATAATGTTACAAAAGATTTCTATTTAAAGGTGCTCTAAGCCAGTGGTTCCCAACCTTTTTAGGGTACTGTACCCCCAAATTTGCACATTTGGCGGGAAGGACAGGGTGACAATATTATAACATGATTATAGTGTTATATAATATATATATTATATAATTTTATTATATTATGTAATGTTTTGAGAATAGTCAATGGCTAAAAAAATGTTTTAGTCTTTTGAGAATCATCCCACGTACCCCCTGGGGACTGCTCACGTACCCCTAGGTTGGGAAACACTGCTCTAAGCGATGCTGGGTGACCCCACCCCCAAGTCCTTCTTGTCGGTGATTGGCTGGAACAGTTTGTTATGTTTCGTGGAGCGGGTTGCCATTGAAATGCCATTGAAAATACATACGGGTAAGGGGTTCTAATGTAGTTCGCCATGTTGCCCCTCCATCTTGAAAGTACATTAGTCAAAGAGGGACATACCCGTTAATTCAAGCTTCGCCTTTCGCGTTTTAACACTCGATGGCACCGTGTCGAATGTGAAGAGGGGGATTGCTTGAGACTGATATAAAAACCTGAAAGCCTTTTTGAAAGTCTGTTGCTGATGGAGGATCACTCTTATTCTCGAGGATACGTATCAGAGTCGCCAAGGAAGCGAAAAAGAGTTAAAAGTTAAAAATAAAAGTTACTTTACTAAGATTAGCTTGCATTCGTCTGGGAACCTGATAACTGATGTTAGCAATGAAATGGTAAAAAAATTACGAAAACATAAAACTATTATTCATTTTACATAGATGTCATAACCTATATGTTACCTGACAAATTAAATTACTGCAAATTATAATAGTTTTCTAAAATAACCTCATCACTTGAAGGAACACTCATGGACGAGGTCGAACTGGAAGCCATGTTAATCTTGGACTACATTGGCCACCGTAGGTGTTAAAACGAAATCGGAATTGAGAGGAACAGAAACTAATATTCACTGGATGGTCATATACCTTTTCACCGCTAGATGGGGGTAAAAATCACACAGTGTAGCTTTAAAATAACTGCAGTTCATTTCAACTTTCTATTCGGTAAAGAATCCTGATTTTTTTTTTTATAATAACTGAAATAATGATAAAAGTATATTTAGCAGCAAATCAGCATTTTAAAATGATTTCTAAAGGATCATGTGAAGAAATAAATTACATTTAAAAAATATTAAAATAGAAAATAGCTCTTTTAAATTTTAAAGATATTTAACAATATTACTGTTGTATCATATTTTTTAATTTTTTAAAAATTTAATTAATAAAAAACAATACAAATCTCACTGAGTCCACACTATCAAAGTGTGCTATTGAAACAGAAAGGTTTGTTTTGTTACAGTTTTGAAAAAAGAATGAACATGTGGTTGGTGGTTTCCTTCTCTCTCTAATTTCTGAATTAGCACTGAAATAACTCATCTTTCTTCTTCTCTCTGGTTCTGGTTTGGCCTCGCATCAGACTCAGTCCAGAAGTCCTCCGGGCCGCTGCAGGTGGACATCGCGCGCTCCGCGGGATCAGTACTGGGACTCAGTCTCACCACCTCCCTCTACATGAACAAACAGGTCATTACAATCCAGAAAATCAAGCCGGCTAGTGTTGCAGACAGGTGAGCACACAAATGCAAACACACACGTTTAGAACCAACGATTATAAGCAGATTATTCTGTCACTATTTGGACATTTGGTTGATATTTGACCGATTATCAGCAGCTTGTTGGCTCCAAAACATACTGATAGCCTCATAAATGGATAATGCAGATCAACTTAGTCAAATATTTTTTGGAGAATTTGTATAGTTTTAAATAAATATTGTCTAAAAAAAATTGTGTACATATATTTGCCTAACATTAAATCATATTTACATTACTAATCATTATATCGGCATTATATCTATTCTTCATATATCTATAATAAACATTTAGCAATCCTCTTCTTTTCAGCTCACACCTTCTCGCCTGTTGTCATTTTCACTCTCGCTGGTTCTTGCTTTGCTCAACATAAATGACTTTCTCTCCTTGTTACCACCACTATCTGTCTCTCTCTTGCTGTCTTTCCCTCTTTTTCTCAGATGTGGTGCTTTGCATGTAGGAGATATTCTCCTGGCTATAGATGGCATGAGCACAGAGCACTGCTCTCTGATGGAGGCTCAACAGCTCCTGTCCAGCTCCTCAGAGCTCACCAAACTAGAGATCCTGCCGTCTCAGCACAGCACACATGACGCAGGTCTGCAGGCACACGGGCATTTACAAAACATATCGCTATAAACACGTACTCAAAGCTCATAGTGACTGATATTCACATGCTCAGATAATCTGAATTTATACACAAGCAACTTTACTTTGGTTCTGTTTGCAAGAGCATACTACTCTAATACTAATTCTGTGCAGACTATACATACTATGCTATGGAAGCTTGTTTCCACCACTAAAAAAAAAAAAAAAAAAGTATGCGACTTTTTATCTCACAATTGCGAGATATGAAGTCAGAATTCTGAGAAATAAAGTCGCAATTGCGAGAAAAAAAGACAGAATTGAGACTTTATCTCACAATTCAGACTTTTTTTCTCACAACTTTATAACACATAATTGCGAGTTTATATCTCGAAATTCTGACATCTTTTCTCAGAATTGTGATATATAAACTCGCAATTGTGAGTTAGGCCAATTCTAAGGAAAAAAAGACTAACTTTTTCCACCTTAGAATAGTTTATATCTCACAATTCTGACTTTATAACACGCAATTGCGACTTTATTTCACGCAATTCTGACTTTACAACACGCAATTGCGACTTTATATCAATCAATTGTGACTTTATATCACGCAATTCTGACTTTATAACACGCAATTGCGACTTTATATCAATCAATTCTGACTTTATATCTCGCAATTCTGACTTTATAACACGCAATTGCAACTTAATTTCACGCAATTCTGACTTTACAACACGCAATTGCGACTTTATATCAATCAATTCTGACTTTATATCACGCAATTCTGACATTATATCTCGCAATTGTGAGAAAAAAAGTCAGAATTGTGAGATAAAAAGTCGCAATAACCTTTTTTATTTTTCATTCTGTGGCGGAAACAAGCTTCCATACTATGCAGATACATAGTGTGCAAATTTTCTGATTACATGGAATATCCAGATGACCTACTAAGCTTACTACACAGATTACTGCACTTGAGGTGACTCACCATTTCCAGTGTGAAGATTAATTTAAAATATATTAAATAATTATATAACCCACTGAATTTTTTAAACATTTATTTTATGACTCATCAGACTTCCAAGAGTTTAGATGTTTTATACATAAATGCAAAATTATTTGGTTATTTATTTTATCTTGACACCACGTGCTGAATTAAAAACTCAACATAGTGAGATCATTTGACCAAATTTTTGTTCATACTACTGTTTGAAATATTTATTTTTGCAATACATTTCACATATTTATTTATTTTATTTGTTTATTTAAGGATTTTTATTTATTTATTATATTTGGACACCACTTGCTAAAATAAATACTGACAAAAAAATGTAGCATACAGTTTGGACTGTTTATTTTTTTTGCCAGACGTTTCACATGCTATATATTTATATAATATATATATATATATATATATATTTGGACACCACTGAATTAAAATCATAGCATACTACAGTTTGAAATGTTTATTTTTGCAGTACCATTTTACATAATTGTTATTTATTTTATGTTTTATTTTATTTGGACACCATACTAAATTGAAAACTGTGACCAAAAACATGGCATACTAAAGTTTGAAATGTTTATTTTTTTGCCAGACCGTTTCACACATATTATTTATTTATTTTATCTGGACACCACTTGCTGAAATAAAAAAAACTCAATATGGTGAGATCACGTGACAAAAAATGTAGCATACAGTTTGAAATTTATCTTTTTACCCAGACTGTTTCACATACTATTTTTATGTTGTAAAAAATAAAATCATTGTGTACTGCGCAGTTAGCACTATGCAAATGCATTTGTTTTTAACAAGATGGACGTCCAGACTGATTGCCTGTCTGCCAGCATTAGCACAATAAGAGCATTATCTATAGGTCCTATTTTTAATTCAGATCCTGGTTGTGTTTGTTCTCCATATTTACAGAAGGAATTCCGTTCACATCTGCTTCTTTATGCTTTCGGTTATACTGGATTCTATCCTTGTCTCATCTTCCTTTCTCCTTCTCTCCTTCTGTCTTTCTTTGACCTTTATGTGTGCCAGTGTTGGTTTGTAGTGGTTGTTGGCATCCAGCTTTGGGCCACTTTCTTACAAGTATCATGAGTCACTCTTAATACGCAGAGCACCGCAGGCAAGACTTCCCCTACCCTACAGACATGAGTACACATACACACATAATGAGCTCAGAGCCTTCACTCTGGCTTTACCGTGTTACTAGAAAACCGCATTCTGACTGTATCATTGGATTTTCTAGAAATGCGATATGAAGAGGCGCACAGCAGTTATAAAGTGATTTGTGCACCTGCATCTTCTTTTTCTGAAGCTTGAGCTCACTGGGCAGCTCATCTGTCAGAATAATCTCATACGTGGAGTCATTTTCCACACTGCAGAATTGAAAACTGAGGAATGTACCGAATGGAATACTAGCATTATATAGTGTATAGTACAGTATATACTGAATACTGCCAACTAGTATGTTATAAAATACATTACAGTTCAAAAGCTCTTGTTTTTGAAAGAAGTCTCATATGCTCACCAAGGCTGCATTTATTTGATTAAAAATACAGTAAAAACAGTAATATTGTGAAATATTATTGCAATTTAAAATAAATAATAGTTTTCTATTTGAATATATTGTAAAATATAATTTATTCCAGTGATGTAAAGCTGAATTTACTTCAGTCTTCAGTGTCACATGATCCTTCAGAAATCATTCTAATATTCTGATTTTCTGCTCAAGAAACATTTCTTACTGTTATCAATATTAAAAACAGTTGTGCTGCTTAATATTTTTTAGAGAACTTTTTTAAGGATACTTTACTTTGATGAATGGAATCATTAAAAGTAAAGAGCAGAGTTTATATGAAATAGAAAATCCTTTGTAACATTATAAATGTCTTTACTTTCACTTTTGATCAATTTAATGTGCCCTTGCTGAATGAAAGTATTAATTAATTTTTTTTTAAAATCCTACTGATACACATTTTTCAATGGTCGTGTGTATGTGACATAGAACACAATATACAAAAGTTAAACCATTCAAACTGTAGTCTGCTATATCTTTTATTGTAATGTCACATGACCTTCATCATTTGCATTTTTAATTCTCCAGGTGGTGCTCAGTTATCATGTAAGGAACAAACATATCTTTAAATAATTTCTGGTCTCTTGGAAGTCAACAGATTTTATTCTGGTTCATTCACACGTGGCCTGTTTGATTGACAAACAGTGTTATTTTAGCATTAATTATATGCTATTATAGTATTAATAGTATTTTAATTAGTTTAATACCTTTATATGTTTGGTTTAATGTTAGTTTAATATTTGTGATTTTATGTGCTTTTGTCTTTTTTTGTCATTGTTAGTTGTCAAGTTTAAGTTCTTCGATATATTTGTTACTTCTATTTCAATTTATAAAAAAATATTTTGAATACTTTGTTAACAATAACAACACTGTTGACAAGTATATCAGTGGAAACACTCATTCCATGATATTTTGGGTATGTTTTTAATGACATAGTTTTATTTTTCAGTATACATACTATGTGTACTGTGCGTATGATGCTAATTTTCTGTATCTAAAGAGATTCTTTTGAGTTGGCTGTTAGACCAACTACTATATTTGCAAAAATGTGCAATATTCAACCAAGGTTTGGCTGGCTAGCATAGTCCAGTTAGTCTCTGCTGGTAGATATCATAACTACACCATCCATCTAGCTGTAAATAGCATCTTAATGGCCATTCAAAAGTAGTCATGCACTCTGACAATATACTATTTAATGCAAGTAACATGTCACAAATATTTCATTGTTACAGTAAATGTTTGACCAGGGCCTAATTTTGTCTGGAGGCTCTTAAAAGCACGACTATTCTTTCTATGGTCTAAAAGCTCAGTATCAGTAATAGAGGAAAACATTTTTTTAAATAACTGCATAGTTGTAGAAAAAGATAGCCTAAAACAAAGAAAAGAAAGGCACAGGACCTCTTTGATGTGCAGATTTCTCTCTGTCTGATGGGCGGGGCTCTTCCTAACGAGCGTGACATGCTGCATGTCTAATTAAGCATCGTTAGTGACACAGCTGTATGGTGTCAGAAGGATCTGTTTCTGTCAGAATCCAAAACAATGTCCTCTATCTGTCTTTCCAAACGTGAGCTAAGAGAGAGTTTTAAGATGGTTCCTCCACTGCTGTCAGCCTTACTAGAGCTGGCTCGAAAATGTAAGAGAAAGAAAAAGAAATGGGGGGAATAAATGTGTAAAGGAGCGAACGAAGCGCATGCCTATAAGCAGCGTCTCGGATCCAGCCCTCTGATCCGCACTGCTAGCTTCACTGATCATTGACATTCAGTCTACATCAGATCTGTCTACAGGCGTATATCAGCCTGAGTGCTGTAACATTAAGAATGTTTTCAGCAGAAATAACCAATTTACCGGCCATTTTGTGTCTGTCTATGTTTTCCCTGCAGTACGTGTCCAGAGGAGTAGTCAGCGCCAGTGGGACTGTAGTGAGAACTACACCAGCGCTCCTCCACCTTTGCAAAAAACACCCTCAGCCTGGAGTCACACCACCCCTACACCCTCACACCGATGTGAGTGTCCCCTATGTGCACATCTTCATAATGTCATCTTCAAACCTGTCACGTTAAAACCTGGTTTCACAGACAGGGCTAAGATTAAGCCAGGATTAGGTATAGTTCAGTTAGGACGTTTAAGTAGCTTTTATCAACATGCCCTAGAAAAAAAAAAAACATTACTGGTGTGCATCTTGAGATAAAACAATGGCACTGATATTTTATAAGTTGCTTTCTGCTCAAACATGCATTTTAGTCCTGTCTGTGAAACTGGGGTAAAGGTATAAACTAGATGAAATGATGCATTTTAATCATTTTTAAATCTAATGCATTGCCTGAGGTGCAGGCTTAACTGGTTCAGGATGACATGTATGGTCAGAATGGCATACTTATATACTACTTATACTTATACTTATATATTTTTGCAGTTTTACACCTGGAAGACCTTCTGTACTACATTTGCCAAAATGTTTAATATAGAATCCACAGAGTACTATGTGAAATACTGTATTCCACAATGTATTGCGCAACTTCCTGTTTTTGCCGATGTACTTGAAGTAATAGCATGAATAGTCATGAATATGAATTAATTTGCATGCTTGTTATTTATTAGTTTTGATTTATTTATTTGAATTTTTAAATATTTGTATTTATTTATTTGCATGATTGTTTATTAGTTAATTTTTATTTAATCGCTAAACTATTATTTATTTATTATTTTTATTAGTTTGTTTTATATATTTATTTATCTTAATTTTTTTTTATTTATATATATACATTTTTATTTATTTTATTAAAATACATAATGCTAATTATTTACAATTCGGCTATCACTCATACTGTATATTATAGCAGTATGCTAGTATTCCATTCCACATGCAACCATACACCGATCAGACGATTCCAGCATTGTCGATCTCAAATGTTCTCTGTCCTCCAGCTGTGACGTCTGGCATCTCTGCAAACACTTCAGGCTTTCACAGCTACAACTGTGGCACCCAGTCAACGTATCCCAACACCTACCCCAGTAACACACTGCCATCCCACCCATCCAGCCCTCGCTGCACTGTCAGCAAGAGGAGACACCGGAGAAAAGACCACAAGAGCTCCTGTGAGTGAACTCCATCCATCCATCCATCCATCCACCCATCCATCCAAATTTGCTCACTCTCTTGTCTCTCAGTGTCTCTGGCATCGAGTACAGTGGGCGCCGGTGGTCAGGTGGTGCATCTAGAAACCAGTGAGGTGTTTCTGAGAGGAGATCCTCTTACTGGATTCGGGCTGCAGTTACAGGGGGGAGTGTTTGCTACAGAACCCCTGTCAGCGCCTGCCTGTGTCCGCTTTATCGAGCCTGACACACCTGCTGAAAGGTGAGAGGACGCTGCTGTCCAACTGTAGATGCGATGCATGCTGACGCCATTGTCTTGTACACTTAGAGCCTGTGGATAGATGTATGTACGTTTACTGTACACACACGAACACAAGCCTTACAGAATCTGAGATGTTGATTTGGCACAGTACCAAGATGTCACATGTCACAGCTCAGTTCAGGGTTGAAGATGTTACTGCACAGTTGCTATCATTCTATTGACATCCCAAGTCCAATATATCAAAACAATCATGCAGGTTTAAACTACATATAAATGTTGAGTCTAAGTAATGTCGATCAATGGATGATGGCAACATGTTTACAAGCTATACTGCCATTCAAATGTTTTGGGTCAGTAAGATTTTTCTTTTTAAAGAAATTAATACTGTAAAGATGCATTAAATTGATCAACAGTGGCAGAAAAGACATGTAATTTTGCAAAAAAATCTATTTCAAATAAATCATGTCTCTATTTCTATTTCAAATGTTTTCAACATGTGATGCTATGACACTGAAGACTAGAGTAATGGCTGCTGAAAATTTAGCTTTGACATCACAGGAATTAAATTACATTTTAAAGTATATTAAAATAGAAATCATTTAAAATTGTAGTAATATTTTACTGTGTTTTTGATGAGGAAAATAGATTTCTTTCAAAAACATAAATAATCTTACAGACCCCAAACTTTTGAATGATATTGTAAATGTAGCATCTTCATTTATAATCATTGATAATATATTCTTTGTCTTCCCTTTTCTTGTATTGTGTTGCATGTGTCGTCTTTGAATGCATGTTGTATTTATTTTTGCATTCAAGGTGTGGGGTGTTGCAAGTCGGAGACAGACTTCTTTCTATTAATGGAATTCCCACTGAGGACGGAACTCTGGAAGAAGCCAATCAGCTGCTCCGAGATGCAGCTCTGGCCAATAAGGTCACACTGGAGGTGGAGTTTGATGTCGCAGGTACAAAATGTCATTTCAATCAAAAATCAGCAATTCAAGTTGTTTTTAAATGTGATGTGAACACACAGATTTTTTGATGTATAATTATGTGTGATCTTGTGTATCTCTCTCAGAATCAGTCATTCCCAGCAGTGGCACATTTCAGGTGAAGTTGCCCAAGAAGCGTGGAGTGGAGCTTGGCATTACGATCAGTGGTGAGTGATGACCAACAGGGGGCGCTGTTGATCCATAGTATTTTACAATCCAAATGCATAAATAAGATATAAATATTTATATGAATATTAAATGCAACTTTTGTCTGTAATAGTAATTTCGGCGCCTAGCATTCAATGCTGTCTATATACTATTATATATAATATTTGAGGTGGTGATTGCATACATTTTTTTACAATAATGCAAGATTTCCGACTCCCATGAATTCTGATTTATAGCAAGCAAGAAGCCAGGAAAACCTCTGATCATTTCTGAGATCCAGAGAGGCAGTATTGCACATAGGTAAACCTGCGGTACAAAACATTAAACCAATTCATTTGCTTTTAAAGAGGCAAACTGATAGATGTGATGTTTTTTGTTCACTGATTGATGTGAAATGGCCTTTTATAATAGAATAGGAACCCTGGAGCCAGGTGATCGTCTGCTGGCTGTTGATAATGTTCGGCTGGATAACTGTGGGATGGAAGAGGCCATGATGGTCCTCCAGCAGGCCGAGGGGATGGTCAAACTGCGAATTCGGAAAGATGAAGACAACCTGGGTGAGTGTGTTTGTGTGTGTATTCTTTAAGAAATGCTAATGTGCAAGAAATGCACATTAATGGGCACAGACCTTAAATGTATTGAAAGTGCTAGACTCTTGCACTGTCAATTCAGGATCTTGACCAAAGGTTGATGCACCTCTTGATGGAAATAAATTTGTGATTTATTTTGTTGTGATGTTATTTCCATCAAAAGGTGCATACATTTTTGGTTCTAATTAAAAATATTAATAAATAATATAACATTACATAAGTAACACTGAAAATAAATCTTAAAAATTACACTGTTTCTTAACCTATTAATTTATGCCCTTTTAACTTCTGTATGTCTCTGTATATTGTAGATGAATTAGAGTCCTCAGGTTCGGTCATATTCACAGTAGAGCTCAAGAGACACGGAGGTCCTCTTGGAATCACCATTTCAGGCACTGAAGAGCCCTTCAATCCCATCCTGATCTCCAGCCTGACCCGCAACGGCCTTGCACACAGGTGCACACAAACACTCACAACCTCATCTAGTGCTTCATGCAGCAGTACATGAATAATACACACGCTCAAATGTGCATGTTTCATAACACACATCATCTGACATCGTGAACAGCAAGCTCACATCTGATATCTAGTGGGTAGTGTGAGAACTGCAGTGCGGTGAGTGTTATCTGACTAATACATGAGAGAGTGTGTGTGTGTGTGTAGGACTGGCGCTCTTCATATCGGTGACCGTGTCTTGGCCATCAATAACATGAGTCTAAAGGGGAAACCTCTGAGCGAGGCCATCCACCTGTTGCAGACCGCCGGAGACACGGTTACGCTCAAGATCAAGAAACGATCTGATCGTAAGTCTCAGAATTAAGATGAATGTATGCATGTAAACATTTCCGACATATAATCCACTGGGAAGAGCATCTCTATGAATAATGCATCAATGCTTGTCCTCGTGACCCACATCTGCCTTTTTTCAGCGCTTTATGGGTCGGACAGGGGCAGCCCGTCCAGGACGGCTTCATGCGTGAGCGACATGGAAGACGATCGCTCAGATTCTCTCAGGCGGGGTAAATACTCTGAACTTCAGCGTCTGACCACACCGCCCAGTCTAGATTCAGCCATGGACTCATGGGATAACTCGGCCCTGGACGCCGGCTATGGAAGTCAAGGTACAGAAGTCCCTGGGATTAGATGAACAATAACGCAATTGAATGTTACCAAGGGCTGGCTAAAGTGAAATGTGGAATATGTCCTGAGAGTTTTCTGTTATTGAGGTCATTGAAGGATCCTTGGAAATTTAAAGAGATAATTCAAGTCATTTATTTGTATTACACTTTTTTACAGTAGCTACACATTGTTTCAAAGCAGCTTTACAGAAAATCATGATGGTAATGTTTATAACATCTTAATATCTTCTTCATGCCTTTACAGCCGCATACCCTTTATAGTTTGCGACAATAAATCAGGCAGTTGAGATTTAATATATGATATTGCTTTACGTGAGTATTGATGTATATGCATGTATATAGAAATAATGAATATCCAACTTTATATAAAGAGCTGGGCAATAATATAGTAACATTTTGCAACAATATAAACGATCAGTCAATTTACGTGAGTATACCGTATGTACGCAGGTGAAGCAAAACTACTATATCTCCTATATATCCAACTCGTATCACTGGATAATATACTTTACATTATTTGATAATATAACAATCAAGCATTTGCTACGTAGTATATTTCACTTAACATGAGTGTACTGTATGTAAGGTTCAGTATACTTGTAGTAGTTTTATAATTTATTCATTTAATTTGAGTTAATTAATTATGTGGTGATATTGAGGATTATGAAATCTTATAACAATTTGGTGTAATGACAAGCCAAATTACTAAAGTTCACCCAAAAAGGAAATGTGTCCCTCAAAATGTCCATATCTGTATGACTTTCTTCGTGGAGCACAAAAGAAGAAATTTAGCAGAATTCCCAAGCTACTGTTCCGTACAATGAAAGCATACAGTGCTTTTAATCTCCAAAAGGACAAAAACGCACTATAAATATTGTGCAAAATCTTCCCCTTACCGTAGCTCTCAAATCTTATTCATGTTTGTTCATAAGCAAACCTAAACCTTTACTTTCAGGTGTCTATATTCATAGAGCATCTGATTTCACTCTTCACCCCAATGACTGGAGACAGACCAATCACAGGAGCCCGCTGATCTCCAGAAGACACGCCCACCGCACTGCAATGTATGATGGGAGTCTGGGCGAAGAAGACTGGACGTACTCTGGGTGAGTTTGTTCAGGGACACAGCTTGTTGATTCTTCTGTTACAATACTTAGTCTGTATTATCTTAGAGATACTAGTCAGGAACTAGAAGAGTAAAAAAAGCATAACAGCAGATTTTTTTTTGTATGAGAAGGGCATTTGTGCATAAGAACATTTCAGCTTGTTTTATAGCTTTTGTTACTAACACACAATCATGTGGCTGTTATTCTTTCTCTTGGTCGATCAATTATTATCTCCCATGTAAATGTATGCGCTTAACAAATGAAACAAGCGAACCTCATGAAATCTGTCAAGAACATGTCCAGGTCATATTTCAAAGATATATTATTTGAATTGTAACACATTCGTACGACATTGGGCTATGCTGATTTAAATAAAAATTATTTGCATTATTTATAGTATTTTTATATTACATTATTGAGAATCTAAATAGAATAATTACTATATTGGTTAATATTTTCATATTTTAATTCCTGTGATGCAAAGCTGAATTTTCAGCATCATTACTCCAGTCTTGAAATCGAAATCTTTTGTTACAATATAAATGTCTTTACTGTCACTTTTGATCAATTTAATGCATCCTTATTGAATAAACCTATTCATAAAAAAAAAAAAAAAAATCTGCCCCTAA
Organism: Tiaroga cobitis; assembly: GCA_030578255.1. Classification (NCBI taxonomy): domain Eukaryota; kingdom Metazoa; phylum Chordata; class Actinopteri; order Cypriniformes; family Leuciscidae; genus Tiaroga; species Tiaroga cobitis. The sequence goes on along the minus strand of CM060598.1, from coordinate 34,625,024 downwards.
CCTTTGAGTGGTAGTGTATATTCATATGTATATGCACATATTTAGATAAACATTACAAAACTTAACTAAAAGTGACAAACAGCAGCAAGTAGTAAAAATTAATCCGAACATAAACAAGCGATTAATGTACTGTAATACAGACCCAAATATTTGAGATTTGAGCACTAAGCTGCTTAAATGACAATGCCATTTAATTGTAATAAATGATACATACAATACCGTAAAAAAAAGGAATATACTGTGAATTCACTAACTTTTGAACAGAATGAGATTCACCTGTACAAGTTATCATTTTGTCTGTGATTTTATAAGTAACTTTGATGATCCCAGTGGAAAGTGAAATGCCTTTCTTATGCCTAGATAAAACAATACGAGGTTTTTGAATCTAATGTTGCTGTTTCTGTGGCTAAACGCTTATTAAACATGCACAGTGTCTAGCACAGAAACCACTAGCCTGTTTGCTTCCACAGTCTCTGTATGGTCCTACTTTTCTCTTTTCTATTTTTTCTCAGGTTTTCTGTCTCTCGTCTGCCTTACTAATCATCCGTCGGCCACATGCTGTCATCTGCCCTTGTGTGCTTCTTTTTTGCTCATTTTCATAATTGTGTTCTTTTATCGCTGGAACTAGTTCACGGCCTCTTCAGACACATCTGTGTGTTTCTCTTTCTCTAACCGCCATGTTCTTGTAGTTAAGAAGGATCTTTTACAGTGACTTTCAGTTATGCCATGCAGTACAGTTTTATATATATATAGGCTATATATATATATATCATATATATGTAGAGAGAGAGAGAGAGAGAGAGAGAGATCCGTTTCCAATAGTACACCTGGCCTTACATTACCCAGGTTGCTTTGCATTGACACAGATCTGTCAGTCCAGCATGCGGTCACAACCACAACAATACAGACGCTCAGGAGAACTATTGGTCACAAGCTCTTCAGGATCTGGAGACCTGCGGCCAATCGGAAATCCTGCGGGAACTTGAGGTAAATGCAATTGGGACTCAACTCAAACGATCTGTGTTCCTTGTCCGAGTTAATTGTGCAGGATTTAATCATCATGTCTGCCTGTTTAAATTACTTGGCCATTTGACCAGCATCTATACAATATAATTAATTTAACAAAAATCCATAACCCAATGTAAGTCATTGTCAACCAATTTTCCCCCACACTATAAGTAATTGTGAATCACAGTAAGGAACAGCATCACATTATAGTAATTCTGCCTGAAATAAGATATGCTACTAATTGAAATGAAAGCCATACCCTATATTTCTCATCGCAACTTTTTCGCTTAAAGGGGTCATATAATGCCATTTTTGTACAAGCTAATATGATTCTTTAGGGTCTAAATTAAAAGTTTGTAATATACTTCAATTAAAAATTCTCATTAGTATTGTAAGAAAACACTTATTTTACCTGGTCAAAAACAGCTCTGTTTTCAGCACGCCGTTCAGTGCATATGACTTTAAATGATAATGAGCTTTGCTCACCCCGCCTCTCTGTTCTGTGCGTACACCGGTTGAACACAATAACCATAACGAGTAGTTCAGTATAAACGTGGGATTATGAATTATATTGAGAACGTCATACATAGAAAACATGCCGTAATGTACCCTGAGTGTAATCGCTTAGACGCCATTCTGCTCATAGACAGTGCTCCAGCATATCAACAATGACCGCGCCGGTCCGCGCGGACTATGATTGACAGCTCACTTACGAGCGAGGGCGGGTCTGTGTTGAAACGCTGCTGTCAATCAACAATCGTGGGAGGGTTTTATTTTACCGTTTTATTGATGTTTTACCGTTTTACCGTTTTTGTTTTACCGTTTTATTGACGTCACAAAAACGAACGGCTCAATTTGAGGCAGGGGAAAACATATAAGGAGATTAAAACAAAAACACTGGATGGATTTTTATCACTATATGATGGTTGTGTACAGGCACTGCCAACACACATTTCAGTACAATCAACTTGTAAAAGTGCATGTATCATTATATGACCCCTTTAAATGACTGCTCTACATGTGGAAATTATTAAACTCGCATCAACTCTTTGACAAACTTTTTGACTCGAGACCATTGGATCGTATCTTCATTGATGCTTTCTGAGAATTGTTTACTCCTGTTTACAACTAAACCGGCCTTTATCTAAGGGTGTGTTCACACTTGTAGTCCGGTTTGCTTAGTTCGTTTGGTCCGGACCAAACCAAACCAAAAAAAAACATTTAGTCCTGGTCTGCTTAGCGTTCACATTGGCACTATAACACCAAACCTAAAGATACTGAACCTAAAGGCATAGGGATATGTTCACAACCTGATTGGTCGGCTTTTATTATGTATATTTAATCTTCCCGAACATCCAAAACAATGCTGTGTGTGTGCTGGGCTTAATGCGCTCATTGTATGTGCGTAGTCTACATATTTTGACCAGCTGAGAACTGGTGAAGAGCTTATAAAATGTGTAAAGGAGTCAAAACAGCGTCAGGAATCCCTCCGTCACACACACAAACGCAGATCTGCTGTCAGGAGACGCCGTTCTGATGCCTGTACTGAACAACTGGGCAACATCACGACTATGATGAGAAAAAACTGGTATTTTTGAGCATTCTGTCCTTTTTTAGAGTGACATCATGTCCTGTTTTTGGTTCGTTTACATGTCTTTGGTCCGTCTTGCATTCATATTTCATTCAAACTGCTCCAGAGTACGCTTGGAAGTGGACCGAGACCCATCTTTCCAGCGTCCTACGTCCACTTGTTTGGGTTCAGATGGTAGCGTTCACACTTATTCAAATGAACAGCACTAAAAGAGCAATCGCACCAGGGTTCGTTTTAATCGAACCAAACCTGCCAAGTGTGAACACACCCTAAATCTGCTTCAAAACACTGACTGTGCATTGAAAGGCGCTGCATTTGAGTTGTCTGGAAAATTCCAGAATTCTCTATACCCTCATGTTTTTCCAAATCAAAGGTAGTGCAGTTTGTATACAAGTGTGTTTTATTTCCTCTGTAGGCTACTATAATGTCAGGCAGCACACTGAGTTTGAGCGAAGACAGCGAGAAGCAGAATGAAAGCAGGACCAAAGCTCTAGCACTGAGCCCGGAGAGGACCTCAGGGAACACAGCTGTACCAGACGACATGAAGAACACCAGCCCGTCCATGCCATTAGAGCTTCATAAGGTAATGTTGACTTTCCCAGCAGCTCCAGGGTCTGAATTATGTCTTATTTTCTACCAGACAGATCTTTATTCTCTCCCTCTCTCTCAGATCTGTTTACGGAAGGATGTTGACAGCAGGGATTTTGGGTTCAGCGTGTCCGATGGTCTGCTGGAAAAGGGTGTTTATGTGAACATGATCCGTCCTGATGGGCCTGCGGACCAAGCTGGGTTACGGCCTTATGATCGTATTCTACAGGTGATTTATTCAAACAACTCACCTTTTCTTAAAGGGATAGTTCACCCAAAAACGAAAAATCTCACTGTTTACTCACCCTCATGTCACCCATATTTTGGAAGTTTGAACTATTCCTTCCTAACCTTGACAGTTTCCCTAGCGGGTCAGTAAGAGAATTTTTTTTTTAATGACTTTTATTCAGCAAGGATTTATTAAATTATTCAAAGGTGACAGTAAAGGCGTTTACAAAAAAAAATATTAAGCAGCAAAACTGTTTTCAACATTAATAAGAAACATATTGTTCAACATATTGTTTTCAGATATTAATAAGAAATGTTTGAAAATTCAGATTTGGCATCGCAGGAATAAATGACATTTTAAAATATATTAAAATAGAAAACAGTCATTTTAGATTCTATTAATATTTCACAGTATTACTGTTTTTACTATATTTAAGATCAAATAAAAGCAGCTTTAGTGAGCAGAAGAGACTTGTTTCAAAAACATTAAATAAATTCACCAACCCTTAAACATTTGAATGTTAGTGGACAATAATTGAACGCCAAAGAAACAGTTCAAACCTTCTGATTTCATTTGCTTCTTTATCAACAGGTCAATCACGCACGGACTCGTGACTTTGACTGTTGTCTAGCTGTGCCGTTGATCACAGAGGCCGGAGAGCATCTGCAGCTGGTTATTAGCAGAAGCCCTCTCGCTCAGGCACACATGTGGCCACCTAAAGACTGTCAGGACCCTTCTGAACCATCTGTGGTTTCTGCACAAAATCCAAGAAGAGTTGACCTCTGATTCCCAAAAATGAGCAACACGAACACAGGGCACAACTTTCTTTCATTTTTTTTCCACACAAAAGGTTCTGTCTCTCACCTTCACAGGGGACACATTAGCACAATTATTTTAATATTTATTTATTTTATAAGTTTCAAGCTAAGTTCAATGCTTTTGTCACAAGTTAGGATCCACTGCTGCTTTTTATGTTCCACCAAATAAGTTTATTTGAACGCTCACAGAGGCACGAGAGTTTTATGTTCACTTTTAGTTACACAAAACATGTCAAGTTCATCTTCATACACGCCACTTTTGTTTCTGTTATAAATAAATGACACACTCGTTTGGTTTCTCCCGTCCACGAGAACTCATTGATGGTTCAGATCTGCAGGTTTTTACAAAACACAGAGACACTTCAAGCCATGTCGTCAGTTTAGACGGATAAAAATCTTTCTGTGAGATCAAAACCATGACAGTCTGACAATCGATTTTTTTAACACTGATGTTCTCTGATGAAAAGCTCAGTTTGTCTTGACGTGTATGTTTCAGGTGCATGTGATGTCTTTTGTGTACCGTAAGGCATTTTACGAGGATTTTATGGCTTTACGTCCTGATACAATCCAGGAATAAATTCTGATTTGAAAGTGTTCTGAAGTCCTTCAAAGGAACTTATTTTAAGTGTAACTTTTAAAAGGAGATCCTTGACTGTATATTGGTTACCTTCAATCCTTGATTTCCTGGATGTTAATTATGTAGAATGCCATGAATAAGATGTACATTTGAATATTCTTGGGTTTTAAACGATCTTTTCCTTTTTTTAAAGAAAATAAAGGATAAAAACCAATGTGTTTGTAGCTCTGTCTCTCTGGTAAGAATATAAGCCGAAGCATCTCTCTCTTCCTGTGGTTCCACCGCGTGTGCCTGTCAGGATGGCGTTCAGAGGTTTTGATGGTGTCGACGGTGTTGTCACGAGCTGGAGATGAGCTGTCCCACACCTCACCGCGCTGTCAGATTCTGGAAGCCCAAGCCGCTTGACACGACTCCTAATTTAGGCCAAGAGTGGATTCTGATTTGAGGAAATGTTAGGCCTAACGCAGGGCTTTACAATTTTTTAGATGCCATGCATCCGTGTGTGAGTCCCCTATCCTAAAATTTAACAGCTTTATTCATGTATAAAGACCCAATTTATACTTTGAATAATCAATATTATAAATGTGTCAAATATTTACTTTCTATTACATCATTGTGTTTTCTACTCACTGTTGTACTGGACTGTTAGATGTATTTTATTCATTCATTTAATTAATTTAATCAAATTTATTTAAATACCATTTTATTTTACTTTTTATGCCATTACATTGCTTTCCTTATTTTTGTTTAAATCTAGTTTTATTTAGTTTCATCAAATGCATTTATTCACTTAGATCAAATTTTATTAATTTTAACAAACGATATTTATTTAAATAAATGTGGTTTTTTTTAAATAAAATAATTTATTATTTTACTTTTCCACTCCCTGGGACAGCGAAATTCATTTTGTTACTGTATATCAGTACATACTTAATTTTGTACATATCAGAGTATTTTCATTTCAATTCAAATATATTTTAATGCTTTTTATATTTTAATATTATATAATCATATTATTTATATTTTACAAATATATTAGGCTACTTTTTACTCCTCTACATTTCAGAAAAACACATTCCTCTCCGATAGGTGACTGTTGATGTCCGAATCGTGATGAATCGTTCGTTTGAGTCAACTCATTGTAATGAACCTATTGAACTCATTGGGAACCTGTTGAATAGGTTCACTAATTGCACTGAATCGTGAACTGGGCTAGTCCGATTGCCTCAATAATCAAGCTAAAACTCGATGATTCAATGTTCCGGTCGCAATGAGTCTTGAATCAATGTTCAAATAACCTGACTAAATAACGATCCCGAGAGTTCGAGGGTGCGGAGGATTTTGACTTCCAAAATGACGAATTTTAATATTGTTTATTGTAACCAAGTCATATTTAGGTTATAAATGACTCTTTTTTATGTGTTAAATCAGCTGTAAAAGAATGAGTCGCTTAAGCTCATTGTGTGGCTGCTGCTGGTCTTTCAAAGAGGGGAAGCTCATTTTTTAACCGACTGTCAGGTGTGGGGATGGTGAAAAGAGCGAGGACTCAGGTGCAGAGTTGATGGGCTTTATTTTAATAATAAAATAAAAAATACAAACAAAAACTACGAACCAGCACAGGACAAGGAGAATAAACAGGGAGCAAAAAAGGCAGGTAATGAGGGAGGACAGGTGGGGCAAAATAACTAATAATCAGGAAACAAGATGGGAGTCGACACAATCGACAGGAGAGCACATGGCACAAGGAAAACACCAGGAAAACACATGACAAGCCATGTGCTCACACCAAACATGACAAAAAAAACACAAGCACATGGCCAGTAAAACAAATTACAAGCAATTGTGCACACACAAAATGAGACACGAAGAACAATGAGAACTCTCATAAGCCACGTGTTCCCACAGAACATGACAACATGAAAGCACACAGCTTGTGTAAAACACAAGCTGTGTGCTACACAGCACAAGACAAAACATGACATGACATGAAAGCACCGCCGATGTAAACACGAACCGCATGCTACACAAAAAACAACACACTGAACAGAGCGAACACGAAACCGCACGCGAACACGACAAGACAGAACGAAATGCACGAGAACAACCATAAGCTCATCCTGTGCATTCACAACCGAAAACAAACACGCAGAGCATGCATGTCCGAATCCCGAGACAAAACCGAAACCAAACTAGACAGGTGTGCCGTGATTCAGACACCTCGCCCGCACATGTAACAAGGCACCTGTCATCGACGGAGGAAATGTGGGAATTAGGTTAAACTGTGAACTGTATGATGAAAATTGCAAATACCAAAAAATATGTTACAGGAGTTGGTCTTTCGAATACATTTTACAATCCGCGATGAGACTGAGCTCGAAATCTCGAATAGCTTCCGCGTCAGCGACTTTATTGTGCGAAATCGCTGTCAATCAAAAGGAGATGCAGTCCTCCAATCATCACGCAGACGCCCGGACTCCAGGACAGTGGGCGGGACCGAATCGCAGCATTTATCCAATGACCGTCTAGTTTCGAAGCACTGAAAAAACTGTTCAAAGCAGCTCCATTGAAGTCAAAGGACCTAGACTGTAAAAAAAATAGGGAAATGCACTGTGACGCTAGGGGAATGTATGAGAAGGAGATCGAGTCAGCCGACCTGCTATATGGAGCTGATTCTGAACGAACTCGTCTTCGAGATGAACGTGTTCTAACGCATTTTTAGTCATTAAAATGTTAACACAATAGTACACATTTGACCATTAATTTTTTGATATTATAGGGGAAGCTGAGCTTCCCTTGCAGTCTTAAAGAAATCGCCACTGGTTCAAAGTCATAATCACACAATTGATTTATCAGCCACTTTAATACTGCAAGTTTAATCTTTGATAGATATGAAAAAATAATAATAATTCCATTGCGGTTCACTGTGATGAGAGCTTGTCCTGGTACAGATCATTAACAAAGCAGGTAAAACCATATCTGAACAGACTTTACACAACACATACCAAGATTGGACATTTTTATTTTGTCTGAAAGATGCAATATGCATCTAGAATGGTCTGTCACAAAACTACTTTGGTTTTACAAGATTTTTTCGTTTGCTTTTGTTTAATCAAGTTACCTTATAGTACAGCAAAATGTGAATGAAAAATTTCATCTTAAACTTCTTGTTTTCATCATATTACAGTATTTTCCAGCTGAAATTATAATAAAAATGGACAAAGCCCGTTGTTTACAAATATTGCACACTGCTAGTTGCTTTTAGGCTGACAACTAATCAACGTTTAAATATAAATTTCTGAATACATTCAGAAAAAATATAGGCAAATGACCAATCACATCAGGTACAGTATAAAATGGTTAAATACAAAAAGGCAAATTTCAGATAAATGAAAATACTACAAATGAGCAAACACTTGCTTAGTTAACGGATAGCTCATGATCGCTGGGGGATCAGGGGTCATAGGTCAGGTTGGATGATCTGGGCTGCGTCCGAAATCGGATATTTTATGTACTTATTTAAATAAATACTAACTTTGATTGTGAGCACTAAAAGTAAGTTCCATAAAGTATGAATAAAATCCGGATGTACTACATTCGCCCTGTTGTCATTATCAGTTACGTCGCTTCACCTCCATTCACAAATCCTCTCCCGTGGCCTCATGGGATAGTAAAGTGTCCATCGTATGCACACTTCAGGATCTCACCGGAACTAGTAGGTCATCTAGGTACTTTTTACCGACTCTTTTATGAGTGCTGTAAATTCAGACATACTTCATTTAGTCAGCAGCCATATCACCCTGTAGCCCAAGACTGGTTGCCCACTGAAGCTAACTAAGCAGGGCTGAGCCTGGTTAGTACCTGGATGGGAGACCTTCTGCGAAAACCAGGTTGCTGCTGGAAGAGGTGTTAGTGGGGCCAGCAGGGGGCGCTCACCCTGTGGTCTGTGTGGGTCCTAACGCCCCAGTATAGTAATGGGGATACTATACTGTTAATGAGCACCGTCCTTCGGATGAGACGTTAAACCGAGGCCCTGACTCTCTGTGGTCACAAAAAATCCCAGGATGTCTTTCGAAAGAGTAGGGGTGTAACCCCGGCATCCTGGCCAAATTTGCCCAGTGGCCTCTGTCCATCATGGCCTCCTAATAATCCCCATATATATATATATATATATATATATATACCAATTGGCTTCATCACTATGTCTCCTCTCCACCAGTAAGCTGGTGTGTGGTGGGCGTTCTGGTGCAATATGGCTACCGTCGCATCATCCAGGTGGATGCTGCACATTGGTGGTGGTTGAGGAGATTCCCCCTTCTATGTAAAGCGCTTTGAGTGCCGAGAAAAGCGCTATATAAATGTAATGAATTATTATTATTATTATGTCACATACTGTTTTTTGCCTTCTATATAGTAGGGAAGTATGTGATTTCGAACGCAGCCCAAAGACATTGGGGTTAGGGAGGGTCGACCTTGAGGATGGTGTTTTTGGAGGGCTGGATGGTCAAAGGTAAAGGACACAGAGGCATTATCAGGGGCAGTTCTTTGCTGTTGGGGATTAGCTTGGATATTTATTTAGACGTTTTAAGGCTAAAAAAACAATCTCATTTTTAGTCCAGAGAGGGAAATGGCAGTGTCTCTGTGCAAGGACATAAAGCCCAGGTTTCCTGCGCTCATTCTGAAAGCTGATGGCTTTACGATGACGAGCGGTTTGGCTGTGCTGAATCATGTGATATACAGCGGCCTCCAAAAGTCTGAAACGTGTGGCAATCAAAATCTAACTTAGCAAGTTCATTAATAGTGACATTGATCATGTGACTCTTTGTACATTGTAGCACAAGGTGCTTTAGCTCATCAGGTTTTGTTCATGTCAGCTTTTTTACCTCAAATTCTTATGCTGATCAGGGGCAGTGATTTGGGGGCCCTAATCAATTCCTGGTATGGGGCCCCAACACGCCAAACTATGCACCATTTGTTCTTCATATCTAAATAAAATGTCAAATATTCATTGTCAAATTGGTTTACAAGGGCCTCTGGGTATTTGTTGGGGCCCTAAGCTTACCTTGTTTATTGGTTAAGTCCGCCCCTGATTCTGATAGTACAATTCACAATGAAAACAATCTGATAAATAAATATACACACATTTCATCAGCATTCACATTAAATCTAAAAAAAAAAATCATTTTTTTTATGAATTGATATTCTCAAATATTTTTTTGGAAAACCAGTATCTATGTATACAATACCAAATGATTAAAATAAGATTGATCAAGTTCTTTTCTTGAAAAAAGTAGAAATTCCCTGAAGTTAACAGTTTTTTTTATTATAGAGGGGGAAGTAGAAAAGTTTTAAGATATAAGAAAATGTTAAAGGTGCTCTAAGCGATGCTGGGTGATGTCACTTCTTGTTGACGGAGGCTAGCTAGACCTTCCCTCCTCCTCATCCCGTCCCCTCCCCCTGTAGTTTTACTGATACTTCTTTCAAGGTGTAATGTCGCCAAGTTAGATAAATGCTTTCATATAATGCAAAAAAAAAATAGAAACATTACCAGAAAAACACGATAAAACGTTTCGCCACCTGAGGTTATAACTTTAGCTTCCATACCAGGACGCAATAATAGCAAGATAACGTTAGCTTCAAATTTAGTCAAAGTTGTCAATAGGCTATGAATGAACATTCAATTTTATAATAAATAGTTGGTGAAAACAGTCATTCAGACAAACTGTCGCCCTACTGTGAGTTTGCTTGATTATTTACATTAGAGATCGATAGCTAGCTGCTAGAAACCTATATGTTGTATTCACCAAAGTTAGCGCTGACTGCATTGTTCTAGCTAATTATATCCTTGTGTTTGTTAGGCGAACATGAAAGTCCATTTAGAAAAACCAAACTGGATTTACCCTGTCCAGCAGAAACAGAGCTAACGTTGCCTGAATGTCAGATTGGAAGCCCTTCGGCCGGCGGAGTTCTCACCACCTTTCAAAGGCTTTTCCAATGTAAATTCGAGCATGCGTTCCTTCTCCTTTTCCCTCTTCTTTGTATTTTTGCAATCTGTTCATCAAAACGTCGTCTCTTGTGTCGGCTATATCAAACTTAAAGAGTTAAAATTCTAACTTCCCTCTTCATGCTTCTCTCCTCCACACCCTCCACGTACGCTCACTAACCCCCCACCCCCAGGCTGGAACACTGTTTGTTTTGTTTCGTGGAGCGGGTTAGCCCAGTTTGATTTTGTTGCTGTTTGTGGAGCCTGTGCTGTCTACAGAGACCGCATTTCTTTTACAGTGTGTTCAGGGGACAGGCAGCTAGCAGAGAGTGAGGAGATGTTTGCTGTGTGTGACAAAAAATGTTTTGGCCTAAAAAACGCGTGACATCGCTTAGAGCACCTTTAAATAAAATAAAATAAAAAAATCTATAGAAGCATTTTGACTTGTATAGGTTGTGTCCGAAATCGCCCCCTATACCCTTAAAAAGTGCACTATTTGAGACAGCCATTTGTAGTGGTGTCCGAAAATAATAGTGGACGTAATCGAGTGCACTCATCCAATCCCACAATGCACCACAATAACGAGTGTACAACTGATGTTCACTCAGCGGTTAGAGAATACCCATAATGCACTGTGAGAGTCAAGCGCTGAATGAATTCCCGTGTCTGACCAGAAGATGGCGCCGCAGCTGAATCATCCATCCATCCATTTTCTAAACCGCTTGACCAATGTGGCTACAGTATAATATCATACAGGTTTCAATTCCGTTTTAAATTATTATTAAATTGTTTAGTTAAGGTTATAGTTTCCATGACAGAGTTCAAGATAAGTATATTAATTTTACTACTGGAGCTGCTAGTTTTGTTCATTAAACACGTAGCACAAACTATGCAAAAGCGGCATCCCTTCCGTCGCACTCAGTGTCGTCCTCGTTTTCATTCACTCCTTCAAGTGGACTATATTAGTGGATAGTGAATGAGTGTATAGGGGGCGATTTCGAACACAGCCATGGTCTCAGACTTTCGGATCTCGCTGTACATGAAGAGCTAGTAAAGTGCTGCCAAACGGCTGTTGATAATCATCAGCTCTCGGATCAGCTTACAGTGAATGACGCTCATAATAGTGCATCAAATGATACTTATATTAGTGAACAGAGCTGCCTACAGTGTTAAAGGAACTCGATGTGCGCGATGGCAGTGATCACTATAGTTCAAGGAGAGACTGAAAGGACAGAGCGTCAAGGTTTGCTTATGTCTTACATGTGAGTGTGCATGACTGTGCACAGCGTCCGCCCAAAGCGGAGGTACATTCATTTTTCTTCAAGAACATTTAAGAACCTCATCGTACAAGAGTTACAGCCACAACCACTGACGGACGGAGCTAAATGTCACATTTAGTTTGCTGCTGTTTTAATTTTTTTTTTCTAAAAACGAAGCTAAAACTCGCTCTCTCTGCTGATGAATTGTGTCCTAACCAGGTGCAACACGATTTCCGCAATAAAACTCCTTATAGAAAGTGAAATGCAATAAGAATATAAAACCTATGTTTTATGTAAATCTATGCGGAACACGATTTTGGACCAATGGGGTTTCGCTGTGGGCGGGGCTACCCAGAGTGACAGGACAGGAAATCGAAAGCAAAATCTCTCATCGTTGCCGTTTAGGACCAAAACTCTGATTGATATGATAGAGATAGTAAAGCGATGTGCTGTAAATCCTGTGTCGCTCCTGATTAGGACACGGTTTAATGTGAAACTGCACTACAGATTAAACAAACCGCCCCAGACAGCTAAAGCTCACATCAGGTTATTACAATATCAGCATTAATGCTAATACCAGTGATTACAATCAGAATACAAATCCTACATGGCAAAAAAAGATATATGAATATAAGATAATTTCGTAAAAACGCACTAGTGCAGAGCGAGAGAGAGGAACAGAGGGGAAGGGAGAGGGACAACACAGGAAAACGGGATCTCCCATAGGAGAGGACAGGAGCGGGAGAATATGGGAATCTCTCTTAGAGAGTCTCACATAGTAGTTTCTACGATGGTGTGGGTGTGTTTGGTGAAGACGTGGATGCCGTTGGGGTCCAGAGGGTGAAGCAGCTCGCTGTTCTTCAGGCCGTACTCCTTCGGACGAGAGCTCGCGCCTCCTTTAACGGGCGCCGCCACCGCTTTGATACGCTAAACACGGATAGTTCGTTGATTTGAGTGCATTTTCAAGATTATTATCAAAACGATAAATGCAGTGATAAAGAATTTGACATGATAGCCGCTAATTATTTTTATGGCCTAGAATTTGAACGATGGATGATATTATAAATCTATTTTAAAAATATTTCGGATTTAGTATAAACAGCAGTCACATTAAATCTAAAACAAAAAAAGAAGAAATACATGTTATGAATTCAAATTATAGAGGGAAGTAGAAAAGTCTGAATTAACTTTTTTCTTAAAAATGAAGAGAATAATTAAGAAAAAAGTGAAATAAAATTACAATAAAAATTAAAGAAGAAGAAAAAGCCATATGTTATTATAATATATCTTTAAAACTAGAATGACTAAATTATCTATGGATACAATACGAAAATGAATTCAAATTTGATTGATACAAATTTATTATACATGTATTATGGAGGGGAAGTAGAAAATCTGAATTAACTTTTTCCTAAAAAGTAAATAAAAATGTAAATAAAAAAAATAAATAAAAATAAATGTTATAATATTTCATAAATAATTTATATATATATATATATATATATATATATATATATATAAATTAAATTACTTTTTATATATTTTATAAGTAATTTTTCCCAAAATTACTTGTGCGATTAATTAGTTATTTTTTTAAATCACACTAATTTATATACAGTATATATATATAAATATAATATATATAATTTCTACCAATATTTTTCTATAAAAGTATTAATTTCTTTCAAATCATTCTATGGGACACAAATGTTTCCATAACTTCCCTAATCATCACAGATATATTGTACTTTCCTAATATAATAGAATGATCAATAATGCCACTAGATGTGTATGTTATGTTGCTTTGCATAACAGTAAATCAACCTGACGTGTTTTATATTCAGTAAATGACCTACTCACCTCTATCAGGGAGCCGTCTGATTGGATGATTTTGATGACGACCATCATCGGGATGCAAATCATAGAAGTCAGTGCAAGAACCCAACCCAATCCAACAGACCAATCAGGATACTTGTAAAGCTTGTTATAGGTGAGCGGCCTGTACTTCACCAGTGAAAAGATAAAACAACCCTGAAATAGAAAGATGGGGTTAGTCACAACAACCTTTTGCTGCTGGCCATATTTCTCAAGCATAAACTGCGTTCACACACTTACCACACACAGGACGGGTGTGATCAGCATCCAGCTCCATTTCATCCAGCTGTTGGGTCTGTAGCCGATCATGTCCTCTATAGCATCGTAGAAATTATCAGCCCCTACAAATAAACACATGCAGTCAGAATTGATTCAAGAGCTGTGTATTGATCATTAGTAGCTGTACATCTCAACTCTATGGGCCCTATTTTAAGGATCTAAGCGCATGGTCTTAAGCACACGGCGCAAGCGCACTTAGGGCGTGTCCGAATCCACTTTTGCCAGTTAAACGACGGGAAAAATGGTCAGCGCCCGGCACATGGTCTTAAAGGGTTAATCTCGATTCTCTTAATGAGTAATGGGTGTGTTTTGGGCTTTACGTGCAATAAACCAATCAGAGTCTCATCTCCCATTCCCTTTAAAAGCCAGTTGCACTCGCGCCATGGCGGATACGCTATTTATTTACATGACGGAATTTGCAAGTGGAAAGACTGAACGCTTCTACAGAGAGAAAACGGATCTGCTCGTGCGCAAGGTTAAAGTGCACAAGCAGACCATCTACGGGACAAGCCGGATACCACCATATCTTTATGTACACAATAATAATCTTTTATATTGTAAACCTTTTATTTTTAATATTTGGCATGTATAAGCAGAGTGTACGCACGCTGTGAGCCGCCTATAGGCACACATTTTAAATTTTAAATTTAAATTTGTTGTTGCGTCATTGACTTCAGACTAGGTTTCAGTTGGTCAATCGCGCAGTCTATTTTAGTTGCATCAAATGCATTTCCTATTTAAACAACGTGGCGCAGGACGTGAAAATGATAACTGCGTTGGGCTGAAACTAGCAAAAAACACTTGCGTCGCGGGTGTATGATAGGGCCAATGGAGCTTAAAGGTTCAGTACGTACTATTGACCGCTAGTGGTTGAAATGGGTACTGCAGTACAAATTCAAACTATCGGAGATCGTTGTTTCTCCCGCCCCCTCCTGCTCAGACTCGATGCTCACGCGGGTTGCCAGATTGAGGACGTGCAACAGGAATGAGCGCAATTGACAATGGAAGGACAATGGAAGAGACTTACGTAAGTTACTACGTAAGCTGATGAGTTGATTCATCCGCATTTTAATATGCTCCCGTTCATAGAGATTTTTAGAAGGATGCCGAGGCTTTTTAGGTCAGGTAAGCCAGTTCGTTTGCTGGCTTCCATGGCTGCAATGCATTGTGTTTTCCGCCAACTGGTAACCCTGGGTGTCGAAATACTATTGGGTGAACTGGCAGTGGGCGGATTCACACGGATCAAAACAAAAACAGACTTTCCAACACGAAACGCACATTTCAAAGTAAAATAACTGGCTGTAGCATTGGTTTTCAGAGAAACAAGTATGTGAACTTAGCATGTTTCCAAAATATCTGCAAACATTGTGGTATTTTAATGCTTTAGTACTGTCAAAAAATTACATACAGCAAGTTTAAATGATATTAAGCTGGCCAAAAGGTTTTCCCCAACAATCAGCACTGAAAAACATGCTGATTTCATGTGGGGCCAGTCATGACTAAAAAGAGAGATCTGATATAAGCCCAGAGGACTGATGTGATTATATAAGACTAAATCAGATTATATAAATTAATCTCAGCAAACACTGTTAGACTGTTGATTGAGTAACCTCAATGAGCTTAATGCACAGATCATAAGACGCATGAGCTCAGTATTTATGCTGTAAACACAAGTAACAGCAGCATCTGTTTTTAAAGAGACAGACACCCATATAATAAGTAGAGCATATAGTGTGTGTGTGTGTGTGTGTGATTGTTTACAGTGTGTTTGATTAAATGACTCTTAAAAGGTCACATTCACACTCAACTACCTTTTAACCTCAGTTAAAATCTGAATCTAAATATGTGATGCAAAACATGTTAATGAGCTCTTTTATGAATCAACATGATGATTTAAGGTTGAAATGTACATACAGTACTGTTTTGGGGTCAGTAAGCTTTTTGATGTTTTTGTAAGAAGATACTTATGTTCACCATGTTCACGCATGTATTTGATCAAAAATATAGTCAAAAATGATAATATAATAACAATTGAACATTTTCACCGTTAACATCATCACCTTTTTCTATTTTAATATATTTTAAAATTAATCATTTTTTAAAAATCCTGTAACTTGTCACCACTTTTTTTGCCCACATTATTTTTAAATATTTTGCCATTATTTCTTTCTAGAGGCCAGCATTGATTTCTGAAGCCTTATCTAGTGTGTATTTACCGTAAACCCAGGCTACTGCAACACATTCAAAGAATGCAACCCAGAGAAGGCACACACCGCTGGCGGCGTAGTAGTCAAACAGCTGGAAGACGTACATGCCACCCTGAGAGAGAGAGAGAGAGAGAGACATACGTATGGGCATTCAGCGTTCAGACACTGCAGGAGGGGTGAAATCCATATCGTTGACACTTACTTTAGTGACCATGGTGAGTCCCAGCAGGTAACTGATGACGCAGATAACAGCGATGAAGATTTCTCTCCGGTATCCCTTCCTTAGGAGGGATGGGTACAGGTCCACCAGCGAGGTGATCTGACCCTCCACTTCTACAAACTGTGGGGAGAAAACCCACACACACATATTGGAATTGGAATTAGTAAGTAACAGTGTTATTTTAGTATTACTTATCTATTATAGTATTTAGTCATATTTCCAGTTACTTTGATATTTTCATTTTTGCATAATTATAAGTAATTTTGGCATTTTATATACATTTTTCTATATAATTTATTTATATTTCAGTTTAGTAATTTTAGATCTTAAACTTAAACTTATTTTGAGTCTACTTATTTATTTTCATTTTGGCTATTTTGTTATGGGCTTTTGCTTTGTTTCGAAAAAAAACTTATTTGTTTGTTTAATCACTTCTATTTAAATTTCATTTATTTCTATTTCAGTTTTAGTAGTCTTATTTTAAAAAAAAATATTTTCATTTAAGTTTTTCATCGAATATTCATATTTTATGTAAGTTCTTATGTCACTTGTTGCGATATCATGTGTCTAATTAAGGCCTGGAATGACAATACATTTATAAAGATGTGTTGATACTGACAAGTGATTTACAGAACAAATTTAACCATTTAACCTTATGCAAATGAGAAGTGATGTTATTTGGACAATACCAATGTTTGTGAAGCATAGGTCATGTGATACATTGGATACTGCAGTCCAGTACAGACGTCCTACTAGTGACCAACAGTACAGCATTGTTAGTGTTTCTACAGTTTTTGTTTTAATCATAGTTTTTATATTTTGACTGTAGGAAAGCCAAAAATGCATAATGACATTTTTTTTTCTCAAATGTTTTTAGTTTAGTCTTGAGAAATTTTGTTTTAATTAACTGTTTTGTTGTTGTATCTTTTTTGTATAATTACATTTTGTAGTGGAAGTGACACTTATTACTGTATGAAAAAACAGTAGGTAGGTAAAATAGGCTGAGGAGTATGCAAAAATTTCCCGGATCAACTTCCAGTGAGATTCTGAAGTGTGCATACTATCCCATGAGGCCACAGGAGAGGATTTGTGAATGACAGTGAAGCGACGTAACTAATAATGACAACAGGGAGAAATGTAGTACGTCAGGATTACATTTGTACTACACACATTCATACTATATAGTACATACTTTTTTAGTGGTTGTGAAGTAATTACTTGAAAATTACTTGTTCAAAATAAGTGCCTACTCAAGAGAGTATGCAATTTGGGAAGCAGCCTTGATTTAGTTTTTTTTGGATCTACTAGAATAGGTTTTCATGCTTGAATGTTCAAAAACATTTTCACATATTTGACATTGTTGCAGCTCAAAATAAGCTCCTCTGATTGGTCGGCTGGACCAGTGTGTTGTGATTGGTCAACCGTTTCAAGCATGTTTGGGAAATGTCCCGCCACTCACATAATAGCGAGTTTCAACACACACAACCAGGCCGCGCCTCTTTATTTTGTGTATGCCTATGGTGGGAATTATTTAAATGCGGAATATTGTGACGTGTTTGTTTCTGGAAGAAAACTCGAGACTACAATGGGGGCGTTTCAGGGATTAACTCCCTTTAGAGTGACTTTGTGCTATGTAACTTTGCAGACCTTTTTCATGCTCAAACAGGAACATTACACACTAAAGAAAGTTGAAAATGTAAAAAAAAAACATAAAGGTCCTCTTTAAACCAAAATACCCTTCGCTACTGCACATTTTGACAGATAAACACTGCTTTACAGGGACAAGCCTCTTGAAGTCATCTCTGAGGTTGTGTTTTAATGAATGAACAATTGTGACAGCTTATGCATCTGGTCATCACCTTATTTGACCCTGGACTGTGAAAAATCTGAGGGTTTATAATTATTTTTATTGCTCACTGGAGAGTGAATGACATTCATAACAATGGCAAACTTATTTATGTCCTGTTGTTGCTCTTAGTGTGTTTGCACACTAGTGTGTGTGTGTGTGTGTGTAATTTCACACACACATATGCAAAAGGAAATGTGATCCATCACACGTTGGCTTTTCAGCAAGTCATATGAGACTGGAATAACTTCACTGTCTCGTGATATGTGACTTTGAGGGTGTGTTTGTGGGAGGCAGCGCGAAATATAGCAGTGTAATTCCTCAACGCTGGCTCACAGCCGCAGAAAGATGATGTTTCACATTAGGACTGAACACTATGCTGTATAGTTATGATCTTCTGGCTTAACCATCTCAATGTTTGCGGTCTTTCATTCCAACACCAGGACACTCATATGTCAAACCACGCAGAGGACATTTTTATTGCTCTTTTATAGCTCTGGAGACTTAATGGAGTTCTCAATTATGTTTTGCTGTTAACTTACTCTTGGATGTTTTTCTTAAAGAAATAAAAAAAGAATTTTTTTTTTTTTATTATGCAGAAGAAAGAAAGTCATTCAGTCATTAGTGGGATTAAATGATTATTTTTGGGTGAACTATCCCTTTAATTTAAGAGCAACGGGAAGTGTAGGTGTGTGTTTGTGTTGATCTAACCTGACTGTCTAGGCCCAGCAGCAGAAGCATTATGAAGAAAAGTATCGCCCAGACCGTCGGCAGTGGCATCATTGTAACGGCCTTTGGATACGCGATGAAGGCCAGACCAGGACCTGAGAGACACAGAAGTAATTCATATATTATTAAAAGAGTGTGCGAGTATATATATATATGTAGGGCTTGTCATTAACTTTTTTGCCCACCAGCCACTGTGACTAGTAGTTTTCCAAACTTACTAGCTACTCAACATTTTCACTGGCCACAATTTTTACATCGATTCCATGGGAAAAAAACTGCCATCTAGATATTTTTTATATTATCTCAGAATTTGGCAGCAGGAATATTAGGCTGCTGTCACTTTAAGACCTGACACACGCATCCATTATACTGTTACACATGCGTTTTCTTTCTCAACAGTTTACTTTCACCTAAAACATAACTGACTGTGTTTACGTGAATACTCGCCAAGACCGGCATTTTGACATTATTTTGTGTGTATTTGACTGTTTAAGCGCAATAAGCAGCGAAAAAACCCTCAATTTAGTACTGAGAGGCGGCTTTATGTGCGTGCACTTTAGGTGTGAGCATAACATCTGCGGGAATGGGTAAAATGATACCCAATGCGTGCAATCTGTCGCCGAAATTCAAGCCCTGTAACACCAACAATATTCATCCGGAGGAAATAAAACGAGTGGGTGAGGGGAAGTTTGAGTGTCAATTCGCTGTCGGAGAGATGAGAGACCGAGAAAGCGCAGTTGATGTTGTGTGTATATATATATATATATAATTGACACTTCGCCACAAATGCTGCTAAAAGAGCTTCGGATAAAATATAATACATTAGATTTATCACAACCTTAAATTAATATTCACTTCTTTCTCTCATTGAAAGAATTCCTTGTGAGCAGATTTGGTGACCTTTGACCCCGAGGATTACCTGACTCGGCCACGTCTGCGATGGCCACGCCCTGCTCCTGTGCCATGAACCCCAAGACAGAGAAAATGGCAAAGCCTGACACGAAACTGGTACCGCTGTTCAGGCACCCGAGCAGCATGCAGTCCCTAAACACACACACACACGCAATGTATGAACAATAAATAGACACAGCATATAGATATAAACATATAAAACATGCATTTACAATTGGTAACGCACAACAACAGGCCCTCACCTGTAACAGTTATACTTGTACTTGTTGTAGCTTCCCAGTGATGTCATTGCACCGAGACAAATAGCATATGAGAAAAAGATCTGCGTGCCTGCATCAATCCACACCTAAATCAGTCAACAGAGCGAGAGAGAGCGAGATTGCAGTTTGCTTCAAATGAAAAATAACAATGTACCGAGATTTTTGTCTCTCTGTCTCTCTACCTCAGGGTCTTTTAGACGGGTCAGATCAGGGTAAAGGTAGAACTTGATGCCCTCGGCGGCACCAGGCAGAGTCACACCACGAACCAGCAGCACAATCAGCATGAGGAAGGGAAACGTCGCTGTGAAATAAACCACCTACAGACAGAGAGAGAAAAGGGCAGAGCGTTCATGGATTTCCATTATGAAAATAAAATAATTATACACCTACGGAAAGCAATCCATATTCACAAATGAAACCCACATAGCTACAAATTCTGGAATGAAGGCTTGTTAAAGTGCACATTGGACCCTTTTCCACGAAACACGAGTAGATTTCTGTGTAATTCGTTTGCCACAAAATCATTCTTTCATTAGTCATTCTTTGATTTACACAGAAATCAGTTCTGCTCGTGTTTAATGAATGAGGCTCAGTGTGTGTCCATGATTAGATCCTACACAGTTACTAGATCATGTGCACCACTAAAATGTATTTCAATTAGAAAACCTTGAATCTTTTAAAGACCCTTTTAACATTTGTTTGTGTTTTTTAGTTCATGTCTATTAGCTTTGAATTCATCTATACACTATCATACAAAATCTGGGGTCTGGGATTTTATAAAAGAAATGAATAGTTTTTTTCAGCAGGGATGCATTACATTTTTTAAACATTAAAGACATTATAATGTTGCAAAATATTTCTGTTTATAATAAATTCTGTTCTTTTCAACTCTCTACTCATCAAAGAATCTTCGAAAAAGTCACTGTTTCCACAAAAATATTAAGCAGCTCAACTGTTTTTAACATTGATAAATAATAATAAATGTTTCTTGAGCAGCAAATCAGTTGAAGGATCATAAGTAAGTATGATGATGCTGAAAATTCAGCTTTGCATCACAGGAATAGCTTAGAAAATAGTTATTTTAAATGGTAATAATATTTCACAACATTTTGGTTTTTACTGTATTTTTATCAAATATAAATGCATCCTTTGGGTGAGCATAAGAGACTTCTTTCAAAATTAAAAAAATCTTACTGACCACAAACTTTTGAATGGTGGTGTATGAATGGTAGTGTGTTCCAAAAAGACAAAATTAACTTAGCAAAGCAGATGCATTTAAAATATACAGGCTTTCTCTTCCAGGAAAATAGGAAAAAGACCGATAGCAAAAGAAAACTGTGCTTGTGCATGTATCTATTGAGTTGTGTGTCATATTTTAGCTTGCTTACTGCAAATATGCATGTTGCATTGTGTATGTTAGCATGTTAAATTTGGAGTATTCCAAGTAAACAGGAATCCAATAATCTCGTATAAATTAGGGCTGCACAATATTGAGGAAAAAAACTGACATTGCAATATTTTGTTTTTCTGCTATATATATTGAGATATGAACATTTTACCAGATGACTTGAATAGCTCTATTTGGAAAGAATGAATCATTCTAGAATGATTGAGGTGATTTTGTAGCGGAGTGCATCTGCATAGAAAATAAACAAATTACAAGCATAGATACATACAACAAAACAAAACAAAACAAAGATACAAATGAAATAAACTTACTTTATGTTTTTCAGGCACGTCTAACAGTATTTAGGTACAGAACTTAAATAATTAAATGTAAAAGAACACTGCATAGTCTTCACTGTATAAATGAAATATAATATTCTTTGTTAAAGCAACAAGAAGGATTTTCTTTTTGTCTTTTGTTGTGTGATTAACATTAATGACAGATGGCAACAGATATGTTAGGCTACTGTTACTTTAAGAGCTAATGCACTGATCCAATATAATGATACACATCCGATTTCTTTTTAAATTGTTTACGTTCACTTGACACAAGTGACTGTTTACGAGGATACTCGCTGAGACAGACATTTTGAGGCAATTTTGCATCAAAAAGAAGATAATAGAAACTGATTTTGCTGTTCCGGATTGAGTTTGCGTTCACGTCTTCTTGCGCTTGGATGCTTTCAAGTCACTTTATAGGATAAACTTGCTATTAATCCGTGAATCACTTGCATTCTGAAGCATATAGCCTGGTCCATACGGATCATACGACTCCTACTATCGCAATGTTGATGCTGAAATTATATCATGCAGCTCTAATATAAATCATACAGTACTATATCTGACCATATTATTGTTCTTAGCTACTTCTGTAATCAGATATATGGTAATATCCAAAGGAACCAAGGCTTCACAGCAAAGTTATAGGAACTACCTGATAATTTGGGTAATATTATAAATAAATATAATATGCGCGCTGAATATTATAAAACCTATCAGCTTGACTCATAAATATGAATTATGCAAAGTCTGATTTATTGAAAGGATAAGGTTTATGCCTGCAAGCTTCTACTTGGTAATTTTATGTGTTCGGCTACAATTTGCGCTCTTAAAATATAATGATCACTTTCAAAAAATGTGTGGGTACAAACTTCGACATTTCTGAAAGTGTAATGCTTGCTTTTTGAAAAGGAGTCCCTTTTCACGTCCTCTCCCTCACCTTGCCGGTGGATTTGACTCCTTTCCAGATGCAGAAGAAGCAGACGATCCAAACGGCCAGCAGACACAACGCCAGCTCCCACTTCAGACCGCCGACCTCGTCGATCCCTGAAGAGATGCTGAGGACGTTCCGCCTACAGACGATATCAGATTGATGAGAACGGGCGTAGAGCGTCCGTCCCGGACACACACCCGCGCACGATACTCACTCCCAGAATTCGGTGACCGGCGAGGTGAAGTTGACAGTGTTGGTGGAGAGCCAGAGGGTTTTGTTCTTGCGGACGGTGTCCTCCACACAGTTCTCCGTGTTCCAGCTGTGCTTGCAGCGGGCCCAGGGCAGCTCGTGCTGGAAACACTGCAGAAGGTAGTACAGACCCCACGCCAGGATCACGATGTAGTAGATGTTCAGCAGGGACACGATCACCACTGAGGCGTAGCCGATTCCTGTCAACATCAAAGCAACATTTACTTTCTTAATACACATTCATGGTCTTATACTGTTCACAGTTCTTCAGTGATTATTCAAAATTATACAAACAAAAAGAAATTGTTAAATGATAGGGTTGCACCACCTATTTACACTAGCTTTTCAAAAGTTTGGAGTTGATAAAAAAAAAAGACTTTTAAATTAATGATCACAGAGGCTGCATTTATTTGATCAAAAATACAGTAAAAACTGTAATATTATGAAATTATATTACAATTTAAAATAACTGGTTTCCTTTTTTTATATATTTTAATGTGTAATTTACTCCTGTGATCAAAGCTGAATTTTCAGCATCATTACTCCAGTCTTCAGTGTCACACGATCCTTCAGAAATCACTCTAATATGATGATTTGCTGCTCAAGAAACATTTCTGAGTATTATCAATGTTGAAAGCAGTTGTGCTGCTTAATTTTTTGTGGAAACTGTTATACTTTTTTTCAGGAATGAGTAGAAAGCTAAAAAGAACAGCTTTATTTAAAACAGAAATATTGCGTAACATAAAAGTCTTTACTGTCACTTTTGTTCAATTTAATGCATCCTTGATAAATGAAAGTATCAATTTCTTTCAAATAAATAACAAAACGGGGAAAAAACTTGGTAGTTTATATAAACTATATGTACTACTACTATAATACTAATACCCTGAACTGGAAAATTTGCTATTCATTTGTTTTGATTTATTTTTTATTTTGTTTTGATTTAAGTGTTTAGTTTAGTTTGGTTTCATGCTTGAGAGCCACTAATTTGTAATCTAATATTCTCTCTTATAAAATGTACTGTAAATGACGTTAAATGTCAACATCATCATATAATTATGTCCTAAGAACTGAAGTCTGTTGGGTAAAACGAGCTCACTGATCTAATTTAAGAGATCTGCTATTTTACTCCTACTTCTTTAAATATTTAGTTATACGTTATACGTCAAATATTTAGTAGCACAACAGCTAAATTACGCACAGCTGGTGCAACCATACCCCAATGGATAAAAACAAGTATTGCTATATTTTCTCTCAATGAATTATTTATTTCATCAAGAAATGTCACATTATGAAAGTAAAACGAGTATGACTTCATGTTTATAAAGAAAGAGTAGAAACATTTTTTAAATCAGTGCTACCTGACAAGAGAAAAAAGAGAAAAAACTATGTAGGAAAACTTTGACACCCATAATGCACTGGGCATGTTGTCATCCAAGGCCACTCCCGCCTACCAGAGTCAAATACCTCCTTGCTTTAGTAGGAAATAATTCTTAGCAAACTTTTAGTCATGACGGAGACTGTGTTGTTCCCGGGTGCAAGAATTCAAAGAGTAAACGTTTAGCGGGAGTGAGTTATTTTCGGTTTCCAGTGAAGGATCCAGCACGTTGTAGCCAGCGACTAAAAGTTGCAAACAATCATAAATATGGAGAGTACACTGCGACGGAAAATCTGAAAACCCCCTGTGTCAACATTTTCAAACTGGATGACCTTAAACACAGTGTTTTAGGCCAAACGGAGGGGAAAAACTGAAAGAAACTGCAGTTCCGCCCAACCCTCCGAAACAAAGCTGTCGCATACAAGAAAGCTGTTGCCATAGTGTTCACCATTATGCTGTTTAAAGAGCAGACATAGTTAGATACAATTTTCAGTGATAAAACACCCTTACAATAACCGTTTTGTCAATAACACTATCATCTGGTGGACTTTGCTGACAAATAAAGTGAATTTCTCGGTCCAAGTAACATGGAGAACGAGTAAACATTGTTCATTTACATATGCTACAGACACTGTAACAATACAAAGCGGGTTGAAAATTGGTGAAGTTACACTTTGATTGGACTACCAGCAAACTAACTCATTCTCTAAGCAATATGTAGTGCTGTACTGGAGCTAACAGTATATTAACAACACAGATTAACATTAAAACATGAATCTGGCAGGATTAGAGCTGGTCATAAATGATAAGACATCTACTTGCACAGCATGTAACTTGCCACTCTTTGTGTAACAGACATGAGTGATATCTCAAATCATGCGGCTTGTTTAAGGAGAGCTGCCACATCTAAGCAGACCGGAGCACAGTGTGAGACTTTATGAGACAGACCCACTGTGTTCTCCTTCTTATAATGACACGGCTGAAACGACTCTATTCTCAGAGCAATGAAGCTTCACCTGTTGGCTCTGACACATCTGCGTCTGAAATTGTATTTTTCTAGGGTTGAGGGCAGTTAAAGGGCTGAATGCTGGTTTTATGCTATAATTAATACAAAGACCCACAAGCTTGCTCTGCGGTGCCAGGAGCTCACTGTGACAGCTGACAACAGAATGCCAAACGTGTGTTTGAGTATATGCAAGAGCAGGACATCATTTGTAGATGTGTGTGTGTGTGCTCAAGAGAGATCGCTCAGCTGCTGCTGATGCTAAGAACATAATCATTGGGTGAAAGGGGACAATGGGCTCACGGTGTCAGAAATATCGCTGGTATGTGCTAAATAAAACCCATCCACGTGAGCGATGTGCCCGTGCATGTGTGCATATAGAGGCCAAAATAATACAAATATCCTCTAAGACAGGGGTTATGCTGGGCGTTCTGTGGAAAAGTTGTCAAAATAAAAAAATAAAAATCGGATTAATATAACTAACTAAATAAATACATTTGAATAAAATAAAAAGTTAATTTAAATAAAAAAATAAAATAGTATTTAAATAAACTGGACAATAAATTAATACATTACAATTAAAATAAATTGATTAAAATAAGTAAATATAATGTTATTTAAATCAAAATAAATAAATAAAAACATTTGGTTAAAACAAATAAATAAATTGATTTACATTTTTTATTTTAATATTTCTTTTAATCATTTTCATTTATTTATTTTAATCAAATGTTTTTATATAACTACATAAATAAAAACATTTGATTTAAATAAACGGATTAAAATTGATTAAAATAAAAAAAATATTCAAATGAATTTTATTTAAATAAATAATAAACTAATGGTTTACACAGTACAGTACTAGAGTAAGTAGAAAAATTGCAATAATGTAATTTAATAGAAAGTAAATATTTTACAAATTTATAATATTATTTTTCCCAGTATTAATTGGGTCCTAATACATGAAAATTGAAAAGCCCTCCTCTAAGAAACTCCTCCTGCCCTGTTCTTTCTCTTCCTAACACAACCACTCCATTTTGGCTCCTGGGCAGAATATCTCAGAGCGGCACCGGACGACATCCCATCGAAAGCATCTCAGTCACCTCTCACGGCTGTTGCCATGGAGATCAGAATACATGCCCAAATGCGGAGTGGGGTGTTAGTCAAAGCACTCTGAAGCAGAGAGCGGCGGAAAGCAAACAAATGATGGGGAATTAAACACACATGTAGTGTGTGTGTATGAGTGACCCGCATCCTGCTGACACACATGCAGAATCGGATCACGACGACGCATCTGAAAAGAACACAGCGTCTTCCAGTGTTGCTTAGAAACCACAGCAGATGCTGAAAACAGGTCAGAGTGAAGATCAGTTTAACAAGCCACCTCAGCAGCCAATCAGACTCGAAGCGCATCACAGTAACAGCCATGTTGATTGGTCGAAGCCGCAGTGAGGGACCACCGGTAACTTGTGTGTGTGTGGGGGGGATCATGAAATATGACTTATGCTGATTAAAATGTGCTTGAGCCCGATGAGTCATCAAAGTCAGACCTGTCTCCCCCTCCCCCTCACTCTCTCTATCTCTCTCTTGATCCATTTGTCTCACCAGTGAAAATGGGGCAGAGTTTCCCCCAGCAGGTGATTCCTCCCTCAGAGGTGAACTGGCCGAGCGCCACCTCCAGAAAGAAGACAGGTAACCCTCCGCCAAACAGAAAAATGAAGTAGGGGATGAGAAATGCACCTGGAAAAAACAACAACAGGTAAGACCAGGTAGAGACCAGTTTAAATTACTATTATAGTAATCAACAGTGTCACAGATGTTAATGGTAGTTTAACTTCTATTGAACCAAAAAACAGTGTTGTTATTGTTAACTAAAACTATTAAAAATTGTTTTAATTAATTGCAATAAAGCTGAAATAACAGCGAAGATCGCACTGCGCACACACAGAAACATTCAGGAGCTCTATATGTGTGTGCGCAGTGAGATCTTCACTGTCTGTGTGCGAGTGACAGTAACGTATGTGTGTGTGCGCTTCAATGAAAACAGCGCATTAATATAGAATGGGGATTAAACCGACGAGAATACTTTTTGTGCGAAAAACAAACAAAAATAACGACTTTATTCAACTATTCATTTCCTTCTCTGTGGGCCTCGAGATAGTTCACGTAGTGTTACAGCGCAGCGCTTCTGTGTTGTACGTCACACGCATCACACACATGACCAGCGTCGGCCAATAGTGAGCCTACATGTGACGTACAACACAGAAGCGCTGCGCTGTTACACTATGTGAACTATCTCGAGGCCCACAGAGAAGGAAATGAATAGTTGAATAAAGTCGTTATTTTTGTTTGTTTTTTTTGCGCACAAAAAGTATTCTCGTCGCTTGATAAACTTAAGGTTGAGCCACTGTAGTCACTCGGACTATTTTAACGATGTCTTTAATAACTTTTCTGGGCCGACAAGTTTCGATCCCTTAAGAAGCCTATGGAGGAGTGAGACAGCTCTCAGATTTAATCAAAAATATCTTAATTTGTGTTCCGAAGATGAACGAAGGTTTTACGGGTTTGGAACAACATGAGGGCGAGTAATTACTGACAGAATTTTCATTTTGGGGTGAACTATCCCTTTAAACGGATTTATTCCACACCTTCCAGCCAATCAGAATCGAGTATTCAGACAGGCAGGGCCGTAGCTAAAGGATTCGGGGCCCCCTGAAAAAATATTGATGTGGGCCCCCACCACCCTCCACCAATATCATATACTGTACAATAGATGAACATGGAGGCACACATAACAGAAGATGGTGATGTTGTTGTAAAACCTTTATTTTAAAAGTTAAATGTTTATATAAAAATTACACCTAATAAAAACTAACAAAAAGCATTTCACCATTCATTGTCTTATTTTTTAATAAAGATAATATGGAACTGGTAATATTATTAAATAAAGCGAATACATTTATTCATCCAAGTGCAGTGTGTTGTATTCGTGTTTTCTCGATGTTTTAAATATCATCAGCCGGCAGGTCAGATGCATAATGCAATGCGTCGTGACTCGTTTATTTTTTTTAAAACTCTATTTACAATAGTGTAAAAAGACAGGAATTTAGACCACGTAATCATTCGGTCGATTGTGGCGCGCACCGATAATAAAAAATGACTGTACACGGCAGACTGTAGACGGAAGTTTTCTAATTCCCAGCGAAATAACAATATATAACCGGTCTTTAAGAACGTCTTGATCGACTGGGATACAACCACTCTCCTTGCCTCCCTCTCCGTCTTTTCCTGGCATTTCTGGTTCCCTGATTTATGTTTTCTTTTCCCCGACATTTTTCAGACAGTCAGTCTCCTGCTCTTCCACCAAGTTCATCGTTAACTGCAGGCTGCCGCAACTCTGATTGGTTCTGTTCACGAGCTGGGGTGGGACTTACAATTTTATTGGGTCCATCTGATGTTTGTCACTGACTCTGACTGAATAATTAATAAATACTTTAGGTCGGACTAAACCATTTTTATGGAGGTAAGAGAAGCAGATATTTGGAAAAATATTTACCCAAATTGCACGTTTTTGTGGTTTTCATTTAAATCTCAGGCATACAACTAATGTAAATATTAGAATTATTCATACAACAGGGGCCTAAATAGTATAACTGCTGGATTTTGTGGGGCCCCCTGGGCAGCGGGGGCCCCTATAATTGTCACCACCTTTCACCCCACTAGCGACGGCCCTGCAGACAGGCCATGGTATAATCTAAAATATGAACTTATTGAGATTAGAAATGTTGCCTTAGCAACTAACTAAAACAGAAAAATGTAAGAACTCAAATTACTACAACTAACACTGAAATAAAAATTAAAGCTAGATAGAAATATAAAAAATAATACAATGACAAAAGCACATAAAATTACTAAAACTGAATATATAAAAATAAAAGCTAATTCAAATGAATAAATATAATAATAAATACTATAAATAGTATATAAATGATACTAAATAGTTTTTAATACATATATTCATTACTGCAGTACAGAATATAATACATTAATATGCGAAATACTTAGTAAACCAGCAAAAAAATGTTCTGCAGTGAGCTCAAAGGTATTAATATCACACGCTCTTATTTGCATGTGACAAATTTACAGTTCACAAAGACTGAAAAGTGTTATCTTTGTTGTCACATTACACATGGAAACACTCACCTCCGCCATTCTTGTAGCAGAGGTACGGGAAACGCCAAACGTTGCCTAAACCAACAAAACCTCCGGCCACAGAGAGCACGAAATCCAGCTTGCTGGCCCATTTCTCCCGCTGTGGTGCTCTGCCCTCCGCCTCGTCTTCCGGACGCGTGCCGGGACTCTTGCCAGGAGACGGCTTCAATGTGTCCTTATGGAAGTCTTTGAGACACTGCAACTTCTCCTTCTGTGCCATACTGAGTACAAGAAAGAGAGAGCGGAAGGCGTTGAGAATGATATACAGAACAAAAATGTGATAGAGATGTTTGAAGAAATTAATACTGAGCAAGGATGCATTAAATTGATCAAAAGTCACAGTAAAGAAAGACATTTATAATTTTACAAAAGAAAATGCTGTTCTTTTAAACCGTCTATTCATCAAAGAAAAGAAAATTCGACAAAAATATCATGTAGCACAACTGTTTTCAACATTTATAATAATCAGAAATGTTTCTTGAGCAGCAAATCATCATAGGCTATTAGAATGATTTCTGAAGGATCATGTGACACTGAAGACTGGAGAAATAATGCTGAAAATTCAGCTTTGATCACAGGAATAAATTACATTTGAACATATATTCAAATAGAAAACAGTTATTTTGAATTGTAATAATATTTCACAATATTGCTGCTTTTACTGTGTTTTTGATCAAAGAAATGCAGCCTTGGGGAACAGAAGAGACTTCAAATCAATTAAAAAACTTAACGGACCACAAACGTTTGGCAGTAGTGTATCATAAATGTCTGTTTATATGTGTGTGATTTATCTGGATTCAGCTGTAAGAAGACCCACAAAGAAAAGACTAAGTAAATAAGCAGAAAGTTTGAGCTATAAAAAATGACATCCTCTGAGACTGAGCAAAACATGCACTGTTATATAAGACCGATCTAGAAGCCAGAGCTCAAAAAAATCTGCAAATCTCAATGCTGATTGCTCAAAGCTTATGCAAAAACTTCCGGAGGAATTATTTAAATAACACAGTAGCCTCAAAATCAAACATGCATACAACTAAGATTACATTTCCCGTGAAGTGAACGATACAACTAACTGTTCTAATATGTAATGCCATGGTCTCATCTGACAGCTTATAAACTGAAATGAACAGTGGTGAATTTAATAGAGATATCAAAGTATCCTAATCTAGGTACTATTAATTAAACATGCATTGAGGAGAATATGTTAATGTTCTTCTCCCCCTCTTGATCACAACCCATTTGCCTCATCTTTTGGTTTCCTGTCAGTCGGTTTCGGTGTTGGTATTCCACTCATGTTTAACAATGCTTTGCTCAGTGTGTAAGAAGGAAAGGTAACTGTTGTTTTCACACAAACACCAGTATATAGTGTTTCACTTGAGCTCTGAAATGCGAGTCAGGCTGTCAAGAAGCTGATGGAGTCTGATATCCTGTTTGAAACTCACACTAACAAGTCAAACAGAGACGCTGATAAACTAACTCACTCCATTACACAGTTAGTCAGTGCCCTTTTCTCTGTATGTTTGGAGGTTTGATACCATTTGCATATATATTCTTATTAGCAGGAGGTCAGCACATGACTTACTAGCATCCTGCTTTTTTTCTTCCTTCACTCTTAAAATATAATGGTTCTTTATAGCATTGATGGTTCCATTAAGAACCTTTAACATCCATAGAACCTTTCTATTGCACAAAAGTTTCTTTATAGTAGAGAAAGATCTTTAGATTTTTTTCATGTTCTTTATACTAATGAAAAAAATGGTTCTTTTAAGAACTGATCACTGAAAGTTTTTTTTAGGAATGAACCTTTCTCCTTTGGGAACCTTTGTTTTTAAGAGTGTATCAGGAGTTATCTAAACGCACTGACTCCGATTTATGGAACAACCTTCTGATGAAGGCTAGACAGATAAGATGGGTAAATACAACTGTTTTTATTACAAATGATACGATCAGCATAATGCAAAGTTGAGTTGAAAATGCATATGAATTTGAAAATATCTTAGTAATTTCTTGGTCTCTCTTTTTGCTTTACTGACAGCAGCACTGGAGCTACCTCAGACCACAACATAGTGTCGGCACAGATCCGGCCCACATCTGGCACACATACCATGTGGGCCGGATCTGGGCCGACACTATGTTGCTGTCTGGGACATGAACAAAACCTGATGATCGGGTTCTCCAGCATAATTTGAGAGGATCCGAAGAGCATCTTGATCTGACATTTACTTAGATTTAGTGATCTAGAAAAAGTGCAGAATATAAAATATTTCTAATTCATTCTATGTTTCTTGGTTTAACAGTTCTCAAAATTGCTAAAACTTGTTTTGATTGTAAATTCGATTTTGAATCCCAATGTAGACTAATCTTGTGTTATTTTTTAAATAATCAGATTCCGACAAACCATTAAATCACAAAAATTCTGCTATTTCATCTGAACAACAAGCAGTGTGTCATTATTTATTGTAAGCAATGTCAACGGCCGAGCCAAACACCGAGACGTGCGCCCTCACATTCCTCTGGTGTTAGATCAGTTAGATCAGCAGGTTTAGTTGGATTAAAACGAACCCTGGTGCGATTGCTCTGTTAGTGCGGTTCATTTGAATAAGTGTAAACCATAGACTGGTGTAAACGCTGCCATCTGAACCCTGGTGCGCACCAAACAAGTGGACTGAGACGCTGAAAAGATGGGTCTCGATCCGGTTCCAAATGAACTCTGGTGCAGTTGAATGTAATATGAACTCAACATGGACCAAAGACATGTAAACGAACCAAAAACAGGACATGTTATCACAGGTTGCAACCCTAAAAAGGACAGAATGCTCAAGCATACCAGTTTTTTCTCGTCATAGTCGTGATGTTGCCAATAAAAGTTCGGCATCAGAACCGCGTCTCCTCACAGCAAATCTTCATTTGTGTGTGTGACGGAGGGATTCCTGGTACTGTTTTAACTCCTTTACACATTTTATAAGCTCTTCATGAGTTCTCAGCTGGTCAAAATACCATCATATGTAGGCTACGCACATACAGCGACCGCATTAAGCCCAGCACACAGCATTGTTTTGGAAGTTCGACAAGTCCCGTCGCAAAATATACGTCATAAAAACCATCTTTTTTGTTTTGTATCTCCAGGTTTGGTGTTAAAAATGTCAGTGTGAACGCAACCAGGACTAAATGTATCATTTTCTTTTTTGGTCCAGACCAAAAGGACCAAGGGAACTAAAATTGTGAACACACCCTCACACTGAACTGACTTGAGCTGAATAATGAAACTATTGTCTAAATACAGCAGCATCATTCATTTCCTGTTAATGTTGTGAAGCTGCTTTGAAACTGTTTCTGTTGTATAAAGCACTTTAAAAATAAAGGTGACTTGACAGATTTGTCAGATCTTCAACAGTGCACTGGGAAAGCTGACTCAGAACGCTAGACTACTAGTTAAATGCCCTTTGTTGTCCCAGTGTAGATTTGGCCATGAGCAAAGAAATGTGGCAGGTTCACAGCTCAGCTATCTCAGCCACCATCAGCTTTCACTCTTGACCCCAATAATGACCTTCTAAACATGCCCAGACCTCTCATTAGCCTTGATATAGATAAACAATGATATCTGACTATCAAAACAAGCTATGCAAATGTATGTTTAATCAACCAGTGTCAAGAGCAGAGAAGAATGAGACAACGTATCAGAAGGCCACAAGCTGAGACATAACGTTGTCTGGATATTCTGCTGTTTAAAACCCCTGAAGGTTATAAATTACACTCTTTATACTAACTATCAAATATGAAACACAATTTTGGATGGATTAAAATACACAAAGGAATGGGGATAAAAGCTTTAATGCTCTAATGTCCATTTATATTCGAATGCCAAATCTCATAAAGCAAATGGGATGTTATAAACAGAAACGACAACACTTACTCTGACGCCATCATTAATTATGGAAGGTCAGACACTATGAAGTTCATTGTTGTCTAGTCATTCCAACAGTGATTTACCCTTTTAAGTATGAGCAGAAAACTTTGCCAACTTTGTACAACATCAGTAAAGGTTAGGGATTAAAAAAAGAACCAGTTGTAAAACATGGTGCAATTATATTACCTTGTGTTTTTTTTTCACTTCTATAGCATATTGGTAACACTTTATCTTACAATGTCCGTGTTACATATGTTACATGTACTTACCATAATAATAGTAAATTATGCAAAATTACATGCAACTAACCGTCAACCAAACCCTACCCTAACCCTATAGTAAGTACACATTGTTCATTTATAATACTCAGTCCTTAAAATATATAATTACACTGTAACAGTGACACCTTTAAATAAAGTGTAACCACATATAATACCTTGGTATGCTACTCTTTGAAGTACATGAATATGACAATCATAATCAAGTGTATGGCACTGCCACAGGTATGGATGGTGGCACAAATCAAGTAGTGAAGACAAGCATGTCATGCTTAAATCTAAACCTGTCTGGTCTCAAAATGAAACCTGAATAATATCACGCACGTGCCCTAATTTTCCGGCGCGCGCTCCTAATGAAATTACATTTTTGTGAGTGTTTAATTTGGAAACCCGAGCTACGGATTCGGAATAAATTATAATTCCCAAACAAATTTTTTATTCCAAGTTTGCATGATACAAAGACATTGCACGAGCCAGAGTAAAAGATGAACGTGCATTTGTAAACCAATTATGTCTCTAATGCATATCAGGGTTTTTGCATTTACCACACCACCAGGCCAATGGACAGGAAGTTAAAATCGTGACAATGTCCCAATAACCTACATTGTGTCTGACCAACCCAAATGACAGGTTTGAGAGCGTTACATCTCTAGCGGTGTCAGTGTTTACATGCACGAACAGTGCCGAATAAATTCACATTAACCTAGATTTTATTGACCGGTTAAAGCACGCGCTATGAAGATGATGCTCTGTGATGGTCCTGAGGGTGCTGTCTGTCACCTGAGGTGTATTAGACTGCTACACTGTTAACCAGTAGGCTACTTAAAATTCAGCTTTAATTACGGTGCATCTAAAATAAATTGATAAATTGATATGAATTTAATATTTAATGACACTGATCTTGCAAAGCCTGTGAGAGCACTTAGGCAGAAAGAACGTTTGTGCGCAACAACTAACGTTAAGACACAAAGCTTCAATACAATGCCAGAAACCTGAAACATAGGGATAATGTAGGCTATTTGTAAAAAAATTTTAAAAAAATGTTATTTTCTATTTAGAACAGTTGAATGGGAAAATATTTAAAGTCTTTTTTAAATTTAAAGCAGAGACCAGGTGTCGTTATTGTACAAAAAAAATGAGTTCGTTTAAAAATAAAATAAAATCTACACATAAAAATATGCTTCTCAAAGATGCAAAACAAACAGATTTTTTAAACATATATTTTCATTTAAAAAAAGACTATGTATCTGCCTTAGACAAAAATTAACGAGTTCTTGAAACATAAATCAGATGTACACATAAAGATGCGCTTAATCAGCCTCCACTGTCATGATGGCTGCAAGGTGTCACTCACCTGACAATGCAATTTATTGCTCAAGTCTATCCGAGTCTCTTGTTCTTTTGTCTTCTTTCTTGTGGTGAGGCTACAAAGCAAGGGAAATAATCTTTACGCCCTCTCCCCCCGACTTCTGTCTTATATGGGAGCGCATGTAATAACGGAGAGAGTGGAAAAACACCAGGCTCTCGTGCAACAGGAGTGTTTCTTAAAGAGACAAGCACACGCTCGCTTCACATTGCTCGGCGTCGCGAGCGTCGCGCCATTGGGCGGCAATTATGTTGCTTGGTAATAAGAGTTTACCAGACACCACCAGGGGGCACAGAAAGCTGTAACCTACATCGAGTCTCGTTAAAACATCACGTTTTTTGTCTCATTTTAAACACGCTTCAATGATTGGTAGGCCTACTTGACATAATAATGTAAAATATTTCAAGCAATTTCTATAAAATGATTCGTTAAAATCCTCATCCAGTTAATCACAAACGACTGTGATTAGTCCATGTTTACCAGCGAAGAAAAATGTTACAGGTATCACGTGACTGCTTAAAGGCTGGTTCAGCAGTAGTGTGTACTACAATTTAATTTACTCCTGAATAATGGTGCTGAAAAACATTACACAATTCACAAAAATATACCCAATTAAGTCTTAAAAAATAACATTTAATATTTAGACCTATCCAAACACCAATTCAATGTAAGCTTTTTGACATTAAACCCCGCCCATTTAAGGAAGGCTTCAAATTGATTGCCTTTCTACGCTCTTATTCATTTCTACAACTCATCGCGAATTTGATCTTCCACATGCGCATTGTGAATAAGGACGGAGACTGCTGCTTGCGTCACTATACTGGAAAGCAAACCGTCGTGCATGCCGTTCCATCAAAGACCTCGATGACTGACACAAACAATAAATCATTTTCCAGGTGTTTTTTTTTTAAGTTTCAGTCCCATGGTTGTCATGCTAAAGCAAAATCTCCAGATATAGGTATAGGTAGTGCTAAAGTGAGGTCACACAGGGGTCAGTGGCCTTGTGAGGGGATAATCTTCCTAGACTCAAAACTTTGGGATCAACTTAAGAAGAAGAAAAAGAAAGAGGGGGTTGGTGTCTAAACTCTGATATGGCAACAATGCTGAGCTAAACGTGTCTGCCAATCACAGCAAAGCCAAAGGATTGTGATCCTTGGTGGTGTTTTTCCATAACGCCAGTGTGCCATGATGCCTTCACGTGTCCTCATCTCTCCTTTTATTATATGCTTTAATAAAATCTTATGACAGCATGATCACAATTAAAGGTCACACATTGTCACGGATATCAAGGTCTAGTTTCTGGCATTTGAAAACTGAAGTTGAAGCTACATCACTGCTCTTGCTATAGTATAATAAAGAGTTTGCTCACCCAAATTCAAGCTTTGCTATGACACGTGTGTGAGATTGTCTGCAGACAGATGGTCGGTCCAGGATGTTAGTCAAAGGGTGTGAGCTGCGGGCTGCCGACTCTCGCTGCTTTTATTATTTTTCCCATACAGTACATGCACATTGGTGCTGTACATGCCTTGCATGGTTAAATGTCAATGCACAAATGTAAGCTACATGCTTTTGAAATAATATATCCAATCAATGCGGGAATTTAGTAGCTTATCTCATATACTTGTTGAATGGTCATTTTCTACAGCACATAATTGTATTTTTCTTTATAAAGTGATGTGATATTTAATGTACAACCAACTTAAAATGACATGCATTGCCTTTTAAAAAATACAGGTAAATTCTTGTTGAATGGTCACTTTAATTAAAAGTTTTGGGACGTCGGCCTTTACGTCTGCCTTAACATGCACATGAACTAAAGGATTAGTTCACCTCAAAATGAAAATTTTCATAATAATTTACTCACCCCAATGTCATCCAAGATATCCATGTCTTTCTTTTCTCAGTGGAAGAGAAAATACGTTTTTTGAGGAAAACATTTTTCTTCGAATAATGGACTTCCCGGCGCGCTGCAGATCAGCTCAATCCGAACAATTGTAGTTAAAAAGTTTTGTTTTTGTTTTTTGTTTTGGAAAATGACCTATCGTTTCGCTAGATAAGACCCTCTTCCTCAGCTGCGATCATGCACAGCCGGTTAAAGCACTTCAAAGATCTTTGAAACTGCATTGATTTGGACTTCAAAACGTTGGTTGCCATTGAAGTCCATTTTTCGAAGAAAAATCCAGAAATGTTTTTCTCAAAAAACTTATTTTCTCTTCCACTGAGGAAAGAAAGACATGGATATCTTGGATGGCATTGGGGTGAGTAAATTATTAGGAAATTTTCATTTTGAGGTGAACTAATCCTTTAATGACATCTCATTTTTAATCTGTAGGGTTTAATATGGAGTTGGCCCACCCTTTGCAGCTATAACAGCTTCAACTCTTCTGGGAAGGCTTTCCACAAGGTTTGGGAGTGTGTTTATGGGAATTTTTGACCATTCTTCTAGAAGCGCATTTGTGAGGTCAGGCACTGATGTTGGACGAGAAGGCCTGGCTGGCAGTCTCCTTTCTAATTTATCCCAAAGATGTTCTATCGGGTTGAGGTTAGGACTCTGTGCAGGCCAGTCAAGTTCCTCCACACCAAACTCGCTTATCCATGTCTTTATGGACCTTGCTTTGTGCACTGGTGCGCAGTCATGTTGGAACAGGAAGGGGCCATCCCCAAACTATTCCCAGAAAGTTGGGAGCATGAAATTGTCCAAAATGTCTTGGTATGCCGAAGTATTAAGAGTTCCTTTCACTGGAACTAAGGGGCTAAGCTCAACCCCTGAAAAACAACCCCACACCATAATCCCCCCTCCACCAAACTTTACACTTGGCACAATGCAGTCAGGCAATACCGTTCTCAACCGCCAAACCCAGACTCGTCCATCGGATTGCCAGACAGAGAAGCGTGATTCGTCATTCCAGAGAACACGTCTCCACTGCTCTAGAGTCCAGTGGCGGTGTGCTTTACCCCCATCCAACGCTTTACACACACTGCATCCGATGCTTTGCATTGCACTTGGTGATGTAAGGCTTGGATGCAGCTACTCGGCCATGGAAACCTATTCCATGAAGCTCTCTACGCACTGTCCTTGAGCTAATCTGAAGGCGACACAAAGTTTGGAGGTCTGTAGCTATTGACTCTGCAGAAAGTTGGCGACTTCTGCTCACTGTGCGCCTCAGCATGCGCTGACCCCGCTCTGTGATTTCACGTGGCCTACCACTGGAAATATAGTGTATATACAGTATAGTATAGCAAACTAGGCCTATATCACATTTGATATTTGTACTCCATATTTAAATGATATATTCATGTATAATTTGTATTTTTAATGTATTAAAAAGGCATGCATTTCCTTTTAAAATACACATTTCCATTGTAAATACTTGAATGGTCAGACTCTGATTATACAGCTTAGCTTGTATATTTCATATTTAAATGATATCATGTTAATATATCAACCAACTTACAATGACATGCATTGTCTTTTAAAATATAAATGTCTACTGTAATATAACAAATTGTTGTATGGTCAAAATACACTGATTTTATATAGCTTGTATTCATATTTAAATGATATTAGTATTTCAACCAACTTAAAATGACATGCACTGCCTTTTTTTAATGCATATTTTCACTGGTAAGTTAACTTAGTTAACCAATTATCATCATGTTTATAGTTGTATTTTATATTCTTTTTCCAATAAACTTTTTCAAGTATACGTCTATGCAATTAAAAACTAATGCAAAATTTGCTCAAACAATATTTTGAATTTAGATCTCCATAATACTAATGCCCATCAAGACATCAGTACAGCAAAACGCAGAGGATCTTATTACGATATGAATATTTGTTTAGTTTCTGAAATCTGAGAGTTCTGAAATCCCCTTTCACTTTTATGTTCTTATAAACTTGACTTTAATGTAATTATTTCTCCTTTTCTTGATTATGTCCATGTGAGGCACTCTGAATACCCGCATTAAGACAATGTTGAAGTCAACAAGAATTCTAATAGTTCCCATTTGAGTGCTTCTCTGTGTGCGTGTCTGTATACCGTGTTGCCAAGTTTCCTCGCTGGTCTCTGGAGCCTCTGCTCACCCAGGAGGAGATTAAAGAGCGAGGCAATGGAACAGGTTGTTTTTTATCCATGCCAAAATAATACCTGTAAATCAGCTCAGCTCCAGAATGCTTAGTCCAGCTGTATTTGGTGCTCTAAAGGGTTGTGTAACGCTGACATTTCCATGTGATAAGATCTCTTGTGCAGTGTTTGCTTGCATTTAATTGAATTATAAGCAGCGGTTTGCAAAGCGCTTATTACTTGTTAATTCATGTTGTCATTAGTTGTGCATTTTATTCATGTGGCTGCATGGATTTGCTTTAGTCATTTTGATAAAGAGATTTTTTGTGAAGTGTTTGAGCTCTACTTTTACTGACATGTGAAGCAGGTGGACTATGGGAAGAGTCATGTGGTGCCACAGTAAGCCTCTTTCAGTCACACATGCACTGTTTGTGTCACAGGGCAGCTGGGGGATACTGAAAGATTTCATTCACATGCTGACACACACAAACCACCAATTCGCCAAAACGTCCTGAATTGCCATGCGATTGTGTTCACTCCTAGAAGAAAAGGCTCTGAACCTTGCAGGGTTCTGTCAGGGGCTTCATTGAACCTTTTAGGGGTTCCCATCATAGAATCGTTTTATGGATTAAATCATTAATTTTGATTTAATTCATTTTTTATTTTGATCAAATTTGATTCATTAAACAGCTCGCAAACATAATTTATCACTGTTGAAACATGAAAATATTATGTAAAGTGGTTCCTATTATACCCTTTTTCAAAGTCTTAATTTGGTTTTTGGGCGCTACTATAGGCTTTCATGCTTGAAAACACATTATTTTTGTCAATTATATTGTCACAGTTAAAATCCTCCACATTCAATTCAATTTAATTTCCAACCGTTTCGTAGAGAAATGTAGTAGTCTAGCACATTGACCTGCCCTGCCAGTCGTGGGTCTTGCATGTGGAGAACTCTCCTCATGAGTTTTCTCAATTTGCATAATGAATATGATGTATTTAAAAGTTAATTGCCAAATGTATCTTTACAAAAGTACATGGTGGATAACATTGCACAGATATCTTTTCGTCAGGTTAGATACTGATTCTTAATCACTCAATCCCCTTTATCTAAACCTCTCTACATAACTGTCGGATTCGCACATCCGCCATGTTTGTTTTTTAACACTTTTTATTCGTGTCTGTAGTTCTAATCGAATCCTCGTCCAATCTGCAATGGGTTGTGGGCAGTATTAGCCGTTAGTGTGCACGGATCTGCACTTCAAAATCTAACCAGAAAAAGTAGACATCCGAGTATCTTTGGAATACTAATTTCAAAATACCACGATTTGGGACACACTAATTCTCATTTCATATGCTATTTAGGACTCTATTCATGGGTTTCAGTCACGTGACTTTTTTGTTGTGGCCGCCATCTTTAGGACCTTTGCGTTAAATCGCATAATCTCTCCCTGGTGATTGGAAAGATGTTGCACACTTAAATAGCACAGATGAAAAGCAACGGTATTTAAATAAAATAGATACTTTAGGTATAGATCCGTATTTACTGTTAAACGAACTGCTGACTCCACTGAAGTCTAGTAAAAACTTGCCAAATTTTACGTTTGCTGACATTTACATCTACCTCGTCCACAATCCCTCTCCATGTCCCCACCACTTTTGAAACATCTCGCGGCACGGATACCAATACACATAAATAAAAGTAAAATAAGAGGTGATCTAGCACGCTAAAAATGTGTTGTTTTTTAAATCAAGTGATCAAAGTGCTTGTTGACTCTGGATCAGTGGTGCAGAAACAGTGTTCTCTCGTGACTCGCGCACACTGCACAGTCTTCACACGGACGCGCGCTTTAATCCAGTGAAATCACAAAATAAAATGCACACAAATGTGTTCCTGACTGATTTACAACCACTGATAAACATAATCGATTTTAATAAGGGTTTTTTAATAAAAAGCGGTACGAGGGTGGATTAGAACCCAGAACCTCTGACACGCTTGGCAAAAGTTCCGCCACTGGACCATCAAAGTACATATGACAATAAGTCAGATGTTGAATTTGATTAAACAACAAATTAAATTCAATGTACTATTTACATTAATTTCTGGACATCGTAATGTTATTGTACAGGTATATCTGTTTATGATTTAGTGTTGTAGGCCTATTAAATGCCCCCATGAAGAAAATGTTCTTGATAACAGGAAGGGTAAGCACTCTGTTAATCAAGCAATATTAACGTTACACCAGTAATCGCTGAACATAAAAGCATCGCTGAACTGAATTGCTAATAATGTCGGTAAAGCACATATCTCTTGTATTATCAGTGACGTTTGGACACCTTTATTTTCAATTCTCATTTATTTGTATAGCGCTTTTCACAATATTTCAAAGCAACTTTTCAGAAAATGCATGTGTCTACATTACAATTTAGAGTGTCCGAGTAATGCATTTCAGCAATGTATATAAATCATGCAGTTAGCTAATAATCTATTAATTTAAACAATGCATTAAGGCAGAAACAGTGAGCAGTAGTTTAGCATACTGAAGCAGGTAACAACAACATCATTCAGCCAAACGTATAACTAAGGTTATAATGTAAATATAGAGATAGCGGTCTAGAATAAGGTTGTGAGAATACGTGTTCCAATTGTAAACTACACGTTTTAATTTAGCTAGCTAACCTGTAATTTGCTCATTTTACTTTTATTTAAATTTCCAGGTCAACGTTAATTTCTCAACATTTCTTTGTGATTTGCTGTTATCACAGTTTACAGCACAGCAGATAGACGGCATGTTGCAATTCGGTCCTACAAATGGCGGCCGCTCCACTGTGTGACGTCACATGAAATCTATGAATATGTATCGGACAGATATGCAAATTGGGATGCAGCAACTACTCAACTCGACCAGGCCACGCCCCTTTTTGTGAATGCGGGAATTATTTAAATGAGGAATATTGTGATGTGTTCGTTAGAGAATAATTCCCCTTGGAGTGACTTTGTGCTTTGTAACTTACTTTGCAGACCTTTTTCAAATACTTTTTTTCAAGGACCTTTTTCATGCTCAAGCAGCAACATTACACAGTAAAGAGATTTGAAAATGTAAAAAGCATAATATGACCCTTTTAAGACATTTCTCCTTATATAGAACCTTTCTAATTTCTTTAAAATTGAGTTAAGAACCCTTGAGTTCTATTTCGAACCACACTAAACCTTTTTTCTAAGAGTGTACACACATGACCAACACATGCTGCCCTTGATTTAAACAATGCAGGAGAACAAAGCCACACCACTTTTCCAACAATGCTGTGATCGCAGCAGGAAATAGGCCTCATTCTTGGAAACACTCTAAATAAGTGATTCCCAGGGGTACAGATGTGTGATTAAACCTATAAAACAGAAAATGAACAGATTAAAACTAGTTGTAAATGAAAATGTAAATGTGTGTACATATGTGCTCCTTTGGACTGTTTTTGACCCACAGTATTTTATTGAGTGACTTGATGTTTATGATAATGCTGAATTATTTCCACTATAAGATTAGTTGAAAAGATTACTTGTGGGAAACACGTGATGCTCTGAATGCTCAGTTTTCTGCTCGTGGAAACATCAATATCACAGCAAAACTCCCGGTGTTAAATTAACATAGCCATTGTTTATATAACCCACACTAAAGTGCTGGAGAACATACATGCAACACTTTGAATATATTTGTTTAATATCTGAGTAGGATATTTGCCTACTTGTCAGACTTTGACCTGCATGCCATTCTCCTTTCATTTTGG
This sequence comes from Tiaroga cobitis, assembly GCA_030578255.1. Taxonomy (NCBI): domain Eukaryota; kingdom Metazoa; phylum Chordata; class Actinopteri; order Cypriniformes; family Leuciscidae; genus Tiaroga; species Tiaroga cobitis. The sequence goes on along the minus strand of CM060598.1, from coordinate 34,581,747 downwards.
CAGAAAACATGGTTACCATGGTAATTTTGGGAAACTTCAGCTGACACAAATACTCTAGCAGGCTTAGAGAAACCCAATCTACAATCCTGCTTTGATCAGTGATTCCAAGAAGTGTTTGGACAAATTAAAAGTCCTAAAAAGGAAGAATACCACATACACTACTGTTCAAAAGTTTTGGGTCTGTAAGATTTAAAAAAAAAAGTTTTTCTCTTACAAGGCAGCATTTCTTTGATCAAAAATACGAAAACACATTAAAAATACAATAAAAAAACAGTAATATTGTGGGATATTATTATAATTTAAAATAACTGTTTTCTATTTGAATATATTGTAAACTGTTGCTAGCAACATGCTAATACATGTTACCAAAATGCTAAATCATGCTAGCAACATGGTAAATCATGTTAACAACATTCTAAAACTTGTCAATTCGTACTCAAAGCCACTAGATGACAAGCCTGCAACCTTCAGCCAAAAAAGCGTACCGGCTAATGCTAACGCATGTACGGAGGAAAGGAGAGCAGAGGCCATTTTTTATGAATGGATGTCAATGGAGAAGAGGTTTCACTACACTGAATAAACTGCTTTTGTGAGGAAACATGACCATAGTATTTAATAGTAACATTGAGTGATATTGTCTAAAAAAGTAAAAAATACAGATGTTTTCTATCTTTGGCTTTCAGGTTTTACCAGTTATGATAAGACTTGAATTGTAATGACTATTATAACTGCATGTATGCATATGATATGATGCTGATATTATGCACTTTAATAAATAAAGACAAAATTAATAATTTAATTATAAATATTGTGTTATATTGTATGTTGTTTAATTAAAATAAAACATGAAGTGTTGTGTCAACTGCTGAGTGCCTAATAATGATGATATAACGCTTTTAATGAATAATGGTAAAAAAAACCTTTGCATCTTATAGAGATATTCTCGCTTTTTTGCAAACAATGTAGGCCTGCTGTAACTTTACTAGTGATATAACTGCAAATATAGAACATTTATTCACAAGACCAACTCGCTGAAAATCCCCAAGAAACTTATTAACGTATACGCTTATAAGCTGTAACTGACTGTCATAAAACTTTGGTTTGGGTCTGTATCTCTACAATGGTAGAGATACAGACCCTCCCATCTCCCTTTAACACAATCTCTGATCATACTAGCAACATGCTAATTCATGTTAACAACATGCTAAATCATGCTAGCAATGTGCTAAATAATGCTAGCAACAAGGTAATTTATACTACCAACATATAACCGTGTTGTTATGAATATATAAGACAATGTTTTTTTTTTCTTAGAAATACATCTGAAAAAACGGGGTACTGTTTTATATTCTGGGTCTATACTTTTACGTCAACAAAAAAAGTGCAACAGGTGGTGCCAAATACACATAAAACTAGTGTGGCAAGAAATACGGTGTGTCAAAGTGTAATGTTAGAAGATCGCAAGGAAGTCTTAAAAAACACAAACAGTCAAAGAAAAGCTTACCGTCCAAGAGCCGCGTGACTGTCATGTTTGCGTTCCTCGCGGACACAAAAATTTAAATATGAAAAATATGCAGTACTTCAAATAAAAGCATTTTACAAAAGTTACATCTTGAGAAAGAAAATCGTATAATTCGTCTTAATCTGGGTCGTTTTATATTCAGAACTATAGGCCTACGGTAAATCATGATAGCAACATGTTAATTCATGCTACCAACATGTTAAATCATGCGTACAACATGCTCATTCATGTTAGAAACATAATAGCTACTGTACATGTTAGCAATGTGCTAAAACCCTACTTTTTCATGCTAGAAGAATGCTAATTCACACTAGCAAAGTGCTAAATCATCCTAACAATGTGGTAAAACATGCTAGCAACATGCTAAATCATGCTAGCAACATGTTAATTCATGCCAACAATGTGCTAAAACCTTCAAACGTCAAGCTGTTCAAAGTTATTTTAAACTTTCAGACCTGGATTTGTCAAGTCAACATCAAAGTTTGTCATCAAACTTTACTCATCTAGTTTATACTGTACGCCAAGCGACAAAAAAAAGCATATTTTACAAGCATTGCCTTCCTCAGCTTGTCTAGAGTGTGTTTTATTGTTCCTCCTGATCAAAACACATGATGGGAGATTACATCATCAGATCTGGCTGTACCTTGGCGAGTGCTGTGTGTGTTTGAAGTAAGTGGGAGTTGTACTGGTTCTGAGATTTTTGTGGCATTGTGGGTGTAGGTTTAAACCGAGCGGTGAGTGAGATCACTGCAGACTTACAGTAGTTAGTATCCTCACATTCAGTTATAGATCCACCACTGCCTGGTTAGCTACAGATTCATGGCATGTCTCTGTCGAGTGTGACTCAGGGATCTGAGTCACACAAACACACATATATGATAGATGTCAGAGAAACGCAATGGTGCTCTGATAGGCCTTCATCCTTCACTGGAGTCGGTTGTCATGGTAATTTTGCCTCCTGTTGCCTGGAGAAACATGAAGCTTCGCGCCGTCCTTTGACAAGTACCAAACTCCAGCAAACGAGTATTTTAAATGGGCTTTTCAGAGGTTTATAAGCTATAATAAATGGGAAGGGACAATTTCCATGTTGTTCTATGCTATCTCCACATTTCGTCCCTGGTAGTTTTAAACGCACTATACAAAAACAAATGCGTTAAAGATATGTCTTTATCATGAGCTGATTAAAAACAATGGAAATTCTGCTAGACGCAATTATGTGAACAAACTTTAGGGACATTCCGTTACGAAACATTTGATATGACGCTTTATATAACATAAACGTGTGATGCAAACCAGACAATATTTAAGACAATGTCTAAAAGTTATCGTTTAAAATTACGCTTGTCCTTCAGTGAAATTATGATCCCTGTTTGAGTCCTGCACTAATACTTAGCGCCCCCTGCAGGACAAAAATCAATAAATCTTGACATAAAAATGAAGAAATATTGGTAAAACTTTACACAATAAGGTCTAATATGTTAATATTACTTAATGAATTACCTAACAATGAGTAATATATTTATACAGCATTTATTGACAATGTTAGTGGATAAAAATGGTCTGTTCATGTTAGTTAGTTCACAGAGCATTAACTAATGTTAACACATGCAACTTTTGATCTTAAAAATGTTTTAGTGAATGTTGAGATTAATGAATGCTGTAAAAGTATTGTTCATTGTTAGTTCATGTTAACCATTTTTTTTTTGTTGAGTAATTTATTACTTAAAACATTTTCAACTTTTCACTTTAAGTATTCTGATACAATTTAAAATAATAATTTGTATTGAATTAAAAAAGCAGGCAAACAGAAAGAGATCACCTGAGCTGGAACTGGCAGAACCGACCGACCGACCGACAAACACAAGAACACACCTAAACTGGGTATAAAAACAAACAAACACAATGAACCAGAACAGGACAGAAAACACAGGCTGTGTCCTGAATAGCATTCTCTCTTAAGTAGGTAAGTATTTTGAATAAGTAATTACTTCATGATTGCTAAAAATATATGTTCTATATAGTTTAAATGTAATCTGGATGTACTACATTCGCCAAGTTGCATTATCGTGACCTACCAGCGTCAGTTACGTCGCTTCACCTCCATTCACAAATCCTCTCCCGTGGCCTCATGGGATAGTAAAGTGTCCATCGTATGCACACTTCAGGATCTCACCAGAAGTAGTAGTTCATCTGGGTACTTTATGCAAACTGTTTTTTGAGTACTGTGAATTTGGGACATACTTATTTTGTCACATATTGTTTTTCGCCAACTATATAGCATAGGGAAGCATGCGATTTCAGATTTCAGTATGCGGAGAAATACTTTTGTAAAGTCAAATCAAACAGCCACAAGTAATACATTATTAAATAATATTTATTTTTTCTCACCTATGTACAGTACATCCCATTCAGTCACAGCATCCCACCCATAAATCATACGAAAGGAAATTGCAATGCCAACGCATCCGATCATAAATGGATATTTCATGACTTTGACATTTATGAATGTTCATACACAAGTCTCATTTGTGGGATATTCTCCTGAGCATCCAGTTCAGTAACATGCACACACACACAAACTCAAGTGCTGCTATGAAAATGAGCAAAGGATAATGCTGATGATTTCAACCACATCGTGTAGACATGTCACTTTAAGACCTGCATAAAATAGAATAAATAAAATAAAATAAAATAAAATAAAATAAAATAAAATAAAAGCAATGCAGGGAAAAGAAAAGCACAAGCCAAAAATTTTTTATATTGATAAAGATTAGGACAGTCAGGTTTAGGAGCATGTTTCCTGATTATAACATTGATATTAAATGCAAATATTGCGTGCACATTAGCAGAAGTCTTTCCTGTGGGTGTAAAGCAGAGAAACTTCTGTCAGTGCTGGAAGATACATTTGTGAGTGAACGCACATTTAGAGGTATTAATAATCATTTGCTTTAACAAATGGCGCTGTCACACAAACACCAGAGAAAACAAGTGAAATCCTTTTGTCCTTCGAATCGCGTATCAAATATGCACGACTGTCAGTCCTATCATGACAACACCTTTCAAATTCTTCCGACCATGTTCGATGCACTCCTATTCATAAATGCGTGTAAATAAATCTTTCTTTCCAAAAGAAATGGCCTCATCTTTGATTAAATATTGACTCAAATCACGTTCAGCGATGTAACAGCTAAACCTATTTATTATTTATTATTGTTTTGACTCTGCATCCACAACACTTCACAACAAGTTTCCTGTAGAGTTAGTTGAATATTCTGCTACATCTGGAAGATGATGCATCTGGAAGAATGAACAGTATATGCCCGAACATCATGAAGAGCGCTAATATTAACTGAAACTAATATTAACTGAATCGTGAAAATCAAAATGTCAAGCTTTTATCTCTCTGGAGTGAGTTCGTTCATGGAAAACAAAAGGAAGAACTAAATAAAGGAAGCTTCACTAAATCACAACAGGCCACTGCAATATGACGCATCTGCAAGTATGTTTTTGGTTAGAATCAACCATATTAGTTTGGTACTGCTAATGTGATGCTAGTTTGCTACAGATTATTTGTTTATAAAGCTTTTTATAAATCATTCAGCGTCCCGCTCCTTTCCCGACCTCAAGTTCCTTTTTGTTTTTCAGCACTCCAGCCCAATGCTGGCCAGCAGAAGCTCCAGGGCACTGAGTTTCTGGTTGGCTTCCTCGATTTCGCTGTACGTCTGAACGTTACTGGCGATGTGGAACCGGATCTCGTCCACCAGAGGGATGGAATCAGTTTCCTGTCTGGCCGCCACGTTCCCAGCATCCTCTCTGATCATATCGGCAAACTCTGGCCTTTCCACCAGCTGAAACAAACATGACTTCCTTTCTGAGCAAAACCTTCCAAAAAACGCATACGCCGTTTTTTTTATAATATGGCTGCTAGAGCAGAAAACAGTTCTAAGAAGCTGAATTTAATCCTGAGTATTAAATGGTATTTTTGTCATCAGGATTAATTCATGTTGAAAATAGTTAAAACATGACTTTCATAACACATTTAACTTGTGTTAAATGTGTTATGAACTTTAACATATTTCCCAGTGACACTGAATAGTCAGCGGGAAACAGGGCAGGACTTAATTTTATCCATCAGGTGGAAGTTATTACACTTAAAAAAAAAAATACACAAAAAAAATATATTTATGTAAAATAAAACATTTTTGTATAATGTAACTTATTTTTTATTAACAAATAATATAAATGTATATTAAATATAATATTTATTTTTATATTTACATTTGATAAAAATGTTATAATAACATGAATAATATTACTTTTTTATTATGTATTAATATAAATGTATAATTACATAAATATATATATATTTTTATATTATATAACTACAAATGTATATTTATAAAAATTATTTGTATATTAAATAATACATTTTTATATTTCAAAATACTTTTATATAGTTATATTAAATATATATTTTAAATGTAATTTAAATTTGTATTTATATAAAATATTTAATATATTATAATAAAATAGAATTTTTATTTATATTTAAAAATACAATAAACATTTTTTATATTATATAAATATTATTTCTATATTAAATAACTCAAATTATCATAAATAATCATTTTTATAATAATACTATACACATTTATTTTTATATATTTATATTATATAAATGTATAAACATACATTATTATTATTTCTATACTACATTTATTTTTATATTTATAAATATTTTATAATAATAATATTACAAAATATTTTCATATAAATGTATAATTATCAACAATAAATAATTATTTTATATTATATCATTTATTTTTACATGAATATAAAATATATAATATATTTATTACATTTTTAAAATAATAATATTAAAATGGATGAGCAGGCACAATAGCACCAGGGACATTCATTATGAATGTAAATAATGTGAATTTTGATAAGCATAAACGCAGCATAACCGTGAACGAACACACAGCTGCTGTACGTGACGTACCCGCTCTATGATCTTGGCCATGTATTCTGTGCACTGGTCCTCCAGACGCGAGAGCCGGAACAGCTCTGCCGTCTTCCACATGTGCAGCACGTTCTCCTCATTGAGCAGCGCGGCCAGGGTTCTGCCACACAGACGCTTCAGACCCGGCAACAGGTACATGTCGGCCACACACAGAACCTCATACACGTTCTCATGAGAGAGCTGGAAAACAGTGACAGAGCACATCACTTCACTAGCACATCTGACACTGAGGCATTTATGAAGCTGCTTAACATGATTTCAGCTAAACAAGTACAATTTATGATACTGTTGTTTTCAGGGGAATTATTAGCATCTAAATGATATGACTTGCCTTAAAAGGACTTCAAAGAGAGAGTGTATATTACGACGGTTTAAGGTGAAAGTGTTTCCATCTCCTCGGGGTTTACAATTTGCAATTTTGCATCAAGGAACTTAAGCTTTGGCTGAAGGCAAATCACCTTAAATTTAACTCAGACAAAACGGAGGTAGCGCAGGTCCTTCCTTAACACAGCAATCAGACTCTTTAATTGCAGTGACAACACTATGTAGCACTTATATCTATTATAACCATATTTTTTATTCAATGTGTTTTTCCTTACTCGTTTTTTTTTTTGTGTGGAGCTGCTGTAATAGTTGAATTTCCCCAGTGTGGGATTAAGAAAGTCTATCTATCTATCTATCTATCTATCTATCTATCTATCTATCTATCTATCTATCTATCTATCTATCTATCTATCTATCTATCTATCTATCTATCTATCTATCTATCTATCTATCTATCTATCTATCTATCTATCACTGATTGGTTCTAAATCTGTTGTGTCCACACCGGCTGGACAACTGATAGACCTGGACGGTGAGTTTGGTGACCTGACGATGCCCTCTACGACAGCTCGAAATCTTGCTGTACTTCTTGATTCCACTCTTTCATTTAATGCTCACACTGGTAAGGTGGTAATATCTCTCGTATTTGATCTTCTAGTCAGCAGGATGCTGAAACTGTTATACATGCCTCTGTCACATCTTACCTTGATTACTGTAACTCACATATTTATGGCCTTTCAGCTAAAAACATCAAACTATTACAACATCTCACAAGAAAGAACGAGCACATTACTCCAGTTGTTCTTGTTTCCTTACATATAAACTTCAAGGTACTAACCCTCACCCTCACGAACAAAGCTCTTCATAACCTTGGTCCTTCATCTGATTTATTTCAACCTTATGCCCCTGTTCGTTCATTAAGATCTTCTAGTGTGGGATTGTTAATGACTCCTAAATTTAGTCTGGTCCCCATGGGTGCCAGGGCTTTTAGTGTTACATCTCCCAGGTTGTGTAATGCTCTACCTCAAGACATACGTCAAGCATCCTCTCTTATTTCTTTCAAAACCCTCTTAAAAACACAGTTTTCTCTGAATATTACTCTTCAGCTCTAGGTCTGTGTATTGAACTTTGTTATGGATGTTTTTTATTTGTCTGTATTTTTTGAGAGCACGTTTACAAGAGCACAACAAGACGACGATAACTCAGTTTATTGAAATAACCCGATTTACATGCAAATCAATAACCTGGCAATGCAAGTTTACACGTTTACAATACTGTATTAAAAAAACAGGTTATTGCCCGGTGGTGACGTCAAAACATTAGCATCCATGTATTTCACTATGTTTATTATGCGAGTTGTGCTTTTGTAAATATATTTATTTATTTATTTATATTTAGCTTTAATTCATTTTTAGTCATTTTAGTACAACTTACACCTTCAGTTTTTTTTTTAGATTAGGTTTTTCATATATAATATTTCTATTTTAATTTATTTGTTTTAGTTAATGATAACAACACTCATATATATATCAGTTTGTTGTCTAATGCTAGAACTACTCTAAACTTGTATTTGGAAGCGTTCCGTAAATAGAACATTTTCAGCATCTGTTGAGACGTGTTGATTGTATGTAGTGTTTATTGCACATGTTTGTGTGTACCTGAGTGTTGTCACTGTAGATGTAGTAAAGGATTCTTGTAAACAAATCGTGAGACACATCGTGAAGGGTGATGACGGGAATACTGGGATGAGCCTGTAGAGTTTCACCCTCGCAGAAATGATCCTCCATCAGCGCTTTAAAATAATCACTACGACCACAGAAAAACGCCTGCGTACACACACACACACACACACACACAAACACACACGGTTAATCCGCAAAAATGCCCTTTTTAATCAACCACAAATAGAATATTAAAGCACAACTGTCAATCTAATAATCGATTCTAAGTGATTAAAAATATAATACATTACACTGATGTCTTCATTTGCATTTGGGTTGCAACTAATGCCGTCCCAAATCCAACCAAAGAATTATGATTATCAGTATTACCAAACACTGACCTTATGACACAGGAAGTCATTGCCCTCCACCCGGAAACAGATATCAGGATAACTCGGAAAACTGTCAGTTAGATCGAAAGGAAGCTGACCGTATCCAACCTAAAAATCACACAGCAGCAGTTTTAATCAGTGATGAATATCACAACACAAAACTAAATATCACTGCAAGCAGTATAGAAATAATTGTACGTTTTTTATTAAATAGGAGTGGTTGACTTTAGTCTATAATACTGCAGCTCAACATTCTTGCACACTTATAAACAAGACCGTTCAAATGTTTGTGGTAGGGAAGAAAGAAAAGAAAAGAAAAAATACAGAAAAAAACTATGATATTGAGAAACTTTAAAGGGTTAGTTCACCCCAAAATGAAAATTCTGTCAGTAATTACTCACCCTCATGTTGTACCAACCCCGCAAGACTTTCGTTCATCTTCGGAACACAAATTAAGATATTTTTGATTAAATCTGAGAGCTGGATCACTCCTCCATAGGCTTCTTAAGGGATCGAAACTGGCCGGCCCAAAAGTTATTAAAGACATCGTTAAAATAGTCCGAGTGACTACAGTGGCTCAATCTCAAGTTTATCAAGCGACGAGAATACTTTCTGTGCGCAAAAAAACAAACAAAAATAACGACTTTATTCAATTATTCATTTCCTTCTCTGTGGGCCTCGAGATTTCACGTAGTGAAACTGAGCAACGGTTCAGTGTTGTACGTCACACGCAGGCTCACTATTGGCCGACGCTGGTCATGTGTGTGATGCGTGTGACGTACAACCTAAAAGCGCTGCGCTGAGAAGGAAATGAATAGTTGAATAAAGTCGTTATTTTTGTTTGTTTTTTGCACACAAAAAAGTATTCTCGTCGCTTGATAAACTTAAGGTTGAGCCACTGTAGTCACTCGGACTATTTTAACGATGTCTTTAATAACTTTTGGGCCGGCAAGTTTCGATCCCTTAAGAAGCCTATGGAGGAGTGACCCAGCTCTCAGATTTAATCAAAAATATCTTAATTTGTGTTCCGAAGACGAACGAAAGTCTTACAGGGTTGGAACAACATGAGGGCGAGTAATTACTGACAGAATTTTCATTTTTGGGTGAACTATCCCTTTAATATAATATAATATATAAACTGTTTTCTTTTTGAAAATATTTGAAAATGTAATTTATTCCTGTGATGAGGAACTGATACTTTGAATATAACTATTTTAACCACCAGTTGCTAGGCAACCACACATTCCGGCACAAACCTTCACCCTAGTGATAAGAGGCTATAGGTGTTCAAAGTGAGAGCTGAATTCCTAATAAAGGTAAGCGTGTGTGTGCGTCCTCTCACCCTGAGCTCAGCAGGAAGTGCACTGTCAGCCAGCAGAGCCATTCCATCCTGCAGCTGAAAGTCATGTGGATCCAGTGTCAACACCTTCACACACGTCCCGGGCTTATTAGACACTGACAGAGAGAGAGTGTTGTTCAAACTGATTTACCAAATCATAACCAAACAGTTTAAAAAAAAAAAAGTCCTGAAATTACTGGTTTTTTTTTGTAGAAAAAATACAAAAATGCAACAAAACGAAAAATTCTTTTGTGCTGATTTAAAAAAAAATACTGCTATTATTACACTATTTTAACTGTTAAATAAGGTTCAATAGATTAACATTATTTAATGTATTAGGGCAGGGGTGAACAGAAGAGATTTCTTTCAAAAACATTGAAAATCTTACCAGTTCTTTAGTTCAAAATGACAGCTTGACTGTAGCCTGGGAAAACCCAGACGACTTCTGGCAAATTTAGATTTGCTCTGAAAGTTAGTCTGGCAAAGAGCTCATTCAAGCCCATTTCCAATCCGTCGAAATCGAGGCACCAATCAGAAACGTTGGGGCGGGCTTTACACGATGACGACAGCGCTGGGATTTTGAAGCAGATTTTAGCCTACATTACAAAGATGGATGCCGCCGTCGAACATCACTCGTTCGAATCAGCTATCGCGTCTGTTTTAAGCGATTTGAACGTTTCCTGTTTGTTAAAAACCGAGCAAAGAACAACACTCGGAGATGTTTCTCCGCCGCTCTGCATACGTCATCTCCTTCATCGCTCTGATTGGTTTTAGGTCTATCCGCGACGTCCGTTGGTGACGCCCCTCTGGAAATGATTCGTCTATGACGCTTTGCCAGACCATAACTCAGTTACAACTGAGAATGGTCTGGTTTTAACCAGGCTAGCTTGACTGTACAATAGCTACTTTAATTTACGAGTTTCAAATTATCTTAACAGTTTCACCAGTGTGTAGACTAGACTAGTTCCTCACCAAACTCATAAACCTGTTTGCACTTCACTTCCAGCTCCTCAATCAGCTCGCTGATCTTGCACTGTTTCGCCAAACGCTTGCAATCCTCCACGTAATTCACATCTATGTCCAAACGACCTGAAAAAGAAAAACAGCACAGGGTGAGGAAAAAAATAGTGTCCGGCAGAAGATTGCTAACTTAACTCTCGGTCTTGGTCTGACGCTCACCAGTGTAGAAATACTGCATGATTGCACCAAATGCAGCAGGATTGACCTGGAAAAAAAAAAAAGGAAATTGAAATGGACACATTAGGATCATGAAAGTTTGAAGCATGCTGGTGATGTAAAAGGTTATAAGAGAGCTTCTTAATTTAACACAACCCTAGGGAGAAGATAATTAAAGCAGCACAAGATGTGAACAGTAGCATTAACACTTTCTGAAAAAACTATGAACGTACACTTTCATGTTTAATACTAAATGATAAGAAGGTGGTACAACTCATTAGGAAAATGACACTTCCAAATTTACATGTACTTTTATAAAACATATACTTTTCATAAAGGTATGAAAGAGTGTAGTGGTATGCATAATTACAACACCTTTGACATGATCTCACAGGCCAGTGTTTTTTTAGTATCATTGAGATACTATTATAGTTTTTATTAATATTTTGAATCAGTTTTATTTAAAACATTTCCGTTTTCATTTTAATTTCAGATAAAGTTTTAGAATTTTTTTGTGTATTTGTGTCAATTTTCAAATGTCTATAGAGTTTTTAATAATAATTATTATTATTTTCTAGTTATTTGAGTACATCAAGTTAAACTAAATGAATGCCTTGGCAACTAGCTGAAATAATTTTTTTTTAATATTTAATATTTTATTTCATATAACGTTCATTTCAAGAAACGCTTTTGTTTTTATGGTTGTAGTTTGAGTTTTAGTGTAGTAATCTATAATAACCCTGCTCCAATAGTATCAGGATGAATACAAATGGGATTTTTTGTGCAGTCAAACAGCGCCTACCAGTGGATGTTTGAGTGCAATCGCGCTCTTGCCCTTCCACTTGGTCTCCAGCATGTGAGCGAAGTATTCTGATCGGGCACTCAAGATACATCGGTGGGCCTTGAACATCTCACCGTGCACCATAAACGTCACGTCACTGTAGTTGCCCTGCTCCAAAAGCCTGTGATGGGGAAAAGCACCAGTCAGTTTGTGAAAGTGACTGTGGTTTGGGCTTTTGTTTGTATGTGTTTATAGTCCTCACGTCTGCAGGAACTGGTCGTAGTAGTCTCTCTGCATGGCTTTCGCTGTGATGCGCTTGTACTCTTTGAGCAGGCGGCGGATGGGGTCGCTCAGCGCTCCGTACAGACAGCGCTCGCCGTCAAATGTGTTCGCCTCACACTTTGCTCCTGCCACAACAAAGATCAGTAACACATATGGTGCAACTATTAGATAAAATCATTAAGGACACACAATTTATTTTTTCCAGGTGTGACCTTTTAAAGGGGACCTATTATGCAAAATTGAATTTTATAAGGTGTTTGAACACAGACATGTGTCCACAGTGTATGTAAACTCCCAGTTTCCCCTTAAATCATAAACAGTCTCTCCAAACGAGTGGTTCCAGATTTCCCGCTACGCTTACGTAAGAGCCCTATTAGCATAGATACCACCCTAAATGAGCCGCAGCAGTCCGCCATTTCTGTTTCCTTGCTGTAGCATCTGGAGATATACAATGTCTGCGCCAAAGAAAACATTTACAAATGTTCTGTTATTGGGTGTACCATAAGAGTCTCCATAGACTCCCAGCATCTGAGTCACTGAGGACACCGTGATTGAATTTCATTTATGTCGGAAATGTGCCGAAGAAAGTCGTTAAAGTGTTATATGTTTGCACAAATCATTTTACGCTGGACTGCTTCAAAAATCATTGCCCGACTCCTGTTTGAACATGTAAAGCTGAACTATTTATTTGAATTTTTATCTGGAAGCTTGTTTCAGCCATGGAATAAATAATTAAAAAGGTATTTGCAACTTTTTATCTCACAATTGTGAGTTTTTTCCCCTCACAATTGCGAGTTTATATCTGATAATTCTCTGAAATGTGAGATATAATCTCAAAGTAGCAATTGCGAATAATAAAGTCAGAATTGTGAGATACATAAAATGTATGGTCTGGTTTCACAGACAGGGTTTTGATTAAGCCAGAATTAGATTTTAGTTCAATTAGGACATTTAAGTAGCTTTTATAAACGCCTTAGATAGAATAACACATCACTGGTGTGCATCTCGAGATAAAACAATGTCAAAAACAACAAAACAAAAGCAAGTTGCTTTCAGTTAAAACAGCTCAAACATCCATTTTAGACTGGGACTAGACTTAAGCCTTGACTTGAATGTAAATACTTGGTATGAAATAAATACTTGGTATGAATCCTAGATATTTAAAATCTTGCAATTATATCACTTTTTCTCAGATATAAACTCACAATTGCTTATTGTGAGCCTAGTTATAATGTCCGAATTGCAAGACACAAACTTCTGAGAAAAAAGTCAGCAGATTAAAAGTCGCAATTACCTTTTTGTATTCCGTGGAGGGAACAAGCTCCCATAGTTTCAGGCTTTGTTTTGTATCCCAATCATTAAAACCTGACTATACAGAACAGATTACAACTCCCTGGTTAGTTATGAATAATCGTTATAGCATTTACCGTTGGCAAGCAGGTACTGCACCAGCTCTTCATGTCCACAGAGACATGCATAATACCTGAAGACAAAGACAGAAAGATATCAGTGGCTTCATCAAAACAGACATGGCAGACAGTAAACGGAAATAAGCAAGCAGTCTTACAGAGGTGTGCTGTCCCACTTATCTCTGATGTTCAGTTCTACATCTCTTTGTTCAACCAGGTATCTGGAGAAGATGAAAAATGTCAACAGAAAAAGCAGTGACCAGATACATTATAACCAACCAACATAATAATGGAGAGAATCACACACAGAATCACACAAGCTTTAAAGGGATAGTTCACCCTAAAATGAAAATTGTCATATTTTTCTTTAAAATATCTTCTTTTGTGTTCAACAGAATTAAGAAACTCATACAGGTTTGGAACAACATGAGGGTGAGTAAATGATGACAGCATTTTCATTTTTGGGTGAACTATCCCTTTAAGAAATTCTTTACTGTATGTGGGCCAATACAGTGACATGATATCTGTCACCCTCACATGTTTTTCCTTCTTATTCTGAGGCCACGCAGGGTCTTTCACTGTTTCACAACATTACTGCAAATATTAATACAACTGAATGACACTGAAAAACAACCCTGGCATATTATGGTGTTACAAGCAAAGCGTATATTTCAATCAAAGGTGCTAGTCAAGCGTAATTCTATATTGCAATGAAACAGCATCTTAGCTAGTAGCTACTGAATGCACATACTAGTTACTAGATAATATATATATATATATATATATATATATATATATATATATATATATATATGCCATGCAGTTGCTTAGATATGCCTATACAGTATCCAAACACTATGCCTTGGATTTGCACATTGTTCATGTTGCATGTGCATAAAGACAACACTGGTCATGCACATTTGTTTATACAGTATCTAAGACAACATAGGCTGTTTTAGATAGTGTCTAGATACGAAACGTATTTGTTTTGATATGCATATGTGGTAGGGAGTGTGTGTGGCCCAAGCACATTTGCTTAGAAATGCATACAGTATGACTATAGAGGCCATGAACTTTTGTTTAGATATGCATAGTTAATATCTAAAGAGTATACAAGTCATGTATATATGTTTAGGTATGAATAAACTGTATCTACAGACTATATCCCATGCTCAATTGGTTACAAATAAATCAAAGTCTAGAGTTTATGTAGGCTTTGCATATTGACTTGTACGTAACGTTACAGAGTCTATGTAGTGTATATTTGCTATATTTTGAGAATAAATAGGCCGTGGATATGTGTTCACATGGAAAAACTTCAAAACAAAACAACAACAACAACCCATCAGCTGTCTGACCTCACTCTGGCAATGTCGCCCTTTCTGCAGCTTGAAAACAGATCAACGGCGTCCATCTGCGCGGCGGTAAAGCTTCTCTGAAATGCATTGAAACGGCCTGTCTAACAGACAGGATCGGCTACAGGCGCACGGGCAGAGTCGGTTGTGGAAAAGCTAACACGAAGCCTGTTTCCAGGTGAGATTCGAGATGTCTGCTGTCTTTCTCTTACTGAAAGTGCTCAGCAGCAAACGTAAACAGGAAGCAGATTTGTGTGCGTTCTGCTGAGTTTTGCGTGCGTCCCAACAGCGCCATCTCATGGATTGTTTTGGAATATACTGACTGACTGTTGTGAACTATTGTGAAATATATTTATCACACAGAAAATTATATTCCATATTAATTCTGTTATAGTTCATGCTGATGCTACCCTAAATGAGGAAATAAAATTGCGTTTGATTTTGAGAATTTGATGTATTATTTAAGTATTTTTAACGTGATCATTTTTGTTAGAAAAAATACTTTGTAAACATAAGAATATACAAACTAAAATAGATAAAATTAATTATAAAAAGTTAATTCTATGAATTCAAATATTTTCTTCTTTAGATATTTATTTTATTGTGCTGAGAACTAATTTCTCATTAAACTCAAAATGAGGCTTGAATGGGGCAGGCATATGCACATGACGTCACAGATCCCGCAATATCAAAAATAGATTGATTAAAAAATGCTTTGTTTATTATGAAGAGGATGTCTTAAGCTATGAATCTTGCATGGTACAAAGACCTCTTACTGTAGCCTATATGTCAAAAGATCAAGGCAAATTTGATTTCATGTCATGACCCCTTTAAATGATCTAATTGTTTATGAACAAACCGCACAAAAATCCCACCAAAAATCCCACTAAATAAAGAAATACTTGACAAAGTACATTTATCTAATATTGCAGCCCATCACATATTTGAGACAATCAGGAACAGGAAATATTCTAATAATTAAAGGTATAGATCTCTTGAAGGTAGGTCATATTTAGTTAGAAAGATAAACAATGGTCTGCATGCTTGTCATTTCAGTTTGTGCATGAATGTGGAGTATGTTTCCTCTGAACAGGTAATGGGCTGAACAGGAAATGGGCTGAACAGGAAATGGGCTGAACAGGTTTTTCAGAGTGAGGATTGCTGCTATATCCTCATTTACACACAAACATGCCCACCTGTCAGCAGTCATAAGTAGCCGAGCTCTCAGCATCTGTCTACCTGTCCTCCTTCTGCAACACATCTCTCCATCTCTGTTTGGTAATAATGTATGAAATGGTAATAATGTGTGAAAGTGTGTAGCTTTCTATGGACAAGTGTTGCAAATTAGCAGTTTTGCTATAACACAAAAAACAATGTATCTGGTTTGTCCAATACTGTTGTTATGTCCATATCAAATAAACAAATAAACAAATAAATAAATAATGGCTTGTAATAATGGCTTCAGCAGCCGCTCAGGGGGCTCATCCCCCCGTCAGGGTAACTCGGGAACGTGCCACCAGTTGTGGTCCCCATCCAGGCTGTGTCCGTTAACACGAGTCTCCTGACCCCCGTGGATCTCCAGCTGGACCCCGACCTGCAGGCTGTGTTCAGAGTTGGTTCAGGTTAAATCAGCCTTCACAAACCATTCACAAACCATTCACAAACCATTCACAAACCTTCACAAACCAAAGAATATAAAATACAACTATAAACATGATGATAATTGGTTAACTAAGTTACCTTACCAGTGAAAATATGCATTTAAAAAAGGCAGTGCATGTCATTTTAAGTTGGTTGAAATACTAATATGATTTAAATATGAATACAAGCTATATAAAATCAGTGTATTTTGACCATTCAACAACCTATGTTAGATATTACAGTAGACATTTATATTTTAAAAGACAATGTCATTGTAAGTTGGTTGATATATTAACATGATATAATTTAAATATGAAATATACAAGCTAAGCTGTATAATCAGAGTAGTCTGACCATTCAAGTATTTACAATGGAAATGTGTATTTTAAAAGGAAATGCATGCCTTTTTAATACATTAAAAATACAAATTATACATTAATATATCGTTTAAATATGGAGTACAAATATCAAATGTGATATAGTTTGCTATATTAAACTGTATATACACTATATTTCCAGTGGTAGGCCACGTGAAATCACAGAGCGGGGTCAGCGCATGCTGAGGCGCACAGTGAGCAGAAGTCGCCAACTTTCTGCAGAGTCAATAGCTACAGACCTCCAAACTTTGTGTCGCCTTCAGATTAGCTCAAGGACAGTGCGTAGAGAGCTTCATGGAATAGGTTTCCATGGCCGAGTAGCTGCATCCAAGCCTTACATCACCAAGTGCAATGCAAAGCATCGGATGCAGTGTGTGTAAAGCGTTGGATGGGGGTAAAGCACACCGCCACTGGACTCTAGAGCAGTGGAGACGTGTTCTCTGGAATGACGAATCACGCTTCTCTGTCTGGCAATCCGATGGACGAGTCTGGGTTTGGCGGTTGCCAGGAGAACGGTATTGCCTGACTGCATTGTGCCAAGTGTAAAGTTTGGTGGAGGGGGGATTATGGTGTGGGGTTGTTTTTCAGGGGTTGAGCTTAGCCCCTTAGTTCCAGTGAAAGGAACTCTTAATACTTCGGCATACCAAGACATTTTGGACAATTTCATGCTCCCAACTTTCTGGGAATAGTTTGGGGATGGCCCCTTCCTGTTCCAACATGACTGCGCACCAGTGCACAAAGCAAGGTCCATAAAGACATGGATAAGCGAGTTTGGTGTGGAGGAACTTGACTGGCCTGCAGAGAGTCCTAACCTCAACCCGATAGAACACCTTTGGGATAAATTAGAAAGGAGACTGCCAGCCAGGCCTTCTCGTCCAACATCAGTGCCTGACCTCACAAATGCGCTTCTAGAAGAATGGTCAAAAATTCCAATAAACACACTCCCAAACCTTGTGGAAAGCCTTCAGAGCTGATGAACAAACCTGAACAAGTGAAGGTTTGTTTATGAACAAACCGCACAAAAATCCCACTAAATAAAGAAATACTTGACAAAGTACATTTATCTAATATTGCAGCCCATCACATATTTGAGACAATCAGGAACAGGAAATATTCTAATAATTAAAGGTATAGATCTCTTGAAGGTAGGCCATATTTAGTTAGAAAGATAAACAATGGTCTGCATGCTTGTCATTTCAGTTTGTGCATGAATGTGGAGTATGTTTCCTCTGAACAGGAAATGGGCTGAACAGGTTTTTCAGAGTGAGGATTGCTGCTATATCCTCATTTACACACAAACACGCCCACCTGTCAGCAGTCATAAGTAGCCGAGCTCTCAGGAACCAGCATCTGTCTACCTGTCCTCCTTCTGCAACACATCTCTCCATCTCTGTCTGGTAATAATGGCTTCTAATAATGGCTTCAGCAGCCGCTCAGGGGGCTCATACCCCCGTCAGGGTAACTCGTACTATGGTTATGGGAACGTGCCACCTGTTGTGGTCCCCATCCAGGCTGTGTCCGTTAACACGAGTCTCCTGACCCCCGTGGATCTCCAGCTGGACCCCGACCTGCAGGCTGTGCGGATCCAGGAGAAAGAACAGATCAAAATCCTCAACAATCGCTTTGCAACCTTCATCGACAAGGTGAGACATTTCTCTGCCTACTTCACGCGGCTAAGTGCTCATAGTACCTGAGATTGTTTAAGGCAGCTTTGTAATTAAATGTATTTATGGACCTGAAAAATATGAAAAACTATGACATTTTATTGTACGCCTATGTATACTTATTTTTCTTATTTTAATCTCAGCACCCAGATCTGTTAATAAACTGAAATAAATATTTATTTATTTTAACTAATTATTTTTTATCCTTTTTATTTTATTTTATTTTTTTAATATCTGAATCCCAGCAGCCAGATGTGTTAATTAGTAGGAGAGAAATAAATAAATACATGTTTGTTTGTTTTTTACTTAAATTCTTTCTCATTTTTAATTTATTCTTATACCTCAATCTCAGCCAGATCTATTAATAACCAGTCTTCTGAGAAAAAGACTCAAATAATCTCAAGTGCCTCCTATAGAATATCAGCAGAGGCTCAAATTGTGCTCAGTCTGGCCATAAATAAGAGATTGTAATATGAAGTTAAACTTTTCTCAATAAAAACAGTTTTCACAATATCAAACTGAGCTATATTCATTTACAGATCTACTCTTACTGTATGACAATTGTTGTCTGTTTTGTTAATATTTTGCATTATATTTCTGGGTTTTTTTTTTTTTCTTAAAGAAAAAAGGGATCAAGAGTTGATCCTTAAATTAAGCATAATAGCTGCCAGAGCAACATTTGAACGCTAAAATGTTCTCATAAACACACGCAGGTTCGTAAGCTGGAGCAGGAGAACAAGGTTTTGGAGACTAAATGGCAGCTGCTACAGAAAGAGTGTAAACCCGAGTCTAACCTGGAGCCCATGCTGAAGTCTTACATCAGATCCCTGCAGGAACAGCTGGAGCGCGTGAAGAAAGACAAGGAACACCTGGATGCCGAGCTCGGGAATGCCCACGAACAGGTTGAGGAAGTAAAACAAAGGTCTGCAATCGGACACTTCACCTTCAGTCTTCAGTTCCGACTCGAAACTATAGTGTTCAGTTTCAAAGCATCATAAGCAGAGCGGAGTATTTCTCTCAACATTCTTACATTCAATATCATTTCAAATTTAAAATGTAAATTCATGTACTCATTATCGTTCTTCTATGAATCTTTAACATCCAAAAAAAAAAAAAAATGGATAACGTTCTTTGGAATGTTTTTAAAATGCTTTTTAAACAAAAACAAAAAAAGTGATTTTTGGAACTGTTCACTGAAAGGTTCTTTGGGGAACAAAAAATAGTTCTTCTAATGCATCGCTGTTGAAACCCAAATGTGGAACCTTTATTTGAAAGAGTGTAACAACAACATTCCTAACAATCATTTTCCATGGAGTTTTAGCCAAAATACCACAGGTAATTAGTTGACTTAAATGTATGCCAAATATGATAATATGTTAAGAATTCAATATGATAAGGATCTGACAAATGTGAGTAATTTTACTGCAGTAATTTAACCATCCCTTTCGTCGGAAAAGATTAATGAATTAAAACAACAGGAAGATTCTGACACATTCTTAACATTGTTGAATATCCATACTTTATTATTATTTATTAATTAACATTATGATATGAAGTGATTATGTTTGCGCAAACAACGTATTTTATGAGTATTTATTTATTATTTAGCATGATTTATATATAAGCCCGGTATTATTTATTAATATTTTGAATTAGCTTTTATTTTTATATTTTCAGTTTTAATTAAAATGTCTGTTGTATGATTTGGTCTTTTTTACTAGTTTTTTTATATTTCTATTTAGCTTTCATTTATTTGTATTTCAGTTTAGCTTTAATCATTTTAAAACTTTTTTTCCCCCAGTTAGTTACCAAGGCAACATTTCTAATTTGTGTTGCCATTTTTTTTATTTAAGTTTTTCATCTAATATTTATAGACTAGTATTTTATTTCAGCTCAATTTCAATAAATGAAAACTATTTTGAATAGTATAAGTTAACAATAAAAACACTGAGTGAAGTTAACATGTAGGATATATGCTTTTACAGGTATGGAGATGAGATTAATAACAGAAACAAAGCTGAAAATGACTTTGTTCTTCTGAAGAAGGTAAGACAAATCTAGTTACAGAAGATAGATAACATAATTAATGTCTGATGTAAAAAAATAAATAAAAAAGAAGGGATCATCAGGGCTGTTGCCTGTATTTGGCAGACACTTTTATCCTAAATGACTAAATGACCTTGGCGTTTCAATAGCCATCCTCCTCTACTGTATATGAGCTCCAGGAGCGTCCCAGGCCCTGTGAACTGATGCGACGGCCCTGATGGTCAATACAACACTGTCTAACAGTAGTCGTTTGCTTGCAAAAAGCATCTGCCAAGCTAACCAGTGTAAATGCCCTGACAGGATGTGGACACAACGTACTTGTGTAAAAATGCACTGGAAGAGAAAATATCAGGAATCCTGGGTGACTTGAACTTTTTCAAGTGCTTCTATGAACAGGTAATTCAAACTCAGACACGTGAATGAAACACCTAAACGTCCTGAGGTGAATCGTATCCCTCACTCTCTCTCTCTCTCTCTCTCTGTGTGTGTGTGTGTAGGAGCTGCATGAGCTGCAGGCTAACGTGAAGGACACGTCTGTTGTAGTGCAGATGGACAACAGCCGGACACTGAACATGGAGAAGATCATCTCTGATGTGAAGAGCCAGTATGAGGAGATCTCAGCATGCAGCCGAAAGGAAGCGGAGGCCTGGTATAAGAACAAGGTGAAGATCAGATCTCTGACTTCCCATTACAAAATCTGAACGAGACGATGTTGAGAAATGCTAGAGGAGAAACATGAGATTATTGGGGCTGTTTCTCATGAGAACAAATCGGAGAATCTGAAGCGTTAAACAAAAGCTCCATTTACAGGACGCTTCATTTAATCTCTGAGAACAGCCGTTGAGATCTCATCTGTTATTTCCTGGAGGTTCTCGTGTTTTAAACTATTGTAGACTTTAGACTTTTGAAACAGCTGGTATTCACATTTAGCCTATTATACATATGTGTGTATTAATTTCTAAGCAGTTGACATGAAATTTCAAGTGGTTTAAAATTGTAATCTTGCCACGGCCACCCAAATATGATAATCCTTCTGTGTTATTATTTATTTAAATCAAATGTTTTTATTTCTTAATTGTAATTTCTATTATTTATTTAGTTATTTATTCATTTTTATTCATTTATTTTGCAATGTGTCATGCTATAATTAAAACTTATTTTTTATTATCCAACTCTTTATTTCAAAGCAGGTAGGCCTACATAATGTTTTAATTTCCATAAGAAAAATATTATTTTACTACACACATCTAAAACAATTTGTAAAACAACGTGTATATTACATTTTATGTCACACCACAGAACCTAATGAAGGCAAACAAAAGTGATAAAAATTGTGAAATATTATTACAATTCAAAATAACTGTTTTCTGTATAAATATATTTTAAAGTATAATTTATTCCTGTGATGCAACGCTGAATTTTCAATCTACAGTGTCACATGATCCTTCAGAAATCATTCTAATATGCTGATTTTTTTTATCAAATAAATGCAGCCTTGATGAGCACATACAAACTTATTTTAAAAACAAATCATAATAATTCCAATAATGTGTGTGTATATATATATATATATATATATATATATATATATATATATATATATATATATATATATATATATATATATATATATATATATATTACATACATTATATATTACATAACCTTAATAATTGTGCATTTACCTGTGTTTTCCTCCACAGTTGCACATGATCTCATCAAAGGCTGGCCAGTGCAACACTGAGCTGAAACACAGTACAGGTGCAATAGCTGATTTGAAAAGGCAGATCATGCGACTGCAAAATGACGTAACCTCAGCTAAAACACAGGTAACGGATCCAGATAATACTCTACTGTAGCATCTGATCATGTCTGCATTTGAACACTAGGGAACCATGAGCATCCTCAATAAACGCACTGATAACTTTCTGTCCTATGGCAGACGGGATCTTTAAAGGCCAGGACTGTAAATGCATGTAACTCATTTTAAATGAGTTGTACTGTAGTTGTCTGATGTCATTACAGTGTGAGAGTGTGGAGGGGCAGATTGAAGAGGCAGAGCGTTGTGGTGAGGAGGCGGTGCTTGACGCCAGACAACAAATCAGATCACTCCAGGACGCACTGCAGAAAGCCAAACAGGAAATGACCAAACATCTCCATGACTACCAGATGCTGATGAATGTCAAACTGGCTCTGGATATTGAGATCGCCACCTACAAAAAACTACTGGAAGGAGAAGAGAACAGGTGAAACCGTAAAGCTTAAGCAATTAACCGAGTGCTTAATATAAAGTATGAAATAACTGAAATAAGTGGTCAGAAGTATAAATAAAAAGTAAGAAGGTTTCAGTTAATAACTCAAATCCGACCTCTCTCCCATCAGGCTTGGACTGGAATCCAGCGTAAACATTTATCCAGTCCATAAACGCTAATGAACAGCAAGAATCCCACTGTCTACACATTTACCTCACATGTCAATCAAACAATCACTGCTTGTCATTGCTGAGTGAAGAGTGAAGACTTCAAGAGTGGGCAAATGACAAAAAAGAAGAAAATAATGTCCTCAATGTTATTTGGTATTACAAAAATAAATATATTTTTTTGTCCTCAATGTTTTATTACAAGCAGCAAATGTCTTTTTTTTTTGTTATATGAAGGTCATATATAGGCCATATATATATATATATATATATATATATATATATATATATATATATACACACACATATTTTATATATATAAAATCAGATCTATATAAAAATTCTCCAAATGCCATTTATGTAAAGTTTTTTGTTACCATTGTCCCAGACTCTGAGTCTGAAATTCCATTATAAATGTGAAAAAAATAAAAATAAATAAACTTAAGGATTATTGCAAAATCTTAATCAGGTATTAAAGGGATAGTTCACCCAAAAACGTTCATCATTTACTCACCCTCGTGATGTTCCAAACTTGAGTTTCTTTCTTGTGGTCAACACAAAAGAAGATATTTTAAAGGATGCTGGTAACCACACAGCCATTGACTTCCATAGTATGTTTTTCCTACTATAGAAGTCAATGGCTACCGTCAACTGTTTGGTAATCAACATTCTTTAAAATATCATCTTTTGTGTTCAGCAAAAAGGTTTGGAACAACATAAGTAACAACATGGGTAATTATGACATTACATTTTTGGGTGAATTATCCCCTTAATATGTCTGTTCCTTAAATGTAAATTACATGTAGGCTAAATTACACAATTAGAGTCATTTGAAGAATCTGAAGGATTTTTTTACTCCACATCAAAGAAGAGCGTGACCAGAGGCCAGACAGCTTTATTCATGTCATAGTCTAACAGTAATACAGGGGTAAAGCAAAGTTTGTCATCCTGTTTTCAGAGAAAGAAACAGGCTTGATAAGATTCCAAGGAAAGTAACAAAAGGAATCAACACCCCCTTATTCAAGCACCTTTACAAATAAACACACAACCATCAAGCAACTATAAACCCAACAAAAAGAAAAAGAAAAAATAATCTATTAACAAAATACAAATAAATATTTAAAATAAATGGTTGAGGCATATGAATAAAACGAATGACGTGTTCAAATGTAATCTGTCACTAGATGGCGCTATTTAACCTATTTTTGGTTCCGCGCTCGTAAGCGCCGCATTGACGCCATTAAAACCTAGAATGTTTTATGTTTTATACACACAAGTGCTATTTTGTATCAGGCTTTTCTTCTGTAGATCAGTTTATGGTCGTGATAACAGAGACAATGGAAAACTTTGCTCTGACCAGCAGCGCCATTAAATAGGCAAAAAGCAGGTGTCAGCAACTACAACTTCTACAACTACTGTGTAGTGATTAGAGGGGTCTTATTAAACAAACACAACTCACTTCCTCATTCCCCACTGATGAGAGAGCAACGACTGACCAGCCTGTCAGAGACACAACACTAGACAAACTATAACATCAGAATATCCCACGATATCAACATCTCCAGTCATGCAGAGCGAGATTTCATATGGTGAGCAAGAATAGTTTCAGTTTTGAGCCTGAAACCTCTGGCTGTTTAATGTTTAGCTGTTACATGATAGACAGACAGATAGACATGCTACGGGAAGTGGAGTGTGGATTTTAATGACAGGAATGGCATTTCTAAGGCATTCAACAGATAGATAGATAGATAGATAGATAGATAGATAGATAGATAGATAGATAGACAGACAGACAGACAGACAGACAGACAGACGGACAGAGGGATAGATAGATAGATAGATATAGATAGATGAATAAATAGATAGAAAGAGTGATAGATAGATAGATAGATAGATAGATAGATAGATAGATAGAAAGAGTGATAAATATAAAGAGTGATAGATATAAAGAGTGATAGATAGATAGATAGATAGATAGATAGATAGATAGATAGAGTGATAGATAGAGTGATAGATAGAGTGATAGATAGATAGATATATAGATAGATGGATAAATAGATAGAAAGTGATAGAAAGAGTGATAGATAGATAGATAGATAGATAGATAGATGGATAAATAGATAGAAAGAGTGATAGATAGACAGACAGATAGATAGATAGATAGATAGAGAGATATAGATAGATGAATAAATAGATAGAAAGAGTGATAGATAGAAAGAGTGATAGATAAATAGATAGATAGATAGAGTGATAGATAGATAGATATATAGATAGATGGATAAATAGATAGAAAGAGTGATAGAAAGAGTGATAGATAGATAGATAGATAGATAGATAGATAGATAGATAGATAGATAGATAGATAGATAGATAGATGGATAGATGGATAAATAGATAGAAAGAGTGATAGATAGATAGATAGATAGATAGATAGATAGATAGATAGATGATAGATAGAAAGAGTGATGGATAGATAGATAGATGATAGATAGATAGATAGATGATAGATAGATAGAAAAATAGAGTGATAGATAGATAGATAGATAGATAGATAGATAGATAGAACGAGTGAATAATAAATAGATATATAGATCGATAGATGTGCAGTAATAAGATGATTGATTGATAGATAGAAGGAGTGAATAGATAGATAGATAGATAGATAGATAGATAGATAGATAGATAGATAGATAGATGATAGATAGAAAGAGTGATGGATAGATAGATAGATGATAGATAGATAGAAAAATTGAGTGATAGATAGATAGATAGATAGAACGAGTGAATAATAAATAGATATATAGATCGATAGATGTGCAGTAATAAGATGATTGATTGATAGATAGAAGGAGTGAATAGATAGATAGATAGATAGATAGATAGATAGATAGATAGATAGATAGATAGATAGATAGATAGATAGATGTAATTAAGTACTTCCTTTATAGTGTATATTTCTCTTTCCACAGACGTGCAGCAATTGTATAAGGAGGCCTTGAGAAACACTGTGCTGAACTCCACTCTGCCCAACTCTCTTTTGGGAGGTCAGCCTGTGGGAGAGGTGATCCAGAGAGGCCACTACACTCCCCTCTCAGTGTGTTCGTACCACGATGGTTATGGTAGGGTGAAAAGAGGCGATTGGGAAGCTTTTGAGGATGTCATATCTCGAGAGTTTCCTCCAGGATCTGTAGGCCGCAGAGTGGTCTTTCATGGTGGAGATGGGATGGGTAAGACTACAGTGGTGGAAAAGGTCATTTGGGATTGGGCGACGGGCACTCGCCTGCAACATTATGCACTCCTTCTGCGAGTGCCTGTTTTGGAGCTGGCCGCTCTTGGAGGGAAACCTGCGAGTTTGCAGAGCATGTTGGGCCGCATGCACTCTCAGATCTCCGCCGAGACTCTTTCCGTCGCTCTACGGAGTCCTCAATCTTTACTTCTGGTGCTCGACGGGCTGGAGCAATCGCAGAACCTTCTATGCACTCCATCATCCTCCTCTAGTCTCGTCTGTGACGTACAACAAGAAGCGACCGGCTCTGTGTTGCTGTGCAGTCTTCTTCACAGTTCTCTGCTTCCTGGAGCTTCAATGCTGATCACGTCAAGAGAGCCAGTCAAGCTCGAATCTTTGAGATCTTTCGAGGTGGTCGGGTTCTCCCAGACCCAAAGGAGAATGTTCTTCCAGGAGTTCTTTGATGACCTAGGCCTATCAGAGAGACTTTTTCAGCAAAGTGAGCAGGCGTTGGGAGTGTATGAGCAGTGTTTTCGTCCGGCCTTCTGCTGGACACTTTGCAGTGTGTTTAAAACTCAGTTGGAGAGTGAAAACACCCCACCTGAGACTCTTACTCACCTCTTCAGCATCATAACACACATGCTCCTGCAGAAACAGAAGACACATGTAGAAGAAACCAGAGAGCTTGTGTTAGGTTTGGGCAAACTAACCAATCCGGTTTGCTTCACAACGACGTCACTTCCTGTGGCCTGCGTTCTTTTCTGCAGCAGCCTGTGCTTTCTACTTTCTTGTGCTTCAATGGTGATGTCACTTCCCCTGATACCACATTCTCCTTCCTGTCTCCAATGATGCAAGAGTTCTTATTGGCCGCATCCTTTTACCTCGACCAATCCGTGCAGATCTCGGACGAGCGCTCGGATTTCTACTACACATTTCTAGCAGGGCTGTCGGACTCAGTCCAGCGTAAACCAATAGAAGACTCCGTGGGCAGGTTCGATGAAAGCCGGATTTCTGCGTTCTCTCAGTGGTTGATGGGATGTTTCTACAGTGTTGCCAGGTTGGCTTTGTGCAACAAAACACTTTCTTGTTTTTCGGCTTCTGCACCATGCACGTAACTCGTCTCTGGTCAAAGAAATCATCAGTAAGAGCCAATGGAGGCATATTGGCTACAGTGACATGCAGGAGCCCGACTGCGCAGCGCTGTCATATGTAGTGAGTTGTATGGGAGAGATGGAGTACATGAACCTATATAGCGCCAAACTAACAGAGAAGCAGGTCGAGAAACTTTTACCAGCGTTAAGGTTGTCGAAAAGGATTGGGTGAGTCTGACGTTATAGATTTTTACATTGCTTTACCAGATGCACAACTTTTAATCACTCTGAAACCACCTCACGCTGAACTTAGGGATACATAATCAATGTTGAAAACAATTGTGCTTGCTACTGAATATTTTTGAGGAAACCATGATAGAAAGTTTTAAAAGTACAGCATTTATTTGAATTGGAAAGCCTCTTTAGCACTATAAATGTTTTTACTAACATTATAAATGTTTTCTACTGTAATACATTAAAAAATGTAATTTATTCCTGTGATGCACAGCTGAATTTTCAGCATCATTACTCCAGTCTTCAGTGTCACACGATCCTTCAGAAATCATTCTAATTTGCTGCTCAAGAAACATTTCTGATTATTAATGTTGAAAACAGTTGTGGTGCTTTTTTTAAGTTTGATAAAATTGTTCATGATTCTTTGATAATTATTAGAAAATTCAAAAGAACAGCATTTATTTGAAATAAGCATTTTTGTAACCATATAAACGTCTTTACTGTCACATTTGAATAATTTAATGCTAAATAAAAGTCTCACAAAAAGTCTTTTTTGGCCATACAATTAAAGTCCAAATGCCCAATGTGTCTTTTATCCTGTCAGTCTGATGCAGAGCGATCTCAAATTAGCCTCCATCACACACCTGGGAACCGCGCTGGCCAAGGGCCGGATGACCACGCTGAATTTTTCCTGCTCCACATTGGAAAAAGAATCATTCAAAATCATCTGCCGTGCACTTACACGCACTGCGCTGCAGTCTCTCACGTAAGATCATTTTTTATGTATGTGCCCTTATTAGAAAGGACAGCATCATATTAGGAATGGGATTGTGACTCAAAACTGCCTCCTGTGTGCCGAGAGCTTGTGTGATACCGCTGTGATACCAGCATTATCATTTTTCATACACTGGTTTACATCATTCTTGGTGCTTGTGTAACGGAGGCCAGCTAGTAGTTGCTGTGCGAGTAAACCTCACTCCTCTGATCTCAAAAGGCTATAGTCTCTGCTGCAGGGCTGCAGTCTCTAGCCTCCTTGTTAGAGCGCCTGACTCTCATGCCGGAGACCCGGATTCGAGGCCCGCTTGGAGCGGGTCGAGTGGGACCCGGGTGGAGGGGTTACATTGGTGCCGTGACCCGGATGGGAGTGAGGTTTAGGGGGGTGAGTGTAACGGAGGCCAGCTAGTAGTTGCTGTGCGAGTAAACCTCACTCCTCTGATCTCAAAAGGCTATAGTCTCTGCTGCAGGGCTGCAGTCTCTAGCCTCCTTGTTAGAGCGCCTGACTCTCATGCCGGAGACCCGGATTCGAGGCCCGCTTGGAGCGGGTCGAGTGGGACCCGGGTGGAGGGGTTACACTTGCTTCTGCTGTAATACTTGCTGAAATGTGTCATCACTATGTTTAGATTAAATGGATGCTCATTGGCCGCAGCTGATTGTGAAGAACTGGCGAAGATGCTCTCCGGAGGCTCCCGACTGCGTGTGCTGATTCTCTATGGGAATAAACTAGAGGATCAAAGTCTTATTCATCTCAGCAGTGCACTGGAGAACTGCAGACTTCAGGAAATCAAGTACACTTGCACTATTCATACTACTTCACTCTTTTTGGAAGCAGAAATATAGAAATGAAACCAATTAACCGCTGTTTTGTTGTTTGTGTGCGCATGTGTTCTGCAGTCTGCTTGGTTGCTCACTGACAGCGGCGTCCATGTCTGCACTGTCTTCAGCTCTGAACAATGGTTTTTCAGAGCTGAGGATGCTAGACCTGAGCCATAACTCACTGAAGGATGATGGGATTGAGCTGATCTTACAAGCGTTACAGAAACGCCGTCTAAACACATTGAAGTAAAGCATACATGCTATGTGTTTAGGTGACCAACATACATGGATAAAAAGTCACGTCTAAACACCTCTAAGTAGCAAATATCTTTGTCTTTACACATATGTCAAAGTGTGTTTTTTATATACTGTATACTACCGTTCAAATGTTAGATTTTTTTATGTTTTTGAAAGAAGCCTCTTATTCTCTCAAAGCTGCATTTATTTGATCAAAGATAAAGTTAAATAAAATAAATAGTGCAATTTTATTAAAAATGTTTCTTGTTATTGCCAGTGTTGAAAAGACACACCTTTCTCCGAATTCTTTGATGAATATAAAGTTAAAAATAACAGGATTGATTTAAAGTAGAAATCTTTTGTAATATTATTAATGTCTTTACTGTCACTTTTGAACAATTTAATGCATCCTTGCTAAATAAAAGTATTTATTTTAAAAATAATAATAATCTTACTGATCAAAACTTTTGAATGGTGTATATATATATATATATATATATATATATATATATATATATATATATATATATATATATATATATATATATATATATATATATATTTATATATATTAATGACGGGAAACAGGAACTAAATGCAATACATTTTGAAAATAAAAATATATAGGCCTATACAATATATTGGAGCAGAGTGTGGCTCAATATTTGAGATGTTTGCAAGTAGCTACAAAATTCATAAGGTTAATTGCACATGGTTAATAAAAAACTTTTTTTTTCGCAGTGTGTTGACTGGTTCCTGCTGCCCCTCTCTGGCAGCTGCCCTCCAATCAGAAAACTGCTCTCTGACTGAGCTGGACGTGTCCGTAAATGATCTCGGCCAATCAGGAGGGATGCAGATATGTGAAGCCCTGATGGCTCCTAAGTGCACACTGGAAATACTGGAGTATGTATGCAAATGAGTTGTTTTTTAATCACATTGATGATGATCATGAGAAAACGGCATAGAGTTGAAGCGTGTTATGAATATCATTGGTGATTTTTTTTTTTTCTTGGTTGGATCAGTTGAACATACACTACCATTCAAAAGTAAGGGATAACAATGATTTTTTAAAAGGCAATCAATACTTTTATTCAGCAAGAACGCATTCAAATGACAGTAATGACATTTATAATGTTACAGAAGATTTATATTTAAAATAAGCTGTGTTTTTTGCTATTCCATCATCAAAGAATCCTGAAAAAACCCTGTATAAAAGTTCACACACTTCATTACGCAGCACAACTACTTTTCAACATTGATAATAATCAGAAATATTTCTTGAAAATCAGCCTAGTAGGATGATTAAAATCAGAATGATTTCTAAAGGATCGTGTGACACTGAAGGCTGGAGTAATGATGCTGAATACTGGAATAAACAACATTATATTCAAATAGAAAGGTTATTTTAGATTGTAATAATATTTCATAATATTACTGCTTTACTGTATTTTTGATTAAACAATTGCAGCCTTGGTAAGCAGAAGACTTCTTTAAAAACATACAAAATTGCTACCAATCCCAAATATTTGTACGGTGGTGCAAATGTTCTTTCCGATGAACACGATCATTTAAACTTTTCTTTAAATGTGATGAATCGTGCACAATGAGACTAGGCCTACATTTTGATTCCGTATTGACTCTATATGAGAAAGTCACATGAAAAACGTTCCCGATGTGAAATCTAAACAGTGTGTGTATTTGTTGTAGATTGAGTGGATGTGAGTTGACTGAGGAGGTGTTTCGAGCGCTGGGGAGTATTTTGACGTCTGGCGGGTCAAGGCTCATCAGTCTCTCTGTAGGAGTGAATAATGTGGGCGATGCTGCGGCCAAACACATGTGGGAGGCGCTGAGACACAAAAACGGCAAACTACAGCACCTGGAGTGAGTGATATCCTCAGAAACTAGCATGATTAGAGATCGTTTGAAACACAAAACCGCACCTGATGATTTAAATATCTGTCTTGTCTTGTTTCTGCAGTCTGGAGAATTTTACTCTGACAGACGCTTGCGTAGAGGAGTTATGTGAATCTGTTGCTGCCAGCAGCACTTTATCAACTCTCATCCTAAAAATCAACAAAATGACGGACTCCGCTGTACCACAATTGGTCAAATTAATGCTGGCCCGTCCTCAAATGACCAAGCTAAAGTAAGTTCAGGCTATACATGTAATAATGTTCATGCCCATACAGAAAAAAAAAAAAATCAAATATATTTTTAAAGTGTTTTTTTTTTTTAAATACACTAAAATTACCAAAAATGCATTGAAAAAAAATATATAGACATTTTAAGTAAGTTCACTTTTAGTGTGTTTGCTATTTCATTGTTTTTGACCATTTTTTTTATTTTCAATGCAAACATAATTATATTGTCCAAAATACATATTAAAAGATACATTTTGCATTACCCCAACATGTATTTTAATACAGTAAGTGCATTTTCTTGCCCCTTGCAGTACATTTTCTAATATATTTTGTAATTAAAATGTTTAAATGAAATATATTTCAAATTGGCATCTTTAGCATATATTCTGCTTAAATTTTGGCCAGGAAAAAATGTTGTATGATTGCACTTGAATACTTACCTACTTCAATACAGTATGTGATAAGTAATGTATTATTGTTCTCATATTTTCTTCTAGTCTGCAGTACAATGACTTCAGTGAGGATGTTTTTGACTTGATGGAGACGTGCCCAAATATCGTTTACTAGAAGAATCTCAGGTGCAATATACACCTGCATATCTTGGCTTTTAAAATTAAATGCATGCTTAACGTGTAAAAAAGCTTTTAGTAATGCATATTCTATTTCATCTGTTCCTTAGCAGCAAGAGACAAAGTTACTCCCTCTAGTGGCTATGTCACCATATCGGTATCGGCCTATATATATTCATTTTTAATGTTATAGTTATCGGTCTGATAAGAAAATTTGGTGGATATATCCAAGGCGATAAATAATGGATTATTTCCTTTAGCTGAGACACTTCAGATGCGCACTGTTTGCCATAATGGGTTTGAATTTCCATGAATATGTCATATAGGCTACATAAAATTATAATGAGAACATTAGAATGGTGTGCTTGGGACATGGCTTTTAATGATGAGACTTTTGTTTTTGTAATAAGGCTCTCAAATATTATGAAAAAATTTTGAATTTATATTTATCGACCAATATATAGGTTGTCGGCTTTTAAATATGAAGAATTATTAGTTATTGGTATCGGCCAATGTTTTCATATCGGTGGATCCCTAGCTGTTTTACAGTTTTATACAGTTGCCCCAAAAAGTATGAATGTCGTTGCATTTGTAACAAAATATCATAAAGTATTTTATTTGATGTAATGGAATATATCACAAACACACTTTACAAGCAAAAAAAAAAACAGATCACAAAAAGAAGCTTGTCAGGTTTCATAATAATAAAACAATAGATACAGTGCAAAAAAAGTGAATTCTTTCTGGTTGTGAAACATGCCGTTGTAAATTTGATGAATTACTATATATCTCCGTTCATTTTTAATTGTGATACTTTTGGGCCACTGTATATTATGTCTGGTTCTTACACATACCGGACAACCCTCAAAATGCAATTTATTCGCAAAATGATTGTCTTATTAAAGAAATGGACAGCTGGAACTCACAGAGAGTGATTTATTTCACATTACATATAGAGAACATTCAATTCAGTGTGATTTTGAGAACTATTTCACACAGTTTTAGTGGCACTTATAAAAGAGAGCTCAGTCTGGCATTTGAGGCTTTTATACAGAATAGTGACTGAAAGGATGGACTCATTAGAAATGACAAAACCTGATTGTGCACTCAGAGAGCGTCCTCATGCGACCCTGTTCATCTCATTGTAACACACACACACACCCTGCTGTAACCATGGCTTTGCATGCTGCTTCCGTTCGACGAGGTTGTGTTTTAAATACTTTAACCAGCAAGACAGCTTCAATGTCTTGCTGGTTAAAGTATTTAAAACGCAACAGCAATGCTATTCTTTTCAGCAGGGCTCACAAACACACCACACACACACACACACACACACACACACTCAGTATTGCAGCTCTGTCCTTCTTTCACTGATGTTCTGGATGGTCCTGCAAGCAGAGGATGAACTCAGTAACAGGCCGACTCTCGTAACAGATCTCGTACACTGCATTAAAAAGGGGAAATCTGTTGGAAGAAAAAACTTTCAGATGTGTTGAACTAACTTTATTGTGTTTGGTCTTAATGGAAATGCACAATGAAATTGAAACTTACTTGTCGAGTACTCCTTTGTTTTTAAGTATGGTGTGGACTTCAGCGGCTGTGGCTGGACCCTGCAGCTTCTGACCATTCAACATTTCCTTCTCAAGCTCTTCGAGAGACTGAAACAGAGAATCTAATGACTACAAATGCTGCCAAAGATTTGTTTACTCTATTTGTATTTGCACTAATATTCCTGCTACTTTAAATCACCTGTTTCGCACTATTCTCATTGTACGCAAAGCTACAAATATTTCGTTTTTTGTTATGCTAAATTGAAAATGGAATTTAAATCATTTTGTTTCTGTCTCATATTAACTATCTTGACCTGGATTGATAATCCATGATTAATCACATTTCACACTATTACTGATTTTACCTTTTACTTAGAGACTTCTTTCAAATACATAAAAAACTGAATAATAAACTTTTGAAATTCATTGTATATTTAAATCCATCAACAACAACAAAAAAACACAGAAAATAATAAAAATAAAAGGGTCAGCAGATTGCATTCTGGGTCTAGTTATTGTGACATGCCACATATAAATGTATTAGATTTGACGGCTGCAGTGGGAAAGATTTAAAGTGTAAAAATACTAACATTGTGTGGTTCCTCACAAATCAGTTGTATGAAGTTAAAAGAATTTAAATGAAGTGCACGAGTTAAATGGACTACTTTTTTTGTCTTTTTGAAGCTTGACAGCTGCATTTCTGTCAAGAAAAAGCATGTCTTTTGTTGTGTTCCCCAGAAGAAAGTTATACAGGTTTGAAATGGCACGAGGGTGAGCACATTTTCGGTGAACTATCCCTTTAAGTTCTTGGTGTCTCACCTTGCCAGTCTTGGCGAAGGCCTCTGAGACTTTCCGATTTCGTCCTCCGTAACATGTGGTAATGAGATCAGCAACGCCACAGCTCTCCAAGAAAGTTGCAGAAGAGACCGAGCCGGCGGTGCAGAACAACCGAGCAAAGCTGATCATCTCCATGAGACCCAGTCTGATCACCGCAGCCTTTGTGTTGTCACCGAAGCCCAAGCCGTCACAGAAACCTGCTCCTACTGCCACTATATTCTGTAGGAAGACAAAGAGGGTCTAAATGTCTGACATGTTCTGAGCTAGATTACTACAAGAAACGTGTTGTTTGGAAATGCTAAGATCCCCTGATACTATATTTATAGTGTTTGTGTTCTTGCTGTGCACTGTGAAGTTTGTTATGTTGCAGTCATGTGAAAGTCTTAAAGGGATAGTTCACCCCAAAATGAAAATTCTTCCATTTAGATAAAGGAGGATAAATGATGACAGCATTTTCATTTTGGGGTGAACTATACCTTTAAGACTTTCATCTGACTCTGCAACCAAACCAATTTCAGAAGCAAAGTGTTTTCTCCTATTGCTCAAACCGTGGAGCCAAGGTCCTGGGTTTGATTCACAAGGAATACATGAACTGATAAAGATGTGTATCTTGAATGCAATGTAAGTTAAGTTAATCTGCCAAATGCATAAATGTAAATGTATTTATAAAACTATATATACAGTGATTCTATTCTGTAAAAGGAAAAATATAGCCTTTAAATACAAAATATAAATGAAGGTAACACACACACACATATATATAAAACATTTTTAAAAGTAAAAACTAATAAATACTATACATACATTTATTTAAATTCAAAAACTAATACAAATTTAAAATGAACAAAAATTAAAGTGAAAATAGAAAATATACAAATAAAAGCTAGTTCATAATATTTGCAAATATATTAACGATAGTAACAAAAAACAACAACACTGGTCTGAAAGTCATTCCATTTGCTACAATATTAAACCAACTAGTGTTTATTTTAAAGAAAGCACACTTTTCAGGCAAAGACATTTGCCAACAATACATTTATTATTGTTATTTTTAGTATTATGTCTATAGTATTATAGTATTTATTCATATTTTGAAGTAGCTTTTATTGTTATATTTTCATTAAAATTTTAGTTTAGGTTTTATTAATTCTGTTATGTGCTTTTGTCAAATTTATTATTTATTTTCTTTAATATAAATTTTAGTACTTCAAGTTATTCTTTCATTTAGTTGCCTAATTTTTTTAAGTTTAAGTTTCAGTTAGCAATAACAACACTTCTCTAAGTTAGTGGTGCGACTGTCCAAATTCTTATCAATGTATATAGTTCTAATGGTTTGATTGTTTTGTGTTTATACATCATGCTTCAAAAAACCTCTTTACAGCAAAAGAGAACGTTAATAGACTGTAAAACTGACAATTCACACTTGCCATATCAAGACAGACCAGTATTATTACTGCTGTTGATGAAACAACTTCTTGATCTACATGCAATGTCAACCTAAAAATAGTTTTAACTGTTAAACACACTGGATATCACTGGATATTTTGAACTGTGTCACATATGCACTGTCCCTATTTTAAGGTGTAAAATCAAACCTTCAGTGCACCACAGATCTCCACCACATCTGCTTCCTGTACGACTGTGACCCGGAAGTGATCCGTCTGCATGAGTTCTTTAAGCAACGCCCCCTCAGTTTTATCCCTGCAGCCTGACAAATATTAAACACACAAAAGCATATACTCACCCAAACACAAAGTGACCTATCTAACAACTTCACATTGCTTTTTATCAGCCTCACCAATGGTGGTCTCGCAGAATTTCTCATCCGCCACCTCGTTGGCGATATTCGCTCCCATCAACACGCTCATCTTGATGCCCAGCTTCTCGTGAATGACCTCCGAGATAAGCTTCAGTCCATCCGGCCCTTCATCCACCCCCTAAATGAACCCACAAGCACAGTCATGGTTTGCTATCGGTTTCAAATGTGACAGTCTTGTGATCTTCAAAAGCAACTGTCCTCTTTTTTTTCTGCTGCTGAGTAAGAGAGAAAATGGCACAGAAATGACTTTCGCACACAATGCATATATTCATGAGTGTACAGGACCTTGATGAGGGACATTCCAAGCGCGTCCTGTTTGATTTTGCCCTTTATGGTGTCACAAACACGACCGATGAACTGATGTGGAATCACAAAGATCAGGATGTCAGCACTCTTGGCAGCGTCGAGCAGATCTGGCACCGCAACCTGTGAGCGAGAGAACGAGAGTGGAATAGAGAGAAGGGGAAGAATCAGTTTGATACGTAATGATGAAACCTGCAGAAACATACATACTCAACATATTCACTATATGATTGGCTACACCTAAGGTGCCCTGTTTCATATTTTATTATGTGACCTATATACTGGCTTATTTGTTTTGTTATTTTGACATGTCCATGTCAAGCCAAAACCACCTTGTTCACATTATAAATCTTTGTATCAAGTCTCTGCCAATGGTTTTCTAGGCCTCCAGCCCAGTCCAGAGATAGTCATTCCTGAACCTAGTTATAAGCTGAACCATTTGGCTGACTCTCAAACATTCGGTCTACAGGTCATAATGACGGAGAAACCACATGCAGCTTTGTCAATGTCAGCTTCTAAGTTGCTTGAGTAAAATGGATGGTTTTCTTTGCAAAGCAGCACGTGCCTCCCAAAGGTTTTGGGGAAAGAATCTAGTGGCTCAGCACTCTTCTCCAGACTTCTGGATTGTGTTAACTTCCTCAACTATTTGCTGTTGAAACAATTTCCCAAGCAAAAAAGTGAACTGATCTGTGTGATTGAATCTTGTAGCTGAATATGTATTTTTATCATATTTTTTTTATTATATAATCAATATATATACACACACACACACAATACAATTAAAATACTATATGCTATACTATAATTAATTACTATATGCAATTAAACAAGTGTATATATATATATACATACATATTATAAAGTATATATTAGTGCTGTTAAATTGATTAATAGTGATTAATCGCACCTAACATAAAAGTTTGTGTGTATATGTATATATATATATATATTTAAATGTATTTATATATATATATATATATATATATATATGCAATTAAAACAAGCAACTATTTTTATTCTTGTAATACAATTTTCTCTTGATTTTTATTTATTTATATATATATATATGCAATTCAAACAAGCAACTATTTTTATTCTTGTAATACAATATTTTCTATTATATTATAATATTAAAATAACATAATACATAATAATTTATAAATAATACATTAATGGTATACATTCTATATATTTTGGTGTATATATGCAAATATTATACAAATTTAAATACACAAATAAAAAGTTACCATAATTGCTTCTGTTACATTAAAAAATATGAATAAGGATTTCACACTTTCATTTATTTACAGAGTTTCTTAAACCATTTATTTATTATTTTATTGTACAAGTATGCAACAAATATTTTATTTAATTAACAAAATATATTATTTTATTATACTATATTTGCAATTATTTTATTATGTATTATTTAACGCACTTTATTAATAATATTTAATACATTATATGATTAAAATAAAACAATACGTTTCTTACAACATTTTCTGGAAGCTTGTGTCCAGGCAAATACTTGATGTTCTCGTGGTCTGTGTTTATGATCTCTGTGAGTTTACGCCCGTCCACCATCTCTTCAAACACCCACATGTTAACCGTGGAGTGAAACTTCGAATTGTTCCTGGCATTTCTGCCAACTATCTTAGCAATAGCAGAACCCCTGTGTATTACAGAAAGAGAGAGAGGGTGAGAGTTCATCATGTGAAAGGTTGCGGGAGGAAATGAACAAAGGACTTTACTCCCATCACAACCCCTGATCTTTTTTTTTTTTCTTTTTTTTTTAACCAAAATGGAGATTTTGCATTCCAGGAAAGTGATCAAAGCCTATTGTGTCAGACCAGAGGGTCAGTCCAGTTTACAGTGGGGTAACTAGTTAACTAGTCTGCTGGTTGGGCACTTTATGCCTATTTACAAAATACACAACCATATCAATTTTGCAGTATTGTTTGAGAAATTTAATATGCCTCTTAACTGAATACATAAACATAAATTTGGGTTGTTGTTATATAAACAACTTTTGGAGTCTTGTTTAGTGTGACCATAAATAGGGTGGTTTTAAAGGAACAGTAGCCCATTTCAAAGATTCAAGCTCATAAAAACCTCATTCATCAACAGCAGACACGTTTAATAAATATGTCTATGTGAATGTGTAAATTATTATAACCCTAAAAGGTCAAGGGAAACAATTCAATAACAAAACAATATTCTTAGCATGCATTGATATAGCCTAATACTCTGCAGCTGTCAGTACATTTCAAAGGAACATTATGGACATTATTGAACCACAGATGTGGCCAGACAGCTGTAGGACAGATAGTTGAAACTTATGGAACATAAAAACTGAACCTAACCAGTGTGACTGACTGGAACATGTGTTCTACTTGTTTTACATTGCAGCAGTGTTACAAATGGCTCATGCAAACAGTGATAAATAGTATTCAAGTTAGTTCAAAAGCACATTCAAAGCTGTTGAGTAGAACTTCTTAAGTGGATCTCATATTGTGTAACAAAAACAACATTGTATATACCTATAACCTTCATATTAACATGTCTTCTGTTATGCCCTTTCAAATGTCATAACCTTAAACTTGTTCATAAGCATGTGATTCAATGAACGGCTTGTGTGCCTAATGTTTAAACTAATAGCCATGTGCTGTCAAATGGTCCCCTACAGCTCAAACAGTCATTTCTAAAGAAAATCCAAATATTTTGTTTACCAGTTCCCAGAGCCGACGATGCAAACTCTTTTAGGACTTGACATTGCGCTGAGAATCTTCACCGGCTCCTTCGTTGAGTTAGTCACTCTGACCTGTCAATCAAACCGCAGAGCAGCGAGCGCACACTTGAGTGTTGTCCGTATAGGCCACGCCCCATTGTGCTTTTGGCCACTCAGAGGGCGAAAACCAGCTCTGTCGACTCCGCCCACTATCAGGTGGGTGTGTTTACGGAATCTCAAAACAAGTGATTCAAAACGTCTCAGTTGGCATAGGGACAAACTCAAAGCCAAGCTGTAACTTGACACCCAGCAAAAAATACAGTGTTGGAACACAATGACAGAGGAGAACTGGCCCCCGACTGAGCCTGGGTTCTCCCAAGGTTTTTTTTCTCCATTGGGTCATCTGATGGAGTTTTAGGACACCATTAGGTCACTGGATGGAGTTTTTCGGTTCCTTGCCACTGTTGCCTTTGGCTTGCTCAGTTGGGGATATTCAAATTAATTAACCAATCATACCATTGATCAGCTCTACCAAACTTGGATGTCTTTTTTCCAGTAATAAACAAACATCGTTAAGTTGTTTTGATTGATACTGTGAAGCTGCTTTGATACAATCTGTATTGTGAAAAGTAGGGCTGTTTTCGACGAAGGATTTTCATAGTCGAATCTGATTCGTTAGATTTTGCCGTAGTCGACTGATAGTTTATTTATTTATTTTTTTAGATAGCAGCTAGACGTTCGGTTGAATAACTGTTCGTCTCTTATAGGACAACTCGCTCTACGTTTAAAATGAACAGCAAGACAACTAGAAGTGAATGTGCTTTCCATTAAATGAATCCTTAACAACAACAAAAAAAGCTTTGTTTTAAATAAATCACACACAGTAAACAAAACCTTAACAAAAAAACTTTGCAATGAACTTTGCAATTTAGACGCGCAAACTGGTTGCCGGTGCGGTCGGTGAGACGTACATGCCCGAGCAGATTCGGCTTGAAGCCGTTCATCCTCGGATGCGGTGTCGCGCGCGCTGTTACAAAAAAAGCCGTGCACACAGCCAAGCGAAATGGGGTCTTGCCGGTCTTGCACACCCAACGCGTCATTTTTTGCCATGCGCACCTTCGCGCTCGTGCGGACGCGTCTGGTATAAACAAGGCTTTCTCCGTGTCAGCGCGCGTTCTGATCGGTGAAGGTGCACAGACCTCTCCCGAATGATCTCCAGCACTCAGCCTCCGAACCACCACTAACTCCGCCTCCGTTCCCTTTCAAGGGAACTCGAGCTGCGTCGAACGCTGCGGGAACGCCTCTGCGTTGTGCGTCATGAAGCACGTATGGAATCAGCCCAATGGAGAGATGAAACGTCATAGGCGGGTGACGTCATCGACCAGGAAACTATAAAGCACCCCAAAAACATAAGCGCAGTAGCTTCTGTGCCTTCAGTCGCGCTACATGTGAATCTGTCCCTGTGTGATATTGTTTGTCTTACATACCCTGCACCACACAAACAATTTATCCTATATATATATATATTGAGAGATTATGGCGGACGAACAGCAGTTTAGAAAGTGTGTTCCTCCCTGCTCGCGTTATTTAACGAGCGGGGATACACATGATCTTTGTGTTGTTTGTTTGGGAGTTCAGCATGCCCAGTTTGCTCTCGAGGGAGCAGACTGTGAGCATTGCGAGCGTTTGCCGTTAAGGACGCTCCGCTCCCGCCGATCGCTCTTTGAGGAGAGCGGTTCGGTGCGCGCTCCCCGCGGTTCGGGTCCCGCTTCTGCCGAGGCAGAGCGGCGGCGCTTATCGTGGGGATCGCAGATGGATCTCTCAGCGGGGGTTGAGACGGGCGCTGCCTTATCTCTCCCTTCACCTGTGAGATCCAGTGCCTCATGCCTGGGTTCGGAAGCACGCGCTGCGGTTTCTTCCGCTCGGGATGAGGCACCCGTACTACAGCTATCCAGTTCTGAGGAGCTGGATGTTGTTAGTGTGGAGGGAGAGACTGAGGATTCGCCACCTCACTCTCCCGAAAGTGATGAGCTTATGGAGGTTTTAACACGAGCTGTTGAAAAACTCAGTATTGAATGGCCAGTGATTAGACAGGAGTCTGTGTCAAAATCGAAACTTGATGAAAGATTTTTGCCCTCACGTGTTCAGCCTCCACGCCGGTGTCTGCCGTTCTTTCACGATCTCCACACTGAGGTGTCGAGATCGTGGAAGAAACCGGTTTCATATAGAATATTTAGTCCCCAGACATCAACATATTCAAATATAATGGGGGCTAGATCATATGGTTATGGCGCTTTGCCTCGCGTGGAAGAGACGCTCGCGAGCTATCTCTCCCCCGAGGCGGCGTCATCTTTTAAAACACCGGTATTACCCACCAAGCCCCTTAGAAATACATCTGCTTTGGTGGGTAAAGCGTATTCGGCTGCAGGTCAGGCTGCGTCATGTCTGCATACAATATCAATCTTGCAGGCATACCAGGCTGACCTGCTGAGGGACGTGAGTGAGAGTGAGGCAGTCAGTACTGACGTAGTTCGAGAACTGCGTCAGGCTGCTGATTTATCCCTGCGCGCCACCAGAGAATCGGCCAAGCTAGTGGGTCGATCTATGGCAGCTCTGGTGGCCGCAGAAAGACATCTCTGGTTAAATCAGACAAATATGAAAGACATAGAAAAAGCTTTTCTTTTAGATGCTCCTCTCTCTCCATCGGGGTTATTTGGCGAAGCTGTTAATTCTGTTATAGACAAATTCCAGGAAGAGAAAAAACAAGCTGCAGCTTTCAAAAAATTTCTCCCGTTAAAAATTCACGTCCCTGGGGCTGCTGGGCGGGAGCAGCCCCGGCTGTCTACAAGCTCATCCCATAGGGCGCAGCAGAAACAGAGTGTCGCGTCTCGTGCTCCCCCTGCTGGACAGTGGGCTCAGGCGCGGCACTCTCAGCCGAAGTCTTCTAGCAATAGACCTGATCTGAGGACAGTGATATTGTCTAAGAAGGCTTCGGCTAAGAAGAAGTCCTGACGCCGAGGCGTTCAGGATGCTGAGGGTGGTCCCCACCGAGGCGGAAAGGAGTTCACCTCTCTTTACGGTGCCCATTCTTCCTCGGTGCCCTCAGGGGGCCGTTCTGCCAACCCCGCCTTCATGCCGGGGCGTAGGCGGTCCCAGCGAGCGTTTTCCCGAGGGACGCTCGCTCCCTCTGAATAAAAAAAAAAAAAAAAAGCAGAAGCAGAGTGTCGCGTCTCGTGCTCCCCCTGCTGGACAGTGGGCTCAGGCGCTGCACTCTCAGCCGAAGTCTTCTAGCAATAGACCTGATCTGAGGACAGTGATATTGTCTAAGAAGGCTTCGGCTAAGAAGAAGTCCTGACGCCGAGGCGTTCAGGATGCTGAGGGTGGTCCCCACCGAGGCGGAAAGGAGTTCACCTCTCTTTACGGTGCCCATTCTTCCTCGGT
Organism: Tiaroga cobitis; assembly: GCA_030578255.1. Taxonomy (NCBI): domain Eukaryota; kingdom Metazoa; phylum Chordata; class Actinopteri; order Cypriniformes; family Leuciscidae; genus Tiaroga; species Tiaroga cobitis. The sequence continues at coordinate 34,538,567 of CM060598.1, read as the reverse complement.
TCCCTCAGGGGGCCGTTCTGCCAACCCCGCCTTCATGCCGGGGCGTAGGCGGTCCCAGCGAGCGTTTTCCCGAGGGACGCTCGCTCCCTCTGAGGAGGGTCTCACAGCAGTCAAACCAGTCGTTCCCTGCCGGTGCGCCGTTACAGGGCGCTGTGTTTGCTGCTCAAGTTACACCAGAGGCCAGTCTCGAGAGACTGGTACCCTTAGTAGATTTTCTGGCAGAGTGGAAAAGCCTTCCAAGAATATCTCATTGGGTCCTGCAGACAGTAGAAAGAGGATATGCTATCCAGTTCAGGTGTCGTCCACCAAAATTCAGAGGGGTTCTGCACACAGTGGTGGGCCCCGAGCAGGCTCTGGTAATGGAACAAGAGGTGAAAACGCTCCTCCAAAAGGAGGCTATAGAACGGGTTCCTCCTCCCAGTTTGGAGTCAGGTTATTACAGCCGATATTTCATCGTTCCAAAGAAGGATGGGGGGTTGCGTCCAATTTTAGACCTGCGCCTATTGAATCGCTCGGTAGGGAAGCTAAAATTCAAGATGCTCACTATCAAGCAGATCGTGTCTCAAATCAGATCCGAGGACTGGTTTGTCACAATAGACCTAAAGGACGCATACTTCCACATTTCCATCCTTCCACAACACAGGAAGTTCCTGAGGTTCGCCTTCGGGGGCGAAGCGTACCAGTATCGGGTTCTTCCGTTCGGCCTAGCACTCTCTCCCCGAACTTTTACGAAATGCATGGATGCAGCTCTGGCACTGCTGCGGCTCCAGGGCGTCCGCATTTAAACTATATCGACGATTGGTTGATTCTGGCTCAATCGGAGCATCAGGCGATTCGGCATCGAGATGTCGTTCTCGCCCATATCAAAAAGTGGGGGTTGAGGCTCAACGCCAAAAAGAGTGTGATTTCTCCAGTACAGAGGACCACTTTTTCTGGGCGTGGTTTGGGATTCGACGACGATGCAGGCACATCTGTCTCCTGCTCGTATAGCTTCGATTCTCTCAGCCATCAAACAGGCAAAGCTAGGCCAGTCACTCACTGTGAAAAGATATCTGAGGATTCTGGGTCTCAGGGCAGTAGCATCCAACGTTATACCTTGCGGCCTGCTGTACGTGAGACCACTGCAGTGGTGGCTCAGGTGGTGGAGCTCCTATGGAAACATTTCGGTCGTGCCGAGGCAGACCTATTTGCATCCAGGGAAACATCACACTGCCATCTGTGGTTTTCCCTAAGTCCTCCAGCCCCTCTGGGGTTGGACACAATGGTACAGGAGTGGCCGAGGTCACGCCTGTACGCATTTCCCCCGATTGCTCTGCTCCCAGGAGTTCTGGAGAGGGTTCGCCGGGACGGGGTCAGTCTACTGTTGGTAGCCCCGTACTGGCCGGCCCGAGTTTGGTTTTCGGACCTAATTTCTCTCCTCTGGAGATTCCGTTGAGGAGGGACCTTCTCTCTCAGGCGAGCGGGTTGTTACTTCACCCCCGCCCAGATCTATGAAGGTTATGGGCTTGGCCTCTGAGGGGGCCCAGCTCATAGAGTCTGGTCTCTCAACCGAGGTTGTTGAGACCATTCTTCACTCCAGAGCTCCATCCACGAGGAAGCTTTATGCCTTGAAGTGGAAACTTTTCACTTCTTGGTGTGGAGAACACCTGCAGGACCCAGTTAACTGCCCAGTGGGTGCAGTGCTGGAGTTCCTGCAGGAGCGCTTCTCCACAGGGTTATCCCCCTCCACACTAAAGGTGTATGTGGCGGCACTAGCTGCTTACCACGTCCCTTTCAGTGGAGTTTCTCTTGGGAGACACCCGCTTGTAACTCGTTTCCTCCGTGGCACTTTGAGGCTGAGGCCAGCAGTTCGTACGAGGGTGCTGACCTGGGATCTGGCCATTGTATTGAAAGGTCTTTCCCTAGCTCCTTTTGAACCTATCGAAGAAGTTCCTGAGAAGTTTCTCACTTTTAAAACTATCTTTTTACTTGCTATCTCCTCATTAAAAAGAATCGGAGATTTGCAGGCTCTGTCCGTGTCACCCTCGTGCCTGGAATTTTCGCCTGGCATGGTTAAGGTTTTTCTGCATCCTAGACCAGGTTACGTTCCCAAGGTCCCTACTAATGTTGTTAGACCTACGGTTCTGCAGGCTTTCTGTCCTCCTCCATTTATGTCATCGGACCAGGAGAAACTTAATTTACTCTGCCCTGTTAGGGCGTTAGACGCTTATGTCCACAGAGCTGCCCTGTGGAGGAAATCAGAACAACTATTTGTATGTTTCGGGCCATCCAGGAAAGGGTGCCCTGCGTCTAAACAGAGAATGAGCAAGTGGGTGGTCGAGGCTATCTCACTTGCTTATGAGTCGGCTGGTCAGCCTTCACCTTTGGCTGTTCGAGCCCACTCTACTAGGAGTATGGCTGCTTCCAAAGCTCTATTATCGGGGGTTTCCCTGAGTGATGTTTGTGATGCGGCTGGATGGTCTTCACCGCATACCTTTATTAAGTTCTATGACCTAGACTTAAGTTCTACCCCTGGGGCACAAGTGCTCTCGTCCTCTGTGCGCTAGTTCTCACATGGCGGTCATTTGGTCCTATGGCGACGTGGGTATTCGCGTTCCCGCAGCGTTCGACGCAGCTCGAGTTCCCTTGAAAGGGAACGTCTCGGTTACGTATGTAACCCTAGTTCCCTGATAGGGAACGAGACGCTGCGTCGTTCCGCCATACTCCCGGCACTCCCGTTAGCGCTTCCTTCAGGCCTATCAGAAGCTACTGCGCTTATGTTTTTGGGGTGCTTTATAGTTTCCTGGTCGATGACGTCACCCGCCTATGACGTTTCATCTCTCCATTGGGCTGATTCCATACGTGCTTCATGACGCACAACGCAGAGGCGTTCCCGCAGCGTTCGACGCAGCGTCTCGTTCCCTATCAGGGAACTAGGGTTACATACGTAACCGAGACGTTTCCCTCGTAAGCTGATATTAGTATTTAAACATTCTCTATGATAAATTTTTTTTGTAAAAAATATTTTAATAGCACGGTTTTGGCGGTTATGGAGTTCTAATGACACTGTCGGTCTCATGGTTATATGATAACCGTCACACCCCTATTGGTTACATAACACTTCCCTACTGTTCGACTATGAGGTTCATAGTCGAATCAGACCTCTCCGAATCGAATCGTCGAATCCTCGACTATTAGAAGTCAGCCCTAGTGAAAAGCGCTATATAAATATATTTGACTTGACTTGACAATGCTGGATTTGTCTACTAGCTTAAGGACTAGCTGTAAAGCTTGTAATCTTTTTTTAATATGAGCAATCAATAAGTTAAATAATGAGATGAGAAGTAAAAAGTAGACATCCAAAGCCTGTCAAGAACGGGAATTGTGTTATATTGTAATGGTCTTAAAAATAGCCTATGTTTTTTCTTTTATCTTTTTTTTTAATAAAAAGATCAACTGATTTATAAGAATGGGACTTTAACAAAGGATCTGAGTGTCTCAAGATGGCAAAATGACCTTTGAACAATAGAATCCTGTTAGGGAATATGGAATACCAGAACAGCTCTCAGGGATGAAAGGTCAAAGTTCCATGGAAGAAATGATGCGGCTCAGGGAAGGAATTCCTCAATTCACAGTGAGTTTATGGATTTTTGAATTGGAGTTAAAACTCATGTTATTTTGTGTTATTTTAGTTTATTTACAAGATATTATAATATATATATATATATATATATATATATATATATATATATATATATATATTCAGTTTAATTTGAAAGGTTTGTAATTGTATGTTATTTTAAAAAGCAGTAAATATTTCTATATTTCAGTATTAGTTTTAGTCATTTTAAAACTGAAATAGGCTACTTTCAGTTAGTTGTCAAAGAAACATTTCTAATTTTCTATCATCTATATTTTCTTTTTTTAGTACTTATTTCACAACTTTTCACATTCTATTGCACGCGCGCGCACACAGTTGTTGTGTTTTCATGTTTTATGGGGACTTCCCATAGACATAATGACTTTTATACTGTACAAACTCTATATTCTCAACCCTTCCACTAACCCTACTCCTAAACCTATCCATCACAGAAAACTTTCTGAATTTTTACATTTTCAAAAAACATCACTTAGTATGATTTATAAGCTGCTGTCCTCGAGTCGTGGGGACTAAAAATGTCCCTACAAGGAAAATAATTTAGGATACTGCCATCTTTGTGGGGATTTTGTCCCCATAATGTAGGGTTTGACACCCACACACAATACACAGGGCATCATTTTATGCATGTTTATTCATAAAAAAACAAACATTTTATTACAGCCACATGATAAACATCAAAATAATACAGAAATGAATCAGCTGAAAAAGTCTGATTTACATATTAATACTGTTGATCTTTGACAATCCACCTTTTCAAGGAAATACTGAAAATTGATGTTGTGGTTTTTCTGAAAAGACACCAGACAGACGTCTGCTGTATATGAGATTAATATAGTGTCTCAAATGTAAACCTGACATGAAAAAATAGCCATAAACTACCATATTCCACAACAAATCACTGCATTCTATCTCCTCACATTTGACACAGAGACTTAAAAATACTTGATTTCCTTTTTAAAAATTTCTGACACCCTGTTGCTCCAACTTTTCCTCATCCATTCTAGAAATAATCACATGTAATATATACATGCAGAAAGACAGCCGTTCACACAGAACACGTTTTTCCATTCCACTGCGCTACTTTTACATTGTTTTTTAATGCAAACTCGTGCTAGACTGACGTCTTTAACCGTTGCGCTTGCGTCTGTACAGTCTCTAAAAAAACACATCATTAGACCTTGCACTTTTTTTCGTTCCACTGACGCGCGTCTTGCGTTTTTAACAGCAAAAACTTGTTCTGTGTGAACCTAACAAACAAACAAACACATCCATGCACTTGCAGTCAAGCTTGCACAAACACACACACACACACACACACAGAGCAATGGCACACAACGTTAACAGACACATTTACAGACATGCACACACACTCCAGCTCCCGAAACAAACGTGACACTGCAGACAGAAGCTCACATGCACCCCCTGGGAATATCTAGGGTTAGTCTCTCTGATCTGACATGGGCCGATGATATCATGCTCATATCATAGCAAGTAGCAACTACAGGCCTTCAAACTGGTGCTCCCTCTTTCAACACCTTGTGCAATGAATAGTCTGTCACAATGCATTTACAGCCATAGCTATTAAGATACACAGAAGTAATCAAATATGACACAGTAACCCCTCAAGCTAGACGCATTTCTGTTGCAAAAGGCCAGGCACACAAAGATCCAACCATTTAATTCATATTTAACGGTTTTGACATTCCTGCCTTATAGAGACAAAATCAAAATTGGCTTGTTCAGAAAACCACAAAACATTTTTGGAAAAATACTAGAAAATTTTCATTCATAGGCATAAGAGAGAAAGAGAGAGTAACAACCACAAGATGCCAGAACAATCTGTAGAAAACAACCGTGCTGGTGTCGCGATGCCATCTGCTAAAATGTAGAACATAATCGCAATATGACTGGCAGGCAAACAGCTGGAATATTGCGGGAATGTTAATGGAATTTACTGACATGGCATTTGACGTCATCCAGGCTGAGTACAGTGCCGTGATCAGTGTTGTTGTTGTTGTGATGCTTCTTGTCGGAGCAGCGGCACAACCTGTATTTCATTACCTTGGCAGACAAAAAGTGAAAAAGATGTTGAGGTGTTGTCCTTAACCCTTAAACGTATTTTATAGTGCAAGTATATTTTTTCGCCGCAACAATAATTCTCGAATCTCTGACGACTCAATAAGTGCAATTCACCTTTAATCCTCAAGGTTTAGCAAAACTTGAAATGGCTCAGCGATTTACTGCAGAGCAAGCACTGTATGCGATTAAATATTAGGGATGTTTACACAACACCGTTTTGGCCGTTCATTTACACAAAAACGGTGTTTTGAGGGCCTGAAAACGCAGCCTTTTGAAAACGATACCATTATTGTCTCGGTGTAAACAACAAAAATGCGAAGTTCTAAAAGGTAACAAAATATGCTTTATTTATTTCTTTAGATTATAAATGTCTTTACTGTCACTTTTGATAAAAAAAGCTGAATAAAAGTATTCATTTATTTAAAAAAACTCTTAATGACCCCAAGCTTTTGAACAGTAGTGTAGTGTGTTTTAAGCTTGCCATTTTGTGTCAAGAGATTTTTAGTAAATAACTTGATCAACATGATGAGCAGATTTGTTTTGAGTTAAAATATAATAAACTGTAAAAATGTCATTAGACAAATAAAACCAGAACCCAGCAGACAGGACAGAGCATTTATACAGATACTTCATAAACCTTACCTCATAAAGATAGTCAAAAAGCTCCAGAATCGTAAGAATACTGGCTCCAATGAAAAGCCCCATCTGTCCTCCGATATCACCTACCAACACAAAAACACACAGAGACTGAGCGGAAGTGATAGAAATCAGTTCTTTATAATGAATATTTCACAATATGACAATTTTTACTGTATATTTTTAATCAAATAAATGCAGCCTTGGTGAGACTTCTTTCAAAAACATAAAAAATCTTAATCTGAAGTCTTTTTTGCCAGTTTTAAAGCAACACCAAGTAACTTTTCCTCTGCGGTCGCCCTACAGGTTGGAAGCGGAATTGTCCATTACCGCTGTCGTAAATAATTTAGCCTACCGCAGCCTACTGTCACACGCACGCTCGCTGTTTATCCGGCACCGGCTTTGGAATGAACGATGTCCACAGACAAGGTAGAGTATGTTGCATGATTTCATGAAAGTATGATGTATTGCGACATCAGAAACGAAGAAAAACAAAATAATGACTATTGTAACGCTTGACGTAAAGCAAGTCTAATTTGTACTTTTCTTATGTCTCATTAGAACTACAGAAACGCCGACCCGATCTGGTAATCTTACATAGCGTGGTTATAGCAGATATAGGACCGCAAAGCGAATCCAGAAGTGCCTTTCACCCTGTTACGACTTAATGAACCACTGAAACGATTTTAGAAACATTATTTTAAGGTAAAAAATCTTACTTAGTGTTGCTTTAAGGTGAAAAATGTAAATCTGATCCCTTAGAAAAGTAAATGCATATCCCTCGTCAAGAAGCCGCAAGACTTGAGATAGTACAAACGATGCAGGACTAGTTAGCAGACACTACTGATAATAACTAAGTAACATGTGACTTACCCAACAGACCAGCCACCTCATAGGCTTTCCTCTGCTCGATGGTTTCATAGTTCAGAGCCTCAAAGAACACGTCCAGCACCAGGACATTCTCACTGACGGCACACACAACACAGTTTAGCATGTGTTTGGCATTCCAGCATTGCAGATTATAAATTAATGTGCTAAAGTGACATAACTCTCTATCATTCTGAAAAAAAAAAAAAAAAACACTGGCATCTACACAGTTCATCAATTAAGAAATGTTCAAACACCCGTCGCTGTGATGGAGAACAGACACTACTGTACCGAGGTAACAAAGAGATCAATGTTAACTGAACACTCACGTTATGTACTTCTCAGATTTGCTGTACTTCTTTGCGAGGTATTTGACAGACGCTTTGCTGGGGATCTTGACGAAGGACAGCTCTTTACTGTAGCGTGTGATGTTGCACGGAGTCTCGCATGAGCAGTAATCGCTGTCCGTCTCCACAAGGAAATCTTTGCAACCGCAACAAGATAAATAATAGCATAGCATTGCAAACAAGACTTTTAATGCTAGTTTAAAGGTTGTCCATTTTGTTTTGGAGGATTCCTACAGTAGATTTACATGCATTTAAGGTAAAAAAAAAATATTATTTTCTAATAATACACATTGCAACATCAGCTCATTTCTCACAGTGTCTGAAATGGTTCGATCAAGGATTCAGTCTTTCTAAACTCCTTTCCTAGAGCTTCCTCTGCTCTGATTGGTCAGATGGCCCAGTCTCTTGTGATTGGTCGACCGCTTACAGCGCGTGCCGGAAAATTTACGTAAATTTCAGCTTTGGAGGCTTCCTCAGCACTTGTACACCGTGATACGAACAGTAAGGCCCCGATCACACCAAAAGCGTTTTTCACGTTCGAAAACGCGAGATGCAAAGCACTGCTCCGTTCACATGGAACGAGCAGTGCGCTGCGTTTTTTATGTTGCTAGGCAACCACCGAAACAGCTGTCCTGTCAGTCAAGTAAACGTCAAATCAGCCTTTTATTAACTTTCTGTTAACATTGTGGTAATTAGGTTCGTGAAATCGTTAAGCTCCTGGTAACCCGCGAGAGCACCACAAGTTTCTACTCCATCATCACACTCTCTGGGCGTTCAAAGCAACTGTAGCTTTCATCACTACAACGGAAGGCCCGCCTCTCCATTCATTTGATTGGACAGTGGAAAAAAATGCGATGACGTCGGGCGCTTTTTCCGCTCTAAGTTGCTTTTTTTCAACTGCAAAAACGCGAGGAGCAGCAGGTGGTAAAACGCGGGGCACCAGGGGGCGCATAAACAGCGTGCAGAACGCTCACTGCCATAGGAAAACAATTCAAAAAAGGCGCCTCTCACTGCAAAAAATGCGTTTGGTGTGATCAGGGGCTAACAATGGTGTCAGTTTGACCTTATCAATCCGAGCCCGAGTCCTCATCCTTTGAAAGTGGATTTACTTTCGCAGCATCGAAAACAGCGTCTTCTTCCCTCCCTATCAGTCTCAGCTACAACAGTCCTTGAGGGTCAAAGTAGACATCATTCACGGGCAGTCAATGAAGACCATAGACTGGTATTATGCAAATTTGTTACAAACCTGCATAGGTTTGTGCAGGATGTCAAACTGGTATTACTAGAGACTCGTTTCTTATTTTTGGGGAGGTAGAAAATAATTTATAGTGATAAAGTTTGATCTTTGAAACTTTGCTGACCTTTTACAGCTATAATACACACTACATGAAAAAAAGCTTAATAGGGACACTTTAATGAAGTGACATTGCATTATGATAAAAGTTACTCACCAAGTGCTGGATGTGCACATTCTTTATATAGCACAGGGGTGCAGTAAGGCGCATCACCTGCAGGGGCAGCAAATATCTAAGCATCATTATTGGGATTGGGAACACCTAATTGATGTTTCCAACGCAAAGATGTTTTGAGGCTTCAGAAGACTTGTATTTATTGTGCTTTGTGTCATATGGGTTTGGAAGGACATGAGGATGATTAAATGATGATTTATTGATATTATTTCTGTGTGAACTCAGGTGTTCAGAGCTCTTGTGATTTCCAACTTTTCTCAAAAAGGTGACAATGGCTGCTTTATTGTTATAAAAAATAACAAAAGCACATTGCAAAATTGCTCAAATTTAAATGAAAACTTTAAAATAATATTAAAATAAGAGCTATCTAAAAATATTAATAAATGCTTTATTACTATAAATAATACTAAAATAACACTGGTTGGTAAATGCACATGAAAAATCAAATACATTTTGGAATTTTGCTTCACTGTAACATTAAGTAAAACGATATGGTCAAAACTTTATTAACACACAATCCTGCTTAATTCATTTTTAATATTAAAAACCTCAAGCACTCGCAGTTATTAAATTCTCTTACAATGTTCATGTGCATCATAATGAATATTCAATGGCCAGAGTCCTTACTGCAGATATAAATTGCCTCGGGATAAAATCCCACACTAATACATGACAATTTCGCCTTTTGTAATCAACTAAATTACATTTCTGTGCCAGTGGCGGTCGAACGGGAGCAGGTTTTATCTGGTTTCACTGGCTTGATTAACTTGAGTTGTGAACTCACTTTTTAAGAGGGAGATACTAAAAGTACCGATAAAATACCTGCTAGTATGTTACAAATGTGACTGTTAAACAATTATAGTAACTATAATAAAGTGTATGCACAAACATTAAAGACTTTGTAAATTGTAACGTGAAGATGAGGATCTGTGGTGTCAGTCCCATTATAAACACAACAAACAGACTGAAAATCAACTTTGGTATTATCAAGTGCTCATTACTTAGGGAAAAAAGATAGACCGTGTTATTTATGTATTATTTTAGTATTTGTTGATATTTGGAATTAACTTACATTTTCAATTCTCATTTTAACATGTATTTCACATGCATTCACATGACTTTGTTTGTCGCGCATCGAGTTATTTATTCGGTAAATGTGTATCCATCATAGTCTTCTTATTGGATAAAAAAATTATCCACCTCAATTGAGCGCATTCTTTTTTATGCATTATCCCTAACAACACTGATGGACAGTGGATAAAGCAATTACGACGTTTCATTTCACAACACAGACAATAAATGATATTGTTCACCATTTCATCAACCTGATGGACTCCTTTGAACTGTCATTATAGTAACTGCTGCATTAGAGTAAAATACTTCTGATTTTGTAATGCCCAAGTGAATGTCAAGAGCTGCTGTAATTGGTGCAGTGACTCACCAGGCATATGCACCATACGGCAGTTGCAGTTTTCCACCAGGTAGCGAGTCTCACAGTCTGTTCGACAGGCGCTGATGCTGTACGCTTTGAAGTAATCCGAGCTTGGCGGGGACGACTTGCAGCTCCCCCACGGAGCAGGAAGATACATCAGCTGAAAAATAAAATAAGCATGAGTAAAAAAAAAAAAGAGACATCCATTTAAAGCGCATATTAACGCCACACCTACTCGCTGTTCTTGGCAGGAAACGAACGTCTGGAATCCTGGAGCAACTCCGAAGCCCAGCTGATCTATAAATGGAGGCTCGTCCTGACTGTGAATCTGAACTTTGATTCCCGCCTCAAATGACGACTCATCTGTGAGAGAAAATGAGCGAGAGTGAGAGCGAGAATGAGAGTAGCGCGTACCCGGTGTTTTAATCATGTGGTCTCACTTGTCTCTCCCCACACAGGTAAATATTCATCCTGCTGAATGTCCAACATGATCTCCAGGCCGTTTCCCATCCCTCCCTTCACGCTGATCTGCGGTGGGCCGGTGTCACCAGAGTTAAAGCTGTAACACTTCCCGTAACGCGTGAACACCTGAAAACACACACAAAAGAAAACTAATGCATACCTTCCATTATTACATTTTTTATCTAAATTTGCTGTTTATTTCTACTGCGCACATGCTTTGGCTACCTGAGAAGAAATAATTCAAGTACAGTACCAGACCCGTGCGGTGTTCACTGTACCTTTTCTAACAAAGAAAAACTTTTTTTTTTACATACTCTGAAAATAAAGGGATAGTTCATCCAAAAAATGAAAATTACTCAACCTCATGTTGTTCCAAACCCATAAGACTTTCGGAAGACCATCTTCGGAACACAAATGAAGATATTTTTCCCTCCATTGGCAGCTACGCAACTGCCACTTTGACACTTTCAAGTTCATAAAGGGATCGTAAAACTAATCCAAATGAATTGAAATTTTTGTAAAAATTTTGACTTCACACATAAACATTGATCAGCAAACATACACAGAAGCTCAACCAAACCTGCTTAATGCATGAGAACAAACCTCTTGCGGAAGCTCAAACGTGCTGCGTGACACGAGAATGAATCTCATTGGTTCTAATGAATCTCATTGGCTCAAACGTGCTGCGTAACACGAGAATGAACCTCATTGGTTCTTACAGAAGCTCAAACGTGCTGCGTAACACGAGAATGAACCTCATTGGTTCTTACAGAAGCTCAAACGTGCTGCGTAACACGAGAATGAAGGGACAGAAAGCTCTCAGATCTCATTAAAAATATCTTCATTCTAGTTCCAAAATGAACAAAAGTCTTACAGGTTTGGAACAACGTGAGGGTGAACTGATTTTTGGGTGAACTAACCCTTAAACATACAAACTACATACTTACAGCCATGACAAAAAGTGTTGGCAGTGACATCAATTTTGTTTCGCAAAGTTTCACACATTGCTGCCTTATATTTTTGTGGAAACCGTATAACACTTTTCCAGGATTCTTTGATGAATAGAAAATTCAAAAGAACAGCACCTTTTTAAATATTAAAATTTGTACAATTCAATGCATCAATTGAATTTATGCATCCATGCTGAATAATATATATATATATATATTTTTTCTTTTTTCTTCTAATTTTGTGAACCGTTGAAATTCATTCATATTTGCATAATATTTATCATTTAAAGCTTCATAACATGGAACAGATGGTTGCATTTTATTATTTTCATTCAGTTTTATTTTCCCTGCTGTCAGAAGAGACGTGCAGCCAGACTGAATGAAATGATCTGAATGAAATAAAGTGATATTACAAGAGCTGTAGCAATTCTTTAGTAAAAATCTCTATACTTCCAAACTGACTTGAGACATAAACAATGAAAGAGCAGGAGAGGCATAAAAAAAATGAAAAGTTCATTGTAAACCTGCTGAGAGTTATTAAAGGGAGCCTGTTCCTATGGAAACAAAGACCCAAGTGTAAAAAACACGGAAACACACACACACTAAGCTCTGTCCTCTTGCTGTGCTCTCTTTGATACGTTAATTAAACATTTAAAGTGTTTTCAAGAAGACATTTCCCTTCGAGCACAACTGCATCTGATTGTGTTGAAAACATAAGGAGAGATCCTGAGAGATTTTGTCCCGTCAGACCTGATCAAACCACCCTGCTGTCCACATCAGCATCTATTAGTGTCCCAGTGTGCCTTACACAAACAGTCTGCATCAATACTGCAAATCCTGCCACAAAAACATCCCTGTGTGACGTCCACCGAGCCTCAATGACCCTGTAGAACCGCTTATTGAGCATTGACTTTTTTTCAAAAACATAAATCTTACCGACCACAAACTTCTGAACGGTAGTGTATAAAAGCATTAAGCTTTTCTGGAGAGAAAAAGACCCCAGTATTCTGGTGTCACAAACAAAAATATCTCAAACTGTGCTCAGACCTTTCAAAAAACTAATGCCAGCAATCAATTTTAAGAGATCTCTCCAAGACAAAATGATTTGAGCTTCTATCCACATCTATTTGATAGCTCTATATTCTTACTGAAGGCCAATAAATGTCTCGTGGGACTATTTTTATTTTTACTAAGAAATTTGATGGGAAACATGAACAAAGTTGACAGCAATCAGTGAGCAAAACAAATTCTCTGCAACACAGCAGTCCTGAGATGTGTTATTAACTCTACATACAGACACATCTTAATCTAGTCATAATTTTGCACGTTTTGCATACCTTTTGTATACCAACACCTTACCACGTCAGCTAACCGATTTCTAGACTAGATCATCCTAAAAAAATTAGCCTAAGGTGGTTACCTCATCATAGTTTCTGAAAAACTGCTCTGTTTTGCTGGTTTTAAAGTCAGCATAAAAAAGGAGATGAGAGATTTTTTTTTTTTTTCCTATTTTGACGTATATCCGAGTGAAACGGCTTCTCGAACAAAATGAAATGTCGGGCGGGACTTGATTTTGTCCATGGGGAATTGATTGGGTGGTTGTGGTTTACTATTGGTGGATCTAATGTGAGTGACAGGTTGCCCCGCCCTCGTGCCACATCATCAGAGAAGAGATGTCGCTGCAAGAGTGAGTGGAAGTTATTTTGATTAAAGATTACGAGGGCACATTAATTAAAAAATGATGTGCACAAGATAAATCATTTAATAAATACTGCAACATTCCATAAAAAAAGAATGGTCCATTTTGATTTCATGGTGACTTTAAGAAGGTTTTGGGCACTTGTCCGCTAGGCTAGGTTGAGAGACCAGCAAAACCAGCACAAACCACTTTAGGCAGTTTTGTTCACCAGGAAGGGAATCAGCTTTGTCGTTCATATATGGCCACAAACCCTTTCACCATCCAATCTCTGACTGACTCATGGCTAGCTGTGATCTGCGGGTCCTCATGAGGGCAGGTCTGCCCGACAGAGCTGCCTGATTTAAATCTCCGCTGCATGACAGAGGTGTGTGCCGCAGGAGCTGTGAGGTGAAATGATGATTGTACCACTCCAACAGGAGAGAGAAAGATAAATAGAGGACATCGGTAAGGAGAAAAACAGTTTGATCTGGATGATCTACTTCAGATGCCCCAAAACCTGTGAAGAGAGACCGCCAACTCCTGCGAGTTCAGATGAAGCAAGCTCTGAATCAACATGTGCCAATGCTACATTTTTCTATATGTCCTAATAATTTTTTAACAAACATGTATTCATTACTTCAATTAGCTAATTCTTTCCGCCTTAAATTAATACATTGTTTAAATTAATACATTATTAGCTGACTGAATGATTTGTATATGAGCATTAACTTGGACACGGATTAGATCTGCTACGCTGCTGCGGCTGTAGAGGAAGTACAGGACACGCTTCTGTGAGCAAGTAGGACATGCTGTTATGTACAATATAGGATACATGAATTACCCCTAGCAGATCTATACAGGTGGAGCTGGGGAAGGTGGAGGGTTTCTGAAAGAGCACTGCACTGCTACAGAAAATGCTGACCCAGTACATTATTTGAAGGTTGAGCAGCGAGCTCATTGGTTACTGACACAGCAGTAACCAATCAGCTGTGCCATATAGAGAATGATGTGATTGCAAGCAGACTGAGTTTGACCTATCAGCCAGTGCCAGCAAGAGTTTCATGACAGGACTGTATTTAATGCCTTAACCGTTGTTAAATAATGGCATCTAATTCGCCTTTGGCTAAGCCACACCCTAGAATGTAGATTGACCAATCACAGCGCAGCCAAGAACGAGCTCCCACAGAGGTCCGACACTTTTTCACAGCGCTCCATTGACTTTAACAACAGGCGTCTCATATTTTTGGTCTCGGCAGGCTATTACCGACCATCGTAGTTTTATCAAAAATATGGTTAAACGTTGTGCCTGGGGCATTTGTAACACAGATACGTGTTCCCAGAGAGGTTGGAGGGGGGTGTCCGTTTTTTTCCCTTCCCAAACCGAAGTCAAATCCTGACAAGTGTCGTCTAGCACACGCTGCTAATAAATACAACGTTATACTCGCGTAGTCCGTTTGCTTCGTAATAACGATTATAGAAGTGAATAGAGACCTACCCAGCTTTGCATGAACAGTGTTGCTCCTTGATATTGTTAGTCCCAGCCTCCGTCTCGATTAGTAGGATATGCGGTGGTTCATTGTTTGACTGTGACCGGTATCCTTTTGCCTCTATTTGGATGCCTTGTTGTTCCTTGCGTTTCACCTGTATGTCGTGAATATAGCCTTCGAACGTATATTGCTGCCCCTTTTGCCTACTTCTATCGGACACTTTATTTGCTGCTTTATAAAAGTTTGATACAATTTCAGCAGGAAGAGCTGTCACAGCATAAGCCATGTTGATACCAGAGCCCAGATGAAGTTTGTTTGTCACAGGTAGCAACAGTAACTAAGGGGGGCGGGGCTTAGCCAAAGGCGAATTGTAAAGTGTTAGCTTTTTTTTTAAACCTGTTTTTCATCCTTAGGCAAAAATACTAGTAAGTCTGGTGGTTGCTTAGAAAAGTAATAGCACGCCTCTTCCTGCCAAGTCACACGAATAAGCAACAACCTAGCAACCACCTCAGAACATCTTAGCAACTCTATAACAATGCAGTGCAAGCAAGCAGCACTCACATCTGAAAAATGCATGCGTTTAAAATGACTGCATACAAAAACATGCTAAAAAGGAACAAACATTGTCTTTGCCTTATTATTTTGTCATTATCAACAAATTAAAGTACGTCTGAGAAACATTAATGGGCTAACTGAGTTAAAGATGCCTAGATTAGTCAGTTAGTTGATAGTCTTTCAAATACTGAAATTATGGTCTTCACAATGGTCTTCATTCTTTATGCAAGCGACCCCCCACCATCTTCCGGTCTCTCCTTCGGCAACACTCTGGAGTCCAATTAGCCGTCATGATTAGCTGTAAACATCATTTACGTGGGGTGGGATTACAGAAGGCATGCAAAGGCACTTTAATCACTGTCTCATTATCATGTGTGATTATATTATTTATTGCACAATAATTTATTCATCTGCAACTGAAGATCTGAAACATTGGTATTGGTTATTAAAGAAGTCTCAGTGCAGAAAAGTGGACTTGTGTGACTGTGCTTTTTTTTCTTTTCTTTATCTCACTCAGCTCACTATTTTGTTACATGCTGGCTTATATATTGTGGTTTCTTTTATGCTCAATAAGGTTGCATTTATCTCATAATAAAAAAACTGTAAAAACAGCAATATTTTGACATAATATTACAATTTATAATAACTGTTTTCTATGTTAATATATTTTTTATGTAATTTATTCCTGTGTAATCAGCATCATTACTCCAGTCTTCAGTGTCACATGATCCTTCAGAAATCATTCTAATATGCTGATTTGCTGCTCAAGAAACATTTCTTATTATTATCAATGTTGAAAACAGTTGTGCTGCTTAATTTTTTCTTGGCTGAATAGAAAGTTTAAAACAGAAATATTTGGTAACATTATTAAGGTCTTTACTGTCACTTTTGATTTATTTAATGATCCTTGCTGAATAAAAGTATTATTTCTTAAAAAAAAACCTCTTATAACTCTTATAAAACTCCCCAATCCCCAATCTTTGAACGGTTATGTATAAACGTTATGCAAATTCAGAATAAATTAAATTGATTTAACAGGGTTGATCGATTGAGCTTGACAAATTCGATTAACAAAACAATATATGTAAGAATTGAGACAATGGAACAAGATTATTTACTTGAATTCCCGCCATGTGGAAGAAAGAGTCCAAATTATGTAAATTGTTGGGTTAGAATTTTAAATAATTTTACAGTTATTGAAATGGAGGGAATTGAAATTATTAAAAAAATTGTTTTAAAATAATTCAAAAAATAATAATTAAAAATAGCTTTTTACTACAATTAATTGAATATCAATTCAACATAAAATGTAAAAATTATGACATGCTGGACACAGGAGAGAAAGTCAAGACCTCTGGCAGGCCAAAAAACTCACCAGATATTTTATGTGTTTTGAAACCATCAAAAAATAGAGATTTTTCTTATTAGGCCTTCAAATATTGTTGTGGACAATAGGGGGCCTTCAAGTCAAAAAGGTTGAGATCCACTGTTTTAAAACTGGCTACTTGTGCGAGAACTTTTTAATAGGTCTCACGACAGAAAACAGGAATGCATCACCAAGCACATCCTATCTGTGGAAAGTGCCAAATAAAGCAGTTTGGAGAGTGTATAAACAGCATTCGAGCCGAATGACTTCAGTCATCAAGGCCAATGAAGCAAGCAATTCCCCTCCCAGAACGAAAGCCACCAAACATTTAATTGTAGCCACACAGGGCTGAAAAAAATCAAAAGCACAAATTAGGAGCAGGCTGGTCGTGAAAATAGACCAAGGAGAGCCATTCCTCGAACTCCATTAACAATTAGCCTACAAAAAGTCTGGTGCACTTCACTGGGCTATTTTTTCCCAAAGCACTGAGTCAGTGAAGACAGAGATAAAGAATAGAATGTCCCAGACGCTCTCTCACACATCACACCAAATATAATATTTAACACTGACCTATTTTAAAGCCTGCTGGAGTTTTCCCTGCTGTGGGAGTTTAAAGCAGCCTGAAGCAAATGGGATTGCTTTTCTTCAAAAGCCTGGCAATGAAGGTGAAGATAAAATCATCGGGGAATAAGAAACATGCAGAGGTTTTTTTGGGAGACTCTTTGCACATCAGGGAACTACTAATGCTGTTATACAAGCATTCATTTATATTTAGAGATGGAAAAATCCCTGTACAATATGCTCATGTTGGCATTTGGGTAAGTAGGGCATTATCACCAACACACCACACAAAAGATTTCAGATGCTTCCGACGGGGATGGGGGAGTCAGGTCCACATGTCGCCATGGAAACTTGGAGAGAAACATGGTTACATCATCAAAGTAACCTTTTCAGCAACATAGCCCTTATAGTGTCATAGTGAACTCTTGCTCCAATCCTCATTTTCAGTAATGAGCTGCTGCTCACATCTGCTCTCATCGCTTACAGTTAAAATTGTAGGTCTGAGTCATTGGCTTCTCATGCAAAAACAATACTATAGCTGTGGTTTCGGACGGTACGGTACAACCATGATACACAGTTGTAATCGATAATATTCAACCCCCATTGCAAATCAGGTTTATTGGCAACATTTTCAGACTTTCAGCTGTTTGCAATGAACAAATCAAACAAAAGAAATTGAAATAGCGCAACACAACAAATGTTTCAAGTGGTTTCCCTAAAGTCAACTGAAAATGCAACTTTTAATGACTGCAGTCTCAAAAATGTTCAACCCCTGAATAGAATCCCTCACAACAGCACAAATCTGCAAAGCAGGGGTTGTCACAAGCACACCTGATGCAACAAACCAAGGGCTTAATTAGTTGCACCAGGTGTGCTTGAGCAAGAACACATGAAATATCTGAACTGGCTAGGTTTGTTGAGTGTCACGTTTGACCTCATGTTAGAAATATGGCTAAGTCAAAAGAATGGTCCAAAAAGTTAGGAGAAGATATCATCGCCTGGAACAGGATACAAAAAGATAGCAAAGGCACTAAATGTTCCTAGAGACACCGTTGGAAGCATAGTTCGCAAGTTCAAAGTTAAAGGAACAGTGATTACACCTCCTGGACGGGGCAGAAAAAGGAAGCTATCAACGGCTGCAAACAGATTTCTGAGAAGGGAGGTTCAGAAAAACCCTCAAGTGACTGCAAAAGACCTGCAGCAAAACTTTGGTGGCAATGAAACAAAACTGGAACTTTTCGGCCCTCTGAATCAGCGGTATGTCTGGAGGAAGAAGAATGCAGCATATGCTGAAAAGAACACTCTGTCTACAGTTAAGCATGGTGGTGCTCGGTGATGCTCTGCGGTTGCCTTGCATCCTCTGGCACTGAAAACCTGCAGCGTGTGGAAGGCAAGATGGATTCATTGAAGTATAAGGAAATCCTAGGAGAAAACGTCATGCCGTCAGCGGGGAAGCTGAAGCTTGGGCGTCATTGGACCTTCTAACAGGACAATGATCCCAAGAATACCTCAAATTCCACCAAGGCATGGTTTCAGAAGAAGTCCTGGAAGATTCTACAGTGGCCATCACAGTCACCTGGCTTAAACCCCACAGAAAATATCTGGTGGGATTTGAAGAAAGGCGGTTGCAGCACACAAACCCAAGAATATTACTGAACTAACGGCAATTGCTCATGAGGAATGGGCTAAGATTCCTCAGAAACGCTGCCAGAAGCTGGTGTCTGGTTGTACATCTTGTTTGCAGCAGGTCATAACAGCAAAAGGGTTTTCTACTAAGTACTAAAGATCCTTGCCATGAAGGGGCTGAATATTTTTGAGACCGCAGAAGTCATTAAAAGTTGCATTTTCAGTTGAATTTGGGGAAACCACTTGAAACATTTGTTGTGTTGAGCTATTTCAAATACTTTTTTTGATTTGTTCATTGCAAACAGCTGAAAGTCTGTACATTTTGCCAATAAACCTGATTTACAATGGGGGTTGAATAATTTCGATAACTGTATATCATGGCACTGAATTTATGAGTGAAAAGATTTTCAAAGTAAATCCTTCTTTTTCTCCTGTGTTCTTGCCTGACATCAATTCACGATGGTAAGCCTACAATAATCAATATATCTTTTGCAGTGCCAGGTTTACATCTTGTCTGATAATAAACAAAGGATCATGTGTTCTTGAGCAGCAAATCAGCAATTGAAGGATCATGTGACACTGAAGACTGGAGTAATGATGCTTAAAATTCAGCTTTGCATCACACACAGGAATAAATTCCATTTTAAAATATATTCAAATAGAAAACAGTTATTTTAAATTGGAATAATATTTCACAATATTACTGTTTTTACTGTATTTTTTATCAAAACATGCAGCGTAAGAGCAGCAGTTAGCATAAGAGACTCTTTGACCCCAAACTAGTAAACCGTAGTGTATAAATTAAACTGCTATAATGTTTTGAATGCACAATCTGTGTGTAGACTCCCCCGTTCACACAACAGCAGCTCTAAATGCATGCAAACTCAACTGAATTGACAGCTCTCTGGCCCAAACTTCTCTCACACTAGCCTCAGGCCATCAAGTCATCATTATAGTTGAGCCCAGGGTTTACCATGTTACCGGATACATCAAAGAAAATGGGTATTTTCAGTACTTTTTGTTAGTGTTGCAAAATGAAAGCCATAAAACAACTCAACAGCACAATGTGAACCCTGGGAAATCTCGAGACCTACAAACTTCATTCCAGGAGCGTAAATGATTGGACTGTCAAATATCACACCCCAGCCTTTGGATGAAACCTAGAAAAAGCCTCTGGCTCTCTCAGTACACCAGAGAGATTCGCATCAAATAAGTACACCAGGGCTGCAGTATTGGGGCTTGAAGTGAAAAGAGCTCAAAGAAATCTATCACTGTGCATCCCTAGAGTTTCTCACCACGCTGAAGTCTTCGGGTCGGCACGGCGAGCCTCGGAACTGGCAGGACAGCAGCATGTCTTTAATGTCGTGTCCTGTTCTATTATAGAACTCCCACATGTTGAAGTGTCGTGGCTTGAATAGGCGAAAGTCTGCTTTGCTCTTGAGAACCTCCATCACACTTTCTTCAACCAGGTGAGAGTCCCGAATCTCATGTCTATAGAGACAAGACACAAAAATACCAAGAATTCACTCTTAAAAATAAAGGTTCCAAATAGGGTTTATTGCAGCAATGCTTTGAAGGACCATTTCAAGCTCCCCAAAGAACCATTCATACCCCTTTTCCACCAACAAGAACCAAGTGCTGGTTCAGAGCTAGAGCTAGTGCCAGTTCGGAGTTGGTTCGACTGACGAGCTTTCAAAGAACCGGTTTGCCTTTCCACAGGCTAGAGAGCCATCACAGAGCCAGATCTTGCGTCACATCTCATGTTGCCCAGCAGCAACGCTAGCGTGGCACACACAAACACACCAGGCTTGTTCGAGATGGATCGGCACTGCGAATCTCGAACTGCGAGAGCGATCCAAAAGCAGAAGGAGTCGTATGCTCTCCAAACACTCCCGCAGCTCCGATCAGTCCACGCCGCTCCGATGCATCTCGAACAAGCCTTCCATCAACAATGCCGGTCTTTGCGTTACTATTTATGCTCATGGCTTTGCAAACCTACATCGGTACCCAAACACGGTGAATCCAGCACGTTCATGCAGCTCGCCGTAACTTGCATTAACAGAGATTACAATCTAGCTGCTATAAGCATGATTAGCTGCTATTTAAAAAATGGCGGTCACAAGTTTCTGTTCGTCTTGTTGGTCACGGTAACCCCGCCCCCAGCCGCTGACGTAAGCGGTTCTTACTTCTAGACCAGCAATGATTTGGTGCTACTTAAGAACCACTTTTACTGGTTCGGAGCTGGTGCTTTGGTGGTCGAAAAACAAAGAACCGATTTGAAACTAGGCTCTGGCTCCGAACCAGCACCAGCTCTGCCTTGGTGGAAAAGGGGTATCAGTGAACTGTTTAGTTTATTTTTTTATACAGTGGAAGTTCAGTGGAGTCCAAAACAAGATTGGACCACACTGAATTTATTGTATGGACATAAAGGCATTTTTCAAAATATATTTTTGAAAAGAGGAGCTCCCATCTGTGTAGCGCTTTGTGAAGAAGAGCGTCAAATGTTTCTATTTACAACATGTTTCTGCAGCCAATCACAGACATGTTTGTTGAGCGTGTGAACGCAATGGCCAATTAGAGACGTTTAGGTTAGTCAGAATCTGCTCAATACGCCAGAGTTCATTTGCGAATCATTTCGTTATAAACAACAAAGTACAAAAATGTAAGACGATGTAAATAAGAGATCCATTGTGCAGTACAGACAGATTTTTTAAATTCTAACACGTTTCACTGAACTGAAAAGATATCAGCTTCATTGATTATATCTTAGATCGCTTTCTGGTGTAACCCATTCATAATTTGAATAAAAGTACACACTGCAAAGTTTCTGGATAGAAAACCATATTAAAATGAGGGATTGAATCTGAAAGTGTGATGTTTGAAAATAGATATATGCATTAAGTCTTAAATAGACCTGCCACTTGTTCTGTTACCTGTAATGTGTTTTTTTGCAATGTTTATTTAACTGAACTATATTTGAAGGCTACATGCTAATGTTTTAAAGCTGCAGTCCGTAGCTTTTTTGGGGTTAAAAATGATCCAAAATACATATTTGAGAAAATACATAACCAGCCAGTGTTCAAAACTATCTGCTTGCCATAGCTCGATTCAAAGCGGTAAGCCTGTAATAATGTTTTTAATTCCAGTGGTACTGGTGGATTTCCACGGGAGATTCGAGCATGTCTGTGCGTCATTACGTCACATCTGTACACATAAAGAAGGAGTCTCGGCTAGTAGGCTATATTGAGTGTGAGGATGTTGGAGGTGGAGATTTATAGCCTTTTCTCACACCACTTGATATAATTAAACTTATCAATTTGATGGCGGATCCAGAAAGGTTCAAACGACAATCACCAGTGACAACTGAGATTCACCCGCTGTAAAATGCAAAAGACTTCGTTCGGACTTCGGAGTGGCTACAGAGAGAAGACTGCAACCAGCCCATGCGAAAACAAGGATACATATCGGAAGGACATTACATGAAGTCACGCAATGCTGACGTTGTTAACATTAACAATTTGAGAACAAAGTATAATTTGCACGGTTTTGGGTGATATGATAACTTTTAAGTGATTGTTAGATTTAATCAGCGCGATTTACTGCAATGTCAGAACCAGAACAAAAGTGGATGTTTCTTACTTGTTCAGATGACATTTTCCGGTGGAAATTCTTATGTTGGTCATACTTCCAAAAAGAATAATCTGTGATTCTGAATGACAATATCCACACCGGCGCGGCGACTGACAGCCTCGCAGTCTCCTCAAACATTGTGTTCATCCGCGCTGTGCCGTGTCGAGGGTGTTGAAGTACAACTCACGTAAAGTTGATAATTCCGCGAATGACTGCAATTGCAGATTTCGAACAGAGATGGCGACAAAGAGGAAAAACGCCGGACTGCAGCTTTAATGTATTATTTACTTATTATCATTAATAGCATTAGATCCCACCCTCCCTTTAGAGCGTATGCAAAGCCACGCCTCCTTCAAAACAAATGCAATGCAATGCAATGCAATGCAAAGCGTCACGAGAGATGGCGTTAAATTACCTCATGTCTCAAAGCACATAACATTACAATAATGAACATAAAAAAACTTACAGAGCTCTGACATGTACCACCTGACTGCTGCAGGTTCATTTCGGCGTTGATAATGTTGACACTGAAATACATAAATCCGAGTCTGAGGAAGTAAACAGCTCCGGGTAGAACATCACCGGTTACCATCTTGCAATTACGGTTACGACATGGCTTGTTGTTTTGGTTCACGAAAAACTGTAAAAGGCGGCTGCTGTTTGTTTGTGATGCTCGGTGACTGTCTACAACTCTGCATAGCCTTACGGAACACACTGATGACGTGTGAAGTCTGTGTGAGCAGTGTGTGTGGAGTTTTGGAAATAGATTATGTTAACAGGCAGGTATGACATCATATTCGTATCATTGCATTCAGACCGAATAAAATGATTGGACAAACATATTTAGTACCTAGATTTTTTAATATTTAGACCACTTCTATTATTTATTGCTATCAGGATGTGAAGAGAGTTTCAACCAGTATAACAAAAAGTGTTTATGAAAAAAATTACCTACCCTACTTTAAAAAAAAATTATAATAGCAACAGTGACAACATATAAAGATATGTATAACTCAAAATCTCAAAATTAAATCTCAATTTGACTACACTCATAACTGAGCCCAAATAATGGCACAATGTCAATATTTATTTTGTGCCCTTGATGCAGCACAGCTGTGCATGTTCCTTTCAGGATGATGAATAGTCAAGGTTAATTCCCTGTAAACATGTCGAAAAGTGCCAGACTGGACCGAATACAGAATAAAACAAAGAAAGAGAGAGTGGGTGTGAGCACTTGGAATGCAGAAGCAGGCATGACTGAAGTCCAATTCAAACCCACATCACATCACAGCTGCTGGGTGTTACAACACTGCAGAAACTAAATCACGACTTCCTGATGCCAGATGGAAGCAGATACTGTTCCTACAGCCAAAGATTTCATTTTTTTAATAATGGAGTTGCAGCTCCACAATCCAAAAAAGACCTGTCACATCTGCCGTATCACAATCTACGGGTCACTTTCCTAAATTAAAATGGAACAATAATCAGACTGCATCTTTCAATTTGCCAGAAAAGCACTTATGTGCTCCATCCATACGATACGATGGAGATGCAGGAAATATATAACTTCAGTAACAGGGACTCCCCAGAGCTCTGCATTTTCATTTCCGCTCCTCAAGTTCAATAAAAACATGCTAATCATTTACACGCCAATGTGCTTGTGCGTTCATGCGGGGAATACGAGAGCATAATCTACTGAGCGAGTGACTCATGCTCATTTTAAAAACTTAACCACAGCCGCTTGACTGATACGCACGCGTTCACCAACCTCGAGTTCAGCAGCGCCAGCAACTCCCCCGCGTGGTACAGGTCGTTGCGTGTGATCCTGCTGAAGCGGATGGAGTTGAGATTGCAAATCGTCACTGCGGGGAAGACCATCACGGGCGTCGTGATCTCGTCCAGCTTGGTGACGTGAGGGTATTCCAGGTAGAACTGAATCCGATCGACGCAGACGTACATGAGAAAGGTCAAAGAGCTGAGGAAAAACACCACCCAGAGGCAGCATTTGGCCGTGATCTTCTCATAAGAGAAGATATGAGAGATGCCATGCAGAGTCGAGGTGTGAGCGAACACTTGCAGGGGAGGTGGCTGGTCGTAATCAATGTCCATAGGTTCCACTTTAAGATCCATCATTGATGTCTTCATTGCACAGTTCTTCCAATGCAAAGCTGTGAAACTCTCCCTAAGACATTAAACACAGAAAGACACATTTTATTTCCATAGTTCCTGTGACCATAAATGAGTCATCATACAGCAAAGTCATTTTGGGATGCAGCTCGGTTAAACATGAAATCAGAATTGACCATTCTTCTTTTTTTCATGGAATATTGTAGTAATTATTATAAATGATTCATCTGTGCACATAATTATTTTGAAAAAATTCACGTGCCCTCATGATCTTTAATCAAAATAACTTCTACTCCCCCTCACAGGGACATCTCGGGCACGTTCAAGTTCAAAACGGCGCGCAACGTTTTGCTACAGTTTCCGGGTTGAACGTCATGTTTCCTGGAAACGGCGTGCACCGGTGTGCAACGGGGTTTGAGATACGTTTTCTCTTGTTTGGTGGGTGTGTCAGAACTGCAGTCCAATCAGCAGCAACATGTATATAAAGCACACGGTATTAAAGTGAACTCACACAATGGGTTCAAGGAAAGTAATTTACAAATGTGTTCGATGCTGCTCGGTATACGCAACAACTGAGGATATTAGAAGACATGTTTGTCGTAAGTTTTATTGTAAAAATATAGGATATCAACATAATGATGTAGTTGTTTATATTTTTAGCTTCATTGCAAGTGTGTGACATTTGGTATAGAAATAAACAATGGTAATTAAGTGCTTTTCCTAAAAATGTGAAAGAAAATACAGGGTATTAAAACAGTATGAACTACAGATAAAGTCAGTATGTGAGGCTAAATAGATGTATTTTAGTCTGAATTAGGTAAGATGTGCTTCCATTACAGTTTCCACAAATCCCTTCCCTCGATTGGGATGTTCTCTTGTGTTCTGGGCGGCAAGTGCAGTAACTGTAACATTGGGCATATTTTTTAGTAGTAAACACATATTTATACCGACTTCATCAGGCTCCGAAAATTTTTCACAAAGAACACAAAGAATGGCCTTCTCAGCTGCCATAGTTGCAACTCTCAGAACAGTGTGTTTAACGCATCACCGTTTCTGTTTAAAAAACGCTGTGCAACGTTTTGTCAGGGCTAAACACAGCCCTCTTCTCTTCTCTGATGATGTGTTTACTGGCATGTGGGCGGGGCAACCTGTCACTCACATAACATCCACCAATAGCAAACCACAACCATCCAATCAATTCCCCATGGACAAAATTAAGTACTGTCCTACATTTTTTCTTGTTCGAGAAGCCGTTTCACTCAGATATACTTAGGGAAGAAAAGATTATCGCAACTTCTGTCTTATGCCAACTTTATGCTGGGCTGGTAACCGAAAGGCTGTAGGTTCAAACCCCACAAGTGTTGATCCATGAAATGTCACTACTTGTTCTTGACAGTGTTACTGCAACATTTCTCGTTTTCATTTAAGTTTTTCTTTCAACGTAATATTTATATATTATTCCAGTTTTATTTGAAGTAACGAAATGAAAGAAACACATTTTTTTAGTTTTAAGATTTTAAAGATTGTAAGACTTTTGTTCATCTTTGGAACACAAATGAGGATCTTACTGATGAAATCTGAGAGCTTTCTGTCCCTCCATTTGCAACTAACACTTTGACGCTTCATTTTTGGGTGAACTATCCCTTTAAATACTTAATACTTACTAATCGGCAAACACAAGGTCATCTTGGCATCTCCAGCTATATCCCAATATCAGGGGTCTTCAACAGATCAATTATTGTTTGATCTCAAACAAGTTCAGCTAAATGTTTAATTTCCATATAGAAATGTAGGAAATTGAAATGTAATGAACAAGTAGACCTATAAGACTGTGTACATCAATGCCACACTCAAATTACGATAGATCTCTGTTCCTTCTCTCTGTACCCATATAGTTCAGACACGTAGACAGCATGTAGAGGAAAATCTGCTCCCAACTTCCCAATAGCGTTTAATTATAGTATACCGACCAGCTGACAAGAACACATCAAAATGACGTATTTCTCCCACACTTAAAATAGACACTTTTAAAATAAATAAATAAAGAACATTACATTATTTTTTTGCATTCATTTGTGGCATGATATACATGATGATTAAGCAAGCACCCCTTTTAACATAATGCAAACATATAATAAATAAATAATTTAGGCATAGGCCTATTTTACCATTTAAATTACTACATGTTTATATTATAGACATACATAATTTAAAAGGTAAAATATGCATATGCATAAACTATTTTTTTATGTTTAATTAGTAAAGCTAAAACAATAGTTATCATGACTGCATTACAATCTAATGAGAATCATCATTCAGAATCAAAAGTAAAACATCTTTAGGCTATGTAAAAAGTGTAAAATGTGCTTAATTGTCATTAAAATAGGCTAATGTCACAACTCAGAAATATTAAAGCTACAAAAATGTTTTTCATTTTGATGTTGGGGTGAAATGTGACCCGAACATGTTTTCGTGAGATCCACCTTTTTCCAGGTGAAACGCGCCAAATCACGCTTCGTTTTTAGGTTTGTCACTGTATTACTCAACAACAGAATCCAACAGACCATCAAAGCGCGCGACAGTGATCGTAACAGTAGCGTTCACTTGTAGCGTTTACCTGAAACACTTCAGAAAGATGCTGGACATGAAAACAGATGGCAGTTATCCGTGCAGAAACCAGCCGATCTCGTCGTCCACCCGACAGACCGATGGAAACCCATATCTGTGATGAAATGATGATTCGCGTGCGCTGGAGGATCTCTCTCGTGTGACGATCCTAAAGCTCTAATGGCTGTAGCCAAGGATCGTGAGAGTCTCTCTCTCTCTCTCTGTGTGCGAGTGGGAGAGAGAAGAGAGTGGGAGGGCAATTATGAATTCATAGATAGCTAGTACTAGATAAGAAAACGTACCACAATCGTATTACTATATTTTTTGTACATGTACCATGGTTATGCCACGTTTTGAAACAAATATGGCAGTATCGTAGTTTTTACATGATATAAAATACCGAACTGTATCATAGCCTGCATGATGTAGTGGTCTTAGATGGAAATACTATAGTGGCCTACTGAAATCCATCATGATATTTACCATGGTAGGCTACCACTATGGTACATGTACAGAATACTTTGGTAATATAATATGTATGATTATCATAGTAGGGTGCCATGTCCAAATAAATAAATAAAATATGGCAATGGGACTTTTGGACAAGTTTTTATAAGTATTGTAGGTTTTTTTTTACATGCACAATGCAATACCTTGGTATTAAGTATATTGGAGTATGCATTCAATTCATCTATCTATCTATCTATCTATCTATCTATCTATCTATCTATCTATCTATCTATCTATCTATCTATCTATCTATCTATCTGTCTATCTGTCTATCTGCCTATCTGTCTGTTCTATTTTTTTCAGTACCATATCCGAATATGCCATAATATTGTGGTACTATCAAAATCCATTCTATTCTATTCTATTCTATTCTATTCTATTCTATTCTATTCTATTCTATTCTATGTACTCTCATATCCTGTATCTGATCTCTCTCAATGAGTTTAATCCTCAAACAATAAACCAGTATATGGGTTTATACGGATCCAACGCATGACATCTTTGTTTAAATGGCCACGTATGATAGCTGCTGTAAGTAAATATTCATCTCTTGAGATTAAATATAAATGACATATTTTTTAAGTGCATCAGGAGAGAAGTGCCCACATCACTCTGACAGGTTTATGGCGTTGGATATATGGCTCTGCATATGTCATCACACACACACACTCACAATCTGTCTAATGTGGTTAAGTCAAGAGAAAGAAGGACACTGTTTTCAGCATGCTACGTCCATGTAATATGCTTTATTTACAGAACCCTAGTTAAAACACCACAAGCACCTCGTTTCACATGTTCTCTCGACTGTTACACATGCCTCCTATTGCTTTGGTGTCTGAGCTTAATATTACATACATGCTTTTATAGTCCCTGAACTCTGTCTCTAATGCATGTTACACTACGCCTGTTTTAGTGTCTACTTGGCCAGACACTTGTTCACATGGGGCCGCATAGGCTAAATGGATTATTTTAAAAGGCAAATGTTATTGTATGTCAGAGCAATAGGCTACTGTAGCTGTGCTCCTCTGACAACATATCTTCTTATTATGATGTATAAAACTGATTGCATGGGGAATTGGGATTTGTTTGACTAAATATCAAACACCAAATTATAATTCAACCTATTTGTTTTTAGTACATGCAAATGATTAATTAGTGTACGTTATTCCAAAGAAATAGTCTTGTCTTTCATCAATATAAGGGTGCATTAAATTGATCAAAAGTGACATTCATAAAAAAATATTTATATTTCAAAAATGCTGTACTTGAGTTCTGAAAAAAAGGATCACTGTTTGTATCACCACAAAAATACTGAGCAGCACAACTGTTTTATACAATGGCAATAATCAGAAAAGTTTCTTAAGTGCTAAATCATCATATTTGAATGATTTCTGAAGGATCGTGTGACACTGAAGACTGGAGTAATGATGCTGTCATCACAGGAAGAAATGCCATTTTCAAATATATCAAATTAAAAAACAGGTTTTTTAAATTGTAATAAAATTTCATAATATTACTGTTTTTACTGTAGGCAATTTTGATTAAGTGAATATTTGGATAAGTGTCAACGGCCCACCGGTGGGCCCAAATCCATTACATTTTAAAAACAGTAATATCCTAAACACAAATCTTGACAAAATATATATCATTTGAAAGCTTACAATCTCTAGTTTCCATATTTGGTGATGATGACTTTCAAAATAAATTACAGAGGAGCCGTAATTTATCAATTTGTAACAAGAATATTTGTATACTCCTAAGGCGTGTTTAGACCTTTATTTTGAAATAGTGATGAACATGAAAAAGCATGAAAGAAGGGTAGAAATCTCAGTTTGTTTTCAGGCCTAGAGTTCAAATATAGCCTGTGATGATAGCATACATTAAATTAATTTAGAAAAAAAGGTCTGACATTTTTTTAAACATAAAGAAAAAAACGATAGATTCACCATTTGTGATGTGGCAGGAAGCTATAATGCACATAAGTTGTTCTTTTTATGTGTTTCTTAGAGGTTGAATTCATAGAAAAATCTGCCAAACTTCTCATATTACTTCTGAATGGGATGTCTACTTCATAAATTGTATGAAAATTGTGGAAATAATGCTTCATAATCACTCTAAACACATGTGGAAATGGAGGCGCCCTTATATGGGCAGTAATGGAGTCTGGTTGTCATCTAGTGAAAAAGTTCGGTACTGCGCCCAAACAAAATCTTACTGAAAGCTCATTTTTTGAGATATCAACCTAAAATTTGAAACACAACTTGTTCCGATTTTTGGCTTTGATTTTTTTTGTTGCAGTTTTAGAGTCGCCCAGGTTTTGAAAAGACATATTTGATATAAAATATGAATAATTAAATTTTTTACATTGTACATTTTCATAAAGTCAAACTTCTATGTGCATTTTCATGTATATTCAAAAAAAAGGGGGGTGACACTTAACAGGTTAAAAATGAGGGGGAAAAGAGTCAAAATTCCAAATGATGTCAAGTGTATGAAATCATGTTTATTTGTAACTCAGTTCA
Source organism: Tiaroga cobitis (assembly GCA_030578255.1). NCBI lineage: Eukaryota > Metazoa > Chordata > Actinopteri > Cypriniformes > Leuciscidae > Tiaroga > Tiaroga cobitis. The sequence continues at coordinate 34,508,016 of CM060598.1, read as the reverse complement.
TTTATGTACAGCACAGTTGTGAACTATGACACGGGCGGAGTCAAATGTGAGCAGATGAGGGCGGGGTCACAGCGTCTCTGGAAATCATTGCTTCTCTTCCTTTGGCTGTCCTGTGAGGGGAAGACACACAAAGACAGAACCATTGACTGGAAACATACAGCGAGTGTAATACAATCACATTGTCCCTGAGAGCAAGATAGAAATGTGCAATCTCCCCTCTCATTTGTGTCAAGATGTTGTATTTCTCACACACACTGCATATTGATTCAAATTTGTATTTGTCAGACAAGCATTTACTCTCATAAGCCATGAAAACCATTTTACGTTTCAGTTTGTTAGATATTTTGCTGTACAATATTATTTATAGAAGTGTTTTGACATTTTTGCTGTTTCATGCACCTCTGAAATGTCTCAGGCCTATTGTCAATATTTACCTCCTTGCTTTTTGGTGTCATCTCCTTTCTGATCACCTTTCTTCGGCTGCTCCTTAGGACTCTGAGGTTGCTATATGGAAGACAAGAAAATCGAAATTCAATCTCAAGAAAGCAATTAAAGATTAATTATGCATGTATGTGCAATGGGTCTGCTGTGGGCAATTTTTACCTTGGTAGCGGATTTCTTATCTGCCTTGTTACCTGTTAAAACATTCAGGACATTACTTTTTAATTACTGCGGTTTGGTTATACAGATTTTGAGTTTATAAAAGTCAAAATGAAAGGTTCAATTATTTCATGACAGTTTTGCATGTTACAATCTTAATTAAAAAACATATTTGAAAGCTTTTCTTCAATATCTACCTTTTGTTCCAGGCATTTTGGCTGCGCTCCAAGGTCCTTGCGTCCTTTTAGAATAAGCAGTGCTGAGTACTGGTGCGGCCCTCATTTATGGCCCCGGCCACTGAATGACTCCACTTACGGGGCCCCTTCGGGAAAGAGCGTCTGGAACAAGTAAAGAGCCCCGTCAGCTGTGCCTCTGCACTGTCCTGTCATGGGCCTCTGCTGAGCTCAGGTGGAATCATATCTTTTGTACAGTTAATCCTTTTATTTAGCAAATCGATGGTTCTCTCCCGCAGCCTTTTCCTCAACCCATATAATTCTTGATTTTGAAATGTTAATATCCAGTTTGAAGTTTAGTGTTAAACTGCAGGTTAACAGTCTTAGACAAATCATGTTCTGCAGTTTTATCAGGACAATGTTGTATCTTCAATATTTAGATTTAATAGGGACTAGAATTTTATTGACAACTATACAAAAAGCCAAATGTTCAGACATATCCTACAAATAAAATAAAGTAAAAATATAAGATATTTATATTAATAAAAATATAAAAATAAATGGAATTTCTGTGGTTAATAATTTTATTTTTTAATAGTCATTATTTAGATTTAATGAAGCAAGGACTTATGTTCCTATCCTAACCCGGCACTAAGAAAAGAAATGAATATAAAAATAGAAAATATTTTTAATGATAAAAATATAAAAATAAATCTAATCTTCTGATTTAGAAAATAATGGAATTTATGTGGTTAATAGTAATAATAATAATAATACCCTGCTCTAAATTATTAGTCACAAATAAAATATAGATTTTTTAAAAGTTATTTAGATAAATATTTAGATAATTATATTTCGTTTATATATGAATGGATTGGATATTGGAGTTTGTGAGCCTTTCTCTTGAGACATCTGTCATGCAGTTGAACTTGAACACTTACTGACTGATTCGATACACTTAAAATAGGCTACATTTTTACTCTACATACATGTAAACATCAATTCTCGTTGCCAAGTCACTCGGCCTTATCTTTCAATCTTTAAAAACATACAAATCATTTGACAGTCCGTGGACAGTCTTCATTACACGCGCTGCAGTGACGTCAATGATATGCAGATCAGCTGCTGTCAGGGCGGGTCGGTCACGTGATCATGCCAGTCCCTTCAGACAGAATGAACCGGTGAGAATCTCGCACGGTAGGTGTCCTTTAAGTATAAAATTATACATTGACATTAAGCTTCAATAAGATGAAGGCATTCAGACATGGTTATTAGCGAGATATTGTAGCTCATGTGTGATTGACAGGATTTAAAAAAATATATTATTCGTTGTGCAACTGCTGTTGTTGTTAGCATCCCTGCTAACTGGGGCGAATGCGTCAAAACATTGATTTTAAAATAGACTATTTGTTTGGGTTGTGTATAAATATGAATACATTTGAAATGATATATTCATTATAAACGTTGTGTTCACGTTAGTAATGTTTCAGTGTACTTGTGTGTTTGAGAAACAAGAATAGCATGCTATTTGTAATTTGACGCTGGATTTATGTGTTTTTAGTGCTGTCAAAGTTAACGTATTAATGAAATACGTTTCACATAATTCTTTTTTACGGTTGCGTTCAATAAGTATAATTCTGCTTTCTAAAGACTGGTCAGAAATCATTTGCTGTAATTTTGTATACATTTTTAAATTTTCTCATAAATAGTTATTTAAAAATAATTGAATTACAAGTCTTTGTGGAAAACTTAATCTCATGTAAGTTGTCAACTAAAAGTAAATATTTTCCAGATATTATTTACACAATTTGTAATTGTAGTATGACAATGTAAAAAGACTAATTTGTATTTTGGTAACAATTATGTTAGTTGTCTTAATAATATAACATTTAATATTTTCCACACAATATTTTCTTTAGCATCAAAAAGTTTGAAAATCATTGAGTTAGATGATTATTAAGTTGTGATTAGCATTTATTTGTGTTATTTGTGTCTCTTGTAATTTTTTTTATCAACAATTACAAATAGAAAATGTGAATTGTATCTCAACTGAATGATACAAATAAGGCTCTGACATCTTCTTTAGTTATTTATTAATGATTTATACAACAGTGTATTTGTCTTTTCTGCAGACCTCGTGTTTCCTGCATCTCTCTGTGTTGAGGATCTCATGGCTGCTGTTTGGCAGCAGGTGCTGGCAGTGGACGCAAGGTGTGTGCAAGATTTTCATTGGAGTGAGACTCCATGCATACATGTGTAATTTTTTTTAACGTGTGTAGGGAGGGACTAATCATGTCTTATATTATTCTCTACGTCTTTCTGCCTCTCCCTGTCTTATTCCTCAGGTACAATGCTTACCGCACACCTACGTTCCCCCAGTTCCGCACACAGTACATCCGCCGGCGCAGCCAGCTGCTCCGTGAGAATGCCAAGTGTGGCTTTGAGCCGGGGCTGCGCAGGCAGTATCTGCGTCTGCGCAGTCAGTTGCTCGCCCTGCGTTACGGGCCTCTGTCAGAGCAGAGCAGCTTCAGAGCCAGCAGTGTGCGCAGTTCCCGCACCACACTGGATCGCATGGAGGTTAGGTGCATTCAGAAACAGGGAAGAGGGTTCGAGAAATGTGGATTAGGAGTTCTGGGCTGAAATAAGCCCCACAAAAACACAGTCAGAGGGCAAGATAGTATATATAAGACAGTCCTAGATATAAATAGCTATCCAGATCCAGGTCAATGTGTTGTGTGAGAGCTGCAGTGCATGTAGATTGCGAGCTCTTTTGTGCATGATGGGCTTGTAGGGATGTAACGATTCACTCGCAACCGGTTAAAAATCGATAAAAATGTGTGACGATTCAAGTCGGTTGAAATGTTAAACGAATCGCGATACACGTTTTAAACAGCAGGGCGCGTTTACTGTAGCCTATTGTGAAGTTGTGAACCTCGCTTTACAGGCACAATAGCAGCGAGCACACACTGGCATGAAGCTAGCGAGTGTTTTCACTTCATTCATGGAACTTGAGCTTGTGTGAGCCAAGCTCAACTTCCATAGGAATGAACTGAAAACGCTCGGTATGCTCCGCTTGCGCCGCGCCAGTGTGTGCCATAGACTGGTGTGCACGCGCCGTCAAACTGTAGACATGGCGACGGCAAGCGTAGATGTTGACGTTGACTCAATCAAATCGGAGGTGTGGCAGCATTTTGACTTTCCGTAGACTAATAATAATCACCACCGTGAGAAGCACCAGTCTCCTCCGTTTTCATGTTAAAGTCATTAATACGACAATTGCGAGAGCCACGGAGATCACAAGGTGCATCAGTGTTTCCGTGGCAACCAGGTGTTGTATTTATTTTACTCTCTCTTTCTCTAAATGTGTGTTTTTTTAACTCTTACTAGTGTAATGATACAAATTATAACAAAATTAGAATCTTGCCTTTAGTACAATGTAAAACCCCTTTCAATCTGGTACTAATTTTACACAGTCTTTTACATAGTGTGCGAAGGTACCAGTGTCCAGCCTCTTGACCAAACAGACAGAAAGACTGAGTTGAAACAACCTTGAATGGATTTTTTTTTAATGTAGTTTTATTATTTGACACATATATTTTAAATTAAAAAGAAATGTGCAGCATTTTGTCTGAGAAATAATAAAAGTGACACTTTTGTCTTAAATCTCATTTAGTTAAAAAAATCGCGAGAAAATCGTATCGTGAAACCAGTATCGTGAATCGCATCGCATCGTGAGATGAGTGAATCGTTACATCCCTAGCTTTATGTTGTTGCTGTAGTGCTAAACTCTAAAATCACCCTCCATTGCTGCCTTCTTTTCTCTTTTCTTGGTCTTTTTTATTCTATTTTCCATCTTTTTTTCAGGACTTTGAGGAGGATCCCAGGGCTCAGGGTGCCAGAGGCCACCGGAGATCAGTAAGCCGTGGTTCATACCAGCTACAAGCCCAGATGAATAGGGCGGTGTATGATGAAAGGTAAACCCCACTAACCTTAGCTATTTTACTGATTATTTTTGTGTTTGCACTGTGTATAAATAAGTCTCTGGTAACATCTTATGTGCCAGGCCTCCAGGTAGCCTGGTGCCCACCTCGGTGGCAGAAGCCAGTCGGGCCATGGCAGGTGACACCACCCTCAGTGAGAACTACGCCTTTGCCGGCATGCACCACATCTTTGACCAGCATGTCGACTCAGCTGGTGAGTGAGATGTTAGTGACCAACCAAAATGTCTGTAGTCAATACCAGCACCATTCAAATTTCACAATATTTGGTTAGCAGTCAACCGATATAATTTTTTAGAGAGCAGGGTGGCAGATTTCCGATATATTATTTTAAGCTAATATAATATGATATCACAGTATTTAATTTAAAGATAGTAAATAACACATGCTGCCTGCTAGATATTTATTTGCATAATATTTACTTAATTAGAAATAATTAGTAAATCAAGCCATGTGAAAAAAATAATAGAATTTAATTTAAATTATTTTAATTAAAAATTGTATTTAATTTTTTTATATTTTAGATAGCAACTTCTTGATTTTGTAATCATATTATAGCATTTTTCATAATAAAATAAAACTTTCAAAATAAAAGTCACTCATCAACAACAACAAAAAAAAGTAAATCAGATGATGTTGATAAATTTAAAATGCCATATATTGACCGATATATCAGTCGACCACTATCCTTGATACCAATTTTGATATCACAGCTAAACCACAGTTCATTAACTTTTCAAGAAAACACTGGCTGACAAAGGACAACAAAATAATTGCAAAGCGGCAATTTTATTTGTTCTTGTTCATATTGTTATTTGATTTATATTATTGTTTAATTCCTGGATTGTGTCCATTTCACCAATCTGACACTTTGGCATATATATATGTATATATATATATATTCACCTTAGACATAACCAACTGTAGATGAGCACCTCGTCAAGACCACCATTTTGACTAAGAAGCGCATTTGATCATTTTCCTGTGCAGCCACATAACTGCTAGCCTTCTCCTGTGCATGCATGTAAATGTTTGAAAACAGCCATCAGTCCTTGGTCTGGACTGTTGTTTTTACCCTCTCATTTAACCTTTAATTATTTGATCTCCTCAGTTCCCCGATTGCAGTTTGCCAATGATGATAAACACCTCCTCGCCTGCTGCTCATTGGATGGGACATTGTCAATCATGACACTATCCCCACCTCCACCAACTGTAAAGGTGACACTGAAAGGCCATGCTGGGCCCGTGACTGACTTTGCCTGGTCGCTTAGCAATGACATCATTGTGTCCACGTCCAAAGATGGCACTCTGCGTATCTGGAACACAGAGGATGGCCGCTGCATCCGGGAGGTGGTCGACCCAGAGGGCAGTGAGCTGCTGTGCTGCACTTTTCAGCCCATGAACAACAACCTGACTGTGGTGAGCCCAAATGCCAACCATTATTGTTTCTGATATTCGCTACTGTTCAAGAGTTTTAGGTTGGTAGGATTTTTAAATGTTTTTTTTAAAGAAGTCTAAAAACGTTAAGGTTGCACTTATTTGATCGAAAAGTACACGAAAAACTGTACTATTGTATAACTTCTTTCTGTTCTAATATATTTTAAAGTGTAATTTATTCCTGTGATGCAAAGCTGAATTTTCAGCATCATTACTCTAGTCTTCAGTGTCACATGATCCTTCAGAAATCATTCTAATATGCTGATTTGCTGCTCAAAAAACAAATTGTTATTATTATCAATGTTGAAAACAGTTGTGCTACTTGATATTTTTGTGGAAACCATGATACATTTTTTTCAGGATTCTTCGATGAGTAAAAAGCTCAAAAGAACAGCGTTTATTTGAAACAGAAATCTTTTGTAACAATGTAAAAGTCTTTACTATAAACCTTTGATCGATTTAATGCATCCTTGCTGAATATTAATTTAAAAAAAAAAAAGAAAAATCTTTCTGACTCCAAACTATTGAACAGTAGTGTAATTATACAGTAGATGTTTTTTCTAGTGACCATACATCTTGTAATACTGCAGAACTGCAATATTATGTTTATCAAATAGACTATAGAGGAAAGGCATTCCACATTTCGTGACCTTAGAATTATAAGGTTCTATCTCCACTTTTGGTCGAAATTGAGTTTTTTACATAATCTTATCCATTAGGTGTTTATTAATGCCTGTGTGGTGTTATTTTTGTACAAAAAATATTTAGTTAGTAGTTATTAAAAAAAAATAAAAAGGTTCCATCTCACAAAACAGCAGGGATGTAAAAACTTTGATGCTCAATATCTCAGAACTACCCTAAACGGAGATAGAACTGTATAATTCTAAGCTCACGATTTTATTACCTGATCCCAAGAAACTATTAAGAATTCCGCCCCATTCTGGGTGACAGACTTCCTAATTTTTTGGGAAATGGAATTGTTTATGCTGATGAAATACTGTGGCAACAAATACCATCAGCCCTTTCAGTAATCCCATTGGGGTGAGATATGCGTCACCAGCCAAAAAAGGGTACTTTGTGTGCAATAGTGGGTAATTAACCAAATGTAGTTTAATTCGGCTAGTGTGATTCAATTTATTGAGTTCAACAAGGCATAAATGTGTTGGGTGAGTTGGGTGACCTATAAAACATCCCTGCAATGTGGCATGCTTAAAGAAACTCGGTTATATTACAACTTGATGATATCTCTCATGCTTTCTTCACTTCTGTAGTGATTTTGTCTTAATGTGAATGCTCCAAACTAACTCAGACTCACGTGTTTCAATTATAACACAAAGCTTTCCAGATTCACTTCAATTTTCAACATTATGTAATTTTATTTAAAAAAATGTTTTTTCATTTTTTTTTTATTTTAAACACCTTTTATTTGTGTCTACATATGTTACTATACAAAGCTAATGTAAGACAACGACATTTTAGTCAATTGTAAAAATATGAAAATGTCTGGTAAAGTATTTTCTGAAGTCGTTATGATATATCACATGTGTCTTTTGTTATCTGTGCCCAGGTTGGCAACAGCAAACATCACCTGCAGGTGGTGAACATCTCCACTGGGAAGAAAGTGAAAGGAGGCTCCAGCAAACTGACCGGTCGAGTGCTTTCTCTCTCGTTTGATGCACCAGGGAGAATCCTGTGGGCTGGCGATGACAGGGGAAGCATTTTCTCCTTCCTCTTTGACATGGCCACAGGTACAAAGATGTTTCATGCCAAGCCCAGATTGTGATTTTGGGGGAAAGTCTGGAAACCATAGTAGTGTAGATGAGAGTTTAAGTAAAATCAAGGTTCTTCTTCTACAGGCAAACTGACCAAAGCTAAGAGACTGGTGGTGAACGAGGGCAGCTCTATTTCCAGTATCTCAGCCCGCTCATGGATCAGTCGAGAGGCTCGGGATCCGTCGCTGCTCGTCAACGCCTGTGTAAACAAACTACTGCTCTACAGGTTAGAATGCCCTTAACGGCAAACCAGATTGTCACGTTCCTTTGGCTAAGATGATTATTGATCAGTGTGGAACTGGTGTTGACAGGGTCGTGGATAATGAGGGGACTCTACAGCTGAAGAGGAGTTTCCCCATCCAACAAGGATCCCAACCGCTGCACAGCATCTTCTGTCCTCTCATGTCCTTCAGACAGGGAGCCTGTGTTGGTAAGCCCCGAATCATCATCTCATCTGTGACCATTCAGCAACTGAAAATAGGGCCATTGTAATTTCTGTTTTTTAAATCCTTTTCTTTGAATACTAAGCAAAGCTCAGATTATGTGTGCTTAAACACAAGTCATCATAGGCAAGAAATGGCTATAAAAAGAGTTTAATATATTTTAAAACTGACTATTTGAACCAATATTTGTGTGCTGTATCCCATTAAAAATTTGGGGTCGGTAAGATTTTTTAAAATAAGTCTCTTATGCTCTCCAAGGCTGTATTTATTTGATAAAAATACTGTGAAAACAGTAATGTTATGAAATATTATTTCAATTTAAATGAACTGTTTTCTGTTAATATATTTTTAAATTAATACATTTTCTGCATCATTACTTCAGTGTCACGTGATCCTTCAGAAATCATTCTAATGTTATGATTTGCTGCTCAGGAAACATTTCTGATTATTATCAATGTTGAAAACAGTTGTGCTGCTTAATATTCTTGTGAAACTGGCATATATTTTCAGCATTCTTTGATTAATAGAAAGTACAGAAAAACAACATCAATTTAATGCATCCTTGTGGAATTTGTTTATAATTTCTTTCAGGAAAAAGTTCTTTTGAATGGTAACGTATATGTGATTTTACATGTTATTAGGTTAGCAACATAATACGTTTGCCAACATACTAATGGCAAACTATTGAAATCGATCCATCATATATCACTCACTGATGTACACTTACAAGGTTCCTTTTCAGTTAGGATGCTGCCTATGTAGGCAGCTCACACTGTTTTGGAACAAAGCCAGTGTAAGTGAATCCCTGCTCTTTCTCTCATGTAGTCACTGGCAGCGAGGACGCATGTGTCTACTTTTTCGACGTCGAGCGCAACACTAAGGCCATTGTTAACAAGCTGCAGGGTCACAGCGTGCCCGTCCTGGACGTGAGCTTCAACTGCGACGAAAGCCTGCTAGCCTCCTCTGACGCCACCGGAATGGTGATCATCTGGAGAAGGGAGCAGAAGTAATCACAGCGACTCCAAGCTTTCGCTACCTTGGCTACAGCATCTTCCATGCAGGCTGGCTTGAATCACGTGCAATGAAACTCCTACTGTAAACGTGTGATGACTGTAATGTGTTGAATGAGTCTGAGCTAACTCATGTGGACCATGAAAGAAACTTGTTTTCTCTTATCTTTGTTTTAGGGCTGATATTTCTATTGTTGTTGTTTTGGGATGTGATGCTTGATTGTGACTATGTGCACTTCATCAGTGCTTTGCAGTCTTAAATGTGTAACTTAAGAGAGGAGACGTTAATATAATAATTTGTTCACCTTTGTGCATTGTGTGTCTTTGTGAGTGTGTGAGAATGAGAACGCTTGAGACAATGTGTCTCTGAAGTTGTGTTCGCTTGCACAATAACACTACTGTATTTATGCCTTGTTGAACTCAATAAACTTACTCACACTAAGTTACATTTGGTCTCTATATTTTCCTTGAATTTATTCACATTTTGTTTGCATGTTTTTTTTAATGGCAACTTCAAATCAAAGGAGCTTTTGAAGATGGGGAAGTTGTTGGCACACAGGAAATTTAGTTCAAGGAGTGCTATAATGCCCCTTTTTACAAGATGTAAAATAAGTCTCTGATGTCCCCAGAGTGTGTATGTGAGGTTTTAGCTCAAAATACCACACATAATTTTTTATAGCATGTTAAAATTGTCTCTTTTTGAGGGTGAGCAAAAACGGGTTGTTTTGTGTGTGTCCCTTTAAATGCCAATGAGCTGCTGCTCCCAGCACAGAGGGTGTTGTTTTAGCAGCTCAGATTACCTCTTTGCAACATGGACTCACCCCATTTGTTGCGTGTTCCCTGGGGCGGGGTTTATGTAACTTTTGGGGTTAGTGATGTCACTAACCTGGGTGAAATGTCGTGTAGTCCCTGTCAGTCATTTGTTGTAGTCCTTTAAAAAAACGTAAAAAAAGCAAATATCTCCCTTTGCTTTGAACTTTGAGCGCTGTAACTTTGCAAATGTTGTTTATGCTCAAACAGCAACATTACACGCCAACTAAAGTTAAAAAGTGAAATCATAATCAACCACCCCTTTCAAATCCTTTTTTTAAACATCAGCCTATATTTTCAAGTTTGAAATATGAATAGGTCTCATCAAGTTAATAATTTTACATGTATTTCTTTATTATTGATATTTACTCTGTGCTAACACTGGTGAGAATATTTCTTGAATATATTTAAAGTATTTTCCAGTATCATGAATAAATTGTTGCTTATAAAATGTATTTTTTCTAAATATTTTTTCAGTAGGATATTTGGTGACTTCAGACTCACACTTGTGTCTCGGATGAAAAGACTTTTAAACCTCGTTGCCATTTTTAAATGTTAAGGCTTTTATTTTGAAAAGAACATGTTTTAAATATGCATACGCACACTTTTTTCGTGTGCTTTTATTTTGAAAGGAAGCCATTCTCTCACGGCAGCCACACTGTAACATGTGGGAGGAACTACTTCCGGTTCTGCAGTGGGTAAGCTTAAAGAGAAAAACAAACAAACATATGAATGAAACGCAAATGGTATAAATATATATTGTTACAAAATGTATTTTAGAAGCCTTGAACATTGATTACTTATTGTATAGTAGGGGGTAGACACAGCTAGCAGGCAAGTAAAGAACCCACTACATAAAACAGCTAACAAAATTTATAAATCTGGTTTAGTTTTTTATTAATTCAGACGCTG